>BMAU01000162.1:0-600000 GCA_019973935.1 Trichonephila clavipes
ATTCATTGAACTTTAAATATGGATATTTTAAATGTGAAATATTCATATTCACCAGATATATTCTTATAAAATGTGAGAACTTTGTTTCTTTCTAGCGAAGCCTACCGAATGAACAAAAAACAAATGTATGTAAGTTATGTTCTAAGATCTTATTTCTAAGTATAACTTTAGCAATGATAATTTTCTCTACCAAAGTGTAAAATTTGAATCTTCAAAAAGAAGGAAGAACAACTGCATGATTTTACAATTTATATTTTCTCGTATATTTACGACCAGACTATTATAACTCACTTTTACGAAATTTAATAATGATTGGGTTATATAAAGGTTATTATGTTAATGCTTTTATGTATTATTCCCATTTACGAAAAAGAAATAGTTTTATTTTTGCTCCATTCTTCATCTGTTGTTTGTTTGAAAATAATATTCATAAAGCATGATGATACGCGTAATAGTCAACATTTCACTTTTCTGTAAGCTTCAGACATCTGCATTGCACCAGAGAAAGGTATTTTTATATGTTACATAACGTACGTGCTGTATAGTTCAATGGCAGATATTTTTTTTTTAAAAAAGAACATTTTTGACAGTTTGTTTTTGAGAAGAAAAAAGGCTGTCTTATTTTTGATAAAATGAATCTACAAAAATATATGGATTCAGGCTTTATATGCTTCATATATATGTGAACTTAATAATTAATTCTTTTGTAAATATATTTATATTGTTAGGGGGCTTTTTTGTAAAATAAGTTGTACTATTGTGTAATAAACTTTTTTTAAATTACTTTTCCTAGCACATATATCATACGAGGTTGGTATTTAAAGATTGTTTTACTCGTTTTAAAATAAGATTTTGCTGTATAGGGAAACTACAAGAGCTAAGAGAAAATAGCATGATATAAAAGTCTTTGATTATTTATGTAAAATTTTTAAAAAACTTTTAAGAAAAAAGTATGCAATGTGTGTGTGTGTGCAATAAATATTTTCAGTGTACTTTCTTGTGATTGTTTTTAATTTGTCATTGATTTCTTTTTAAAATTTACATTTAAAATAATTTTTTACTATGCCTTAGCAATTATTACACTGTTTGGGGATGTGAGACTTCTCCGTCCTCAACTAATGCATTTTAAAATGTTAGATTTTTTAGTTCGGAAAAAAAATTAATGAATCATTTCCTTAAACTTTTATTATTTCTTTTTTGTCCGTTATTCTTGATATTCAAAACAGGGTAATTTTTACAACGTAACATGCATGTGTAGCATGTATTGACAATTTTTAATCGTGTGTAAGGCACTGTTCCTCAAAATCATGATATTTGCATATAATTTAAAAATACGCATATTCTTATAACTCCAATAAAATTATAATAAAGCTTCTGAGAATCCTTTTCTATAAAATATTGATTTTTATGATGTCATTTATGTGTATAGTGTCTACCTTAATATTTAACAACTGAACAATTTAACAAAAATAACACTTTGTATCTTTATTTCATAACTGAATTAAAAAATTCAATGTTTTTGACTTAAAAAGATCAGTGAAACAAATATAAATTGTATGCCTATAAGTCAACAGAAGAACATTATCTTTTTTTCATTTTATATTTTGGTAAAGTATAAACAAATTAAAAAAATGCATTTTTAGAGATTGCAAAATTTATTAAGCTTAATTTATGTTTAAGATTAAATGCATGCCTGAGCACATATCATAACTGATGCATTTACATTATAATGTGATAAAGATCAATGTTCTATTCGATGTGATTTTTACGCCAATTAATACAATGCTTTGTATCATACTTTAATAATTGTAATAAAGTGTTATTTTGGAGCAAAATTGTATGTGTATTTTTTATTGTATTTGAATTTCTTTTATTTGTTATTCCCAATACAGTTAAAATGCCATGATTTTCAAAAATAGATTTAATTAAAATTAAAAATAAATTCTATTTTTAAAATTTAAGTAAATGTTGATAGCTTTATAGTAAAAGTATACTACATAATATTGAAATGGAACATCTTAATCAGTTTCTGTTAACAAATTATAAGATATTTTTTCCAATCTATTAGGAAACACAATAAAAAGGATTAAGACACATTATCACAAACCTGTCTATACAGGGTTTATTTACAATTTATTTTTGGAGATATTTCAAAACACTTAATGTTTTGTTTCGAAAAAGAGCAAATCTATGGAATATAAAATATTGTAGCAAAAATAGAATTCACTTTAGTTGCCATGGACACGATCTACTGCTCGGACTCACGTTGCCGGTTGTGGGGGGCTTGCCAAAATTAACTTCTTTTGTTTCCTTTGTATTAACTTTAATTTTTGTGTCACGTGCTTTTTTTTGTAATTCATTCTTTCTCCTCGATGCGCTTTTTATTTTAATTGTACTTGTGTTTATAAAAGTTAACTGTAATTATAGTTATGAAAAGTTCTGGAACTTTGGATGGCATTATATAAGGAAAGGAAATATTCAGTTCGGGGAATAAAGTTTTGCAAGAGTTGTGTTGACATTTGCTTTAATGTATCGAACTACCACTTATTAATTTAATCTACGAGACAATTTCACTCTCTATTTACCCTTATTATCTAAGAGGTGACAGATTTTGAGGAAAAATTTGATAATTAGTAAAACAAGTTTCTAGTATATAAGGCATTTATGTGCGTTTCCCAGCTTATGTTTATTAGATGGGAAGATCTATGCTTAGATTAATATTTTTAACTTTATAACATTTTACACACAATAACATTTTCAGTCCTGCAAAAATTAATAACTATTAAAATCATTTCTATTTTTATGTCTCAAAGAAAGAACAACAAAAATCGCAATATCATAATGTTGGGAAATAATTTTCAAAATTTTGAAAAAGGTACATAATAATACTTAAAAAATACATGTGATTCTAGAATTTTTCTCTTACATTTATATATTTAAAAGTGACTTTTATTCTTCTTACGCATTAAAAATCACAAATTTATTAGCAAAATATGTAATTTATCTCATTTTTATATAAAATTGACTTTAGTTATTTTTGTAGTAAGCCATCCATTTTTTTAAATAACGCTTATTTAAATGCAAATGGTTAAGATGCTGGGTCACCATGTATGTATATTTAGATTATACGGTTAGACTCCATTAATGACCCTATTAATGAATTATATATACGATAACAGTACCACCATTTCAGCAGTTAAATTTTTTTATTGATTAGAAAAAAATTGGATTCTTTTTCAAATAACATTATTTTTATTCCAAATAGTAAAAGAATCTTCTTTTTTGCAGAAAATTTCAACGAGAAAGTGGGAAGCCCATTTTTGATTTTACAGGTGAAGATATGTCTTGAGTGTAGTTTATCCTGTGAGTCTGGAGTAAGACAGGAAATTCTTTTCTTATCTCATCCCAATCCATGACACGGTGGATATTTTAAGATTTTATCGATTATGATACATTAACTGACCTAACTGCTGAACTAAAGTTGGGGAAATTGTTGATTTGTCGTACACAATCGATAACGATTCTAATTCAGAAATAAGTAATGAAACTCCTTTCAAAACTGTTGCATTTTCTAATGTTTCACATTGTTTGGAAACTGTGAAAATGCAGCAGGATGAAAATGATGGGACTTTTTCGCATAGAGTTGAAAAATAACTTTTTCGAGTCAAGAATCAAAAAAAATTTCAAACATCTATTAGTCAGAATTTTTGTATTTCCAATTAACTCTGGCGTAATAGTTGATTAATAGTATTTTTACTGTTGCTTAAAAAGTGTGCAATTTCAAACTATGGATATTTTTTGTGCAGTTGCTAATAGAATTTCCAAAGGGTGAATGTAAAAAATGTGTACTTTGTTTGGACCTTAATATAAGAATAACCCCGAATTAGCGAACAGAATTTTCGGTCCCGAAGAATTCGTTAAATCGAGGGTCCGACTGTATATGAAATTTTAAGGTAAAAAAAATACTGGTGTGCAACATTTTTTATTAAAAATTTAGTTGCAACTTTGACCTTCCATTGCTTTTTATAGCTATGGTTTGTCTGGCAAATAGCTATTTTTTTTCAGTTCGGGGCATAATTGTTAACTATCCTTTAAAGGTATCCGACTACGTTTTAAAAAAAGCGCATAAATGGATAATTTTCATGATATTTAGTGTCACTCAGATTAGAATACATGCATAAAATTGTTTAAGGACATTTTTGACAAAAACAATTTATTTAAAAATAATATTTTGGCAAAAAATTAACTTAGAATAATCTTTTTTCCAAATGTTCTCCTTTTGTGAAAAATGATTCTATTATAATAATATTTTGCCTGTATATAGCTCAGACCTATGTACAGAGGCTCAACTATGATTTTTGACGAATTCACATTATTTTCACAGTTACAACCCATTGAAATAATTATCGTCATTTTTTTTTCTTAAAATTGCTCCCCTTTGTTGTCGTAAAATATGAATAAACCCACTTCTAAGTTATACATTTCAAAAATTCTAGTTGAGCCTCTGTAGAGTGGTCTGAGCTATATACAGGAAAAATATTATTATAATAGAAGCATTTTTCACAAAAGGAGAACATTTGGAAAAAAAGATTATTCTAAGTTAATTTTTTGCCAAAATATTATTTTTAAATAAAAATTTTTTTGTAAAAATCGCCTTAAAACAATTTTATGCATGATTCTAATTTAAGTGACACTAAATATCAAGAAAATTATCCATTTATGCGCTTTTGCAAAATCACGGTTCCGAACGTAGTCGGATACCTTAAATTCCTTTATAGCTTTTTACTTATTTGATTCATTTAAGAGAAATAGAGAGCCAAATACTATGAAAATAGTAAATGCTAGTTTTATTATTATTATCACGTCACATTTTTTATACTATTTCGGGCATACAATTTCATTGTTTCTTTTTTAGACAGTTGTGTGTTTCATAGTGTTGCCTGCTCCCGGCCAGTTGGCGGCAGGAGGGATGCTTGGAGTATCGTCCGGTTCCCCGAGCACAGCTTGAAGTTATTTGTTTTCAGAAGCTTGAAGAGATGCACCCACTGCTCCTTCCTAGCCACCCATCCGGTATAGTGGTTAGTGACGCTGACTACGGAGCTGTAGGGCCTAATTTCGAATCCCGGAGAAGGCATGGATGTTTGCAAATGTATAGTACCTTCACGGTATATTGGTACACCAAATAGCCGTCGAGCTGCATGTGCTCTCGTGAGGTTGGGGGAAAGGGAAGAGAGATGGGAGGCTCCTTAGACCCCCAGGGTGTTTTCCCTTGAAATTGGAGGGGGGAACTGAGCCAAATTGTACTGTATACCTGCATGGTGCTCAAAGCCAAGGCTAACGACCGGCGTAAAAATCTAGTCCTTTGCCGCGATGGATTTCGTAGACCTTGATCTGATGTTACTGTCGATCAGGTGGTATAAGTAACAACACCATAAATATCCACTTCTGTTGATAATAATTTAAAATGAGTTTTTGAAGCAAAATGCAGCGAAATATTTTTAATAGATAATTATAAAGGAAAAACAACAATTTTTATTAGAAACACTTATTTGTTTAATAATACGTAGAATCAGAAGCCTGAAGAGCCACAAACGTATATGCAAAAAGTCGTATTCTGCTGCGTGATCCCTATCCTACTTTTTCGACCTAATCAAAAGAATGTGTAACCTAATTGCAATCAATTTCTCAGTAGGCTAGAATAAGCAGATTCAAGCATAAACACTTTTTACGAACGATCTATACAATGAAGCAACAGTGAATATAAACAATCACATGGGCTATAGTAAATAACATCTGCAAATTCAAATACCCTTATGCAAACTCAGCTTGTTCAACAGCTCAATTTCTTTCCCAATTTGTCTTAACAACACCCAATAGGGGACTAAGTTGAACAGAACAGCTGCGTTCACCCAATTCTTCTAGGGTCATCTATAAGGTGACCCTTGTTATCCTTCCATTACACTGATGTTCATTAATACTGAAAAAAGTAGGTCACACAAATTACTGAGATAGAAGAGACGAAAATATTTGAATAGAAGTAGAACAATATAATCTTGACGGAGAAGACCTCCCATCGGTGGATTAAGTTTTTTGCCGACGAGCTCAATTTTCCCCCCGAAATGTTTTATTAGCCCGTACTTGACGCTTTTTTTTAAGTTCATAGAAATATTATTCAGTGTTATATATTAGTTTTATTTCGTTTGTCTAGCAATTATTTTATCTTAAATTTTGAAGAGCGCAGCAATATATATGAAAAATTTCAATCAAGAGTTTCGGAAAACCTCATATTTTTACTGGTATAAAAACCATAGTTATTTTTTTAAAAAAAAAAATACAGTCGGACAGAGATTTAACGAATTTCGTGATTTAGCGTACTTTTATATTCACCAATTAAAATACAAAAGAAAAATTAAGGAAGATAAAACCCATATTTATGGGATAAAAAGCCCCAAGTCAACGAATTCTTTCCACAGCTGAAACTTTCTTTCATTGATTTATCTTAGAAAAAATTGGATTATTTTATTCAAATGACATTTTGTAAGGAACAGAAAGACTTTTCTTGTAAGCATCAAATTGCAGTGGGAAACGTGAAGACCATTATTAGACTTTACAGTTGCAGATGAGTCATTAGTGTAACCATTGGCGTAGCTATTAATGGGCTAAGCGATGTCGTGCACCGGTCCTTCAAGCTCAGGGGGTGCACTCGGAAACCCTAGCCACCAAGCAAGACGAACTTTAGCTATAGTTTCTCCCAAATTCAAGATAAAAATGTGAAATTTGTAACATAACTATATTATGGCAATTCAGTTGAAAGTAATTTTGAACTTGCTGGGAATTCCCTTAATTTCTTTCCGTTATTTGCTTAGTGTTGCGAACTTAACTTATTGAAAATTTATATTCAATTTTTTCACTTTTCTATAAACAATTACTTGAAAGTTCCGTGAAAAATCTTACCATACTTATGATTACATCATAAAAACCTACACAGAAGGAAATTCCTTCCTAGTTACATTCTACACTCAGGAACATTGAAAATAGCGACCCAAGAAGAAAGCATCGGATTGAAATGAAATTTAATACACATAATGACACAAATGAGAGATTCACTTGATCTAAAAAACAAGACAATTAAACGAAAACAGAATGTGCAACGACACAAATACTGGGTAACTTCAATAGCGCGTTGGACCACCTTCAGCTGCTGTAATACATGCCGCCACACGGTCCAACATTGAGTTGATTAGACACCTTACGTTGTTCTGAGGCAGATGGGCCCACAGATCTTGAACAACCAACTCTAAATCATGTGCAGAGTGACACGATGGCATCTGCCGTTTAGCCGATCCCACGTGCTCTACGGGGACAAATCGGGGGAGCGGAACGGCCATGGAAGAGTCTCAAAATGAAGTAGGAAATCTTGAGCAACTCCTGCTGTATGCGGACGAGCATTATCTTGCTGGAAAATTGCCCTGGGAGACCATTTAGGAAAGGTCTTACATGGGGTCGAAGAATATCATCAACGTAACGTTGGCCCTTTAAGGTTTCCCGCATCACAATTAAAGTGGACCGGCTATCATAGGCTATGGCTCCCCAGACCATTACACCAGCTGTGCGGGCGGTGTGACTTATAACAGTGTGGGGGGAATTGTACTGCTCACCAGGGCGCCTCCACACCCTTATACGGTTATTATCTGTCCCCAAAACAAACCGGGATTCATCACTAAACGCAACCTTTTGCCAATCTGTGACATTCCATATTGATCTGGCTTGGCACCACTGTAGACGCAGTTGCCGATGTTCCGGTGTTAAAGCGAGTGCACGGAAAGAGCGCTTGGATTTAAGATTTGCTTTTGCAAGGTGTCTGGGAATTGTTTGTGGAACAATTGCTACGCCTATGTCTGCTCGTATCGTTGAACGAGTCACTGTGGGGTCCACAAGTGCTTGCCACACGATCCTTCGATCCTCTCTCCTCGTGGTCTTCCTGTTCGCTCTAGATCCGGTTTTCCGCTCGTGGGTACCTTCTCGTGTCTACTGCTCCCAACAATTTCTAACGGCACACTCCGAACGATCCACTTGGGCAGCAACACGGCGCGTCGACTAGCCTGCAGTTTTCATATCGATGATCAGGCCTCTCTCAAACTCGCTTAACTGTGAGAAATGTCTTCTAGCCCGTTTACCTGGCATGTCTCGCTTACCAAAGTCTTCCTACAATCGGCGGGTAATCGTCACGTTTAAGAATCTTCGAATTTGCGCTGGCTTATATAGCACCCTCTTCCTGATTGTAGCGCCCCCTCGGCGTGTATGAGCATGCGTATTGGCACAAAACTTGGATCATTTGCATATTACATTACGCTGTACTTATTTGCAAAGTTTCGCGATTGTACTTAGCTTCCTTCTTGGGTCGCTATTTTCAATGTTCCTGAGTGTATTTTTAATAACAATATAATTCATAGTAAGCTAGTTTCCTTTTTCAATATTTCGCGATGTTCTCGTATCTGCAATAGACTGATTGAGTTTCGTCCCCCCCTCCTCTGCTCTCTTTCAGAGGGCTTTTTTTTTAAAAAAATTATTGTAATTTTGTATTGTATTTTCTTGTTCATGCATATTTTTTGTTCCATTTCCTGTCTAACTCGGTGGACCACTTTGTAGCTCTAAGCCCTCTGGTAGGTTAGTTCGATCCTCCCAAATAAATAGCCAGGAATTCTCCAAAGACGTTTTGTAGCGTAGCATTGCGTTTCTCTGACCTTTTAACATCAGTAAGTACTCGAGCACATACTAAATGTATTGCATAAAGTGTGAAACTGAAATTAGGGATGAAAAAAGAAACCCAGTGATGCATTTAAGCGCAAAAAAAAAATGCGAAGAAAGAGAAGATAGCAAACAAAAATTGTTGCTTTATCTATTTAAAATATCCAAAAAATTTTACTTTTTGTACTTGATAAAAACGAAGCAACCAACCAAGATAGAGACTTTATTTTTTTTAGCACCAGGGCCTTTGGATACTTAACTACGCCACTGAGTGTAACCTATCGTGTGAGTCTTGAGAAGGACAGAGAATACCTTTCTTATCTCATCCCAATCCACAACGTAGGAGATATATTTTAAGATTTCAACAATTAAAGTTACATTTCATGACGAACTGCCTACCCTTGCAACCGTAATTGAGGGAATTTTTGATTTGTCGGAGTCAATGGATAACGATTTTGATGCATAAATTTATAATGAAACTCCTATTAAAACTGTAAAATTTCCTAATGCTTCACATTGTTTGGAAACTGTGAAAACATACTTTCTGCAGCAGGATGTGAATGATGCAATATTTTCTTCTCAGCATACATTCTAAAAAGAACTCTTTAGAACAGTGTTTTTCAAATTGTCAGTCGCGCCCCCTAGGGGGAACGAGCATTTCAAAAAGTGGAGAATAAAAGATTATTTTAAAAAATAATAAAAATTTACTTAAAGGAAGCAAAACAAAATACATTCTGACATAATAAAAATACACATTGCACTTTAACTGTTATCTATTCCAATTTAAAAATTAGAAAATAAAGCAACATAATACTTTTCTTATTACTTAAAATATCTATTACTTAAAAATAACTTACTTGAAAGTAGCATATACAAAATTTTTAATACCTATCTTGACAATTTGAGTGGTTTACAATAAAGATCGTATTGTAGTCTTAGCGACTTAGTACATAATTATTGCATTCAATACATTATTATTGTATGGGGGCGCGATGAAAATTATAATTGAAAATTGGGTAGCAAATATTGAAAGTTTGAGAAGCACTGCTTTAGAGTCAGAAATTAAAAAGAATTTGAAACATCTACTAGTCAGTATTTAAAATTAACTAGGGCGTAATAATTAATTACTGTTGTTTAAAAAGTATATAATTTCTATCTATGGATACTTTTTGTGTAGTTGCTAATTATAGAATTTTCAAAAATCAATTGCAAATCATTTGTATTGTTTTGACCTCGATATATCGAATAACCCCGAATTAATGAACAAAATGTTCTGTCCCGAAAAATTCGTTAAATCGGAGTTTGACTGTATATAGCTATGAAATTTTTGAAATGGGTTTGAAGTGAGAGAGTGCCCATTTCAAAAATACATATCATTATTGCAATTTATTAAATATTTTGTTATATGTTTTCAAGAGAATTGAAAATAAATTGCATTTTTATTTTTAAAATGACTGAAACCATACCTGATTCGCACATGTGTCGTAATTTGTGCATGTAGGGGGAAATGTTTCATAAGCGAAGAGCATAGTTCCGCATTTCATTCATTCGCACGCACACTTCGGCAACTTTCATGATGTCTAGCATGAAATCACGCTATGAATCACGGTATTTGCGGCATGAAATCACATTTTGAAAACCATAACAGAGAGAGAGGACCCTATCTCTCCTATTTTTGTTCTACTTAAAAACACTCTTTTGTGACCGCGGTAGACTACTGGTCAAGGTAACGGCTTCGTGGCCGGAGTGTCACGAATTCGAGCCTGGTACCGCTGAACAGCCGCCGTGCAGAGGGGACCGATACACGTTAAATATGGTGAGTCTCATACGTTCTCTCGTTGGTGTGGTATGGAAGTTAGGATCGAGGGTCCAACTCACCGCCTTTTTCGTCACTTGACCAAAATCAAAAATTACGAGCCAAAGCCCTCGAGTAGTGGTTTATAATGATATTAATATTCACTCATTGCACCCATTATCACGAATTCTCTAGATGTATTACACATACAGATTTTAAATTTGGAAGGTATGTTTCTTTCGTTGAGTAAAGCTCAGCTAAGAACAGGTTTTGCTGAACGGATGAAAGGGCGTTACTGATCTAAAAAAATCTCATTTTTGGCCTATTAGATCTACAGACTTAAAATCCAAAACATTAGGAGTAAGGATAGTGGGAAGTTATTGATAAAAAATTTCCGTTTTTTCGACTATAAAGCCTACAGACTTTTTGGTGGAAATATTTCTTTTTTTTGTTGAATAGAAATCCGCTAAGAAAGTGATTTGAAGAAATCGAGGAATGCGGAAGCGTAAAGGAGAAATATGCATTTCCGTTTTAGGAATTAAAACTCCATCTATTTTAAAACAACAGATGAGGGCCATAAGAATATTTTTAAATACAACTGAATGCCTAATGCTAACAGTCAATAACATAAAAACAATATACAGCCATACAACAACTTGAATACCCAATAAAACGTCTGGTAACGACTATTATATGTATCAATTTTTTTTAACTCTGAAGAACTTTTTAATTCTTTTGTGACTCAACTCTATTAAATTATTAGCAACATTTATAACTATTTGAAAGAAATGAAAAACATTTTTGAATTTTTAAAAATATATTTTATCTAATTCTTTGTCATTTTTTTTTCTATTGTCCATTATTCACATTGTAGAATATTTGCATGAATACATCAGTTTATTGCAGTGGTTTACAGATCCAAGCATTTTATAGAGAATTATTATTAACCCATATAAGGATTATTTAAATATATTGTGTGTATTTTTTTTCCCTTTCGAAGCATTTTTAAAAAAACTTTTCACGAGTTTTTTTTTAAAACACTTTATTAGTTTTTTATAGAAATGTTGGTGGTTAATAAAGAAGTGTGGTAACAACGGTCTAAGTATTGCTAATTGTGTACCTAAAAAGCTTCAAAATGCACTTAAAAATAATAATCGAAGTAAGCAAATTTGTAAATTAATAGTTATATTTTAAGTTGCCAATAACTTTCAGTACTTCACTAAATCAAAATATTCTAAAATGCAGATTATGAAGCTCATTTTGTTCTTTATGAATAAAAATATATCTACGATACTTACAAGTAAATAAATGGTTACAAAATTTTTAAAATGACTAAAAATGGAAAATTAAATATTAATAGAAAAAACCGAAGAAAATGATGTGATAAATTATCGTTCTTCTCACCATGACAAAATTTATACGCAGGTTTAAAACACTATGATAATTATAAAACTGATCTGAAACAAGTAAAATTTAAAAAAAATTAAAGTCTATTCCTACTTAGGTGAACAAAGAAAAAAACGTTTTAGTTACTTTTTACGAAAAAAGTTACAATTAATATAAATATGTTCATACGTATGACAGAACCACACTATTAAGTGGCAAAATAGAAAGTGATTTTCCATTTTACATATGGTGTTGGACTATTATTTTCGTTTGTTCCAATTTATTCATTCATGAATCACATTCTCAAAAATCGCACCATCCTGGGTAGGATTCGAACCCGCGATCTGTGTATTAGAAGTCCAATGCACGATCCATTGTGCTACAAAAACACATATAACGATTTTCCTTTTTATATATGTCGTGTTGGACTATTATTTTGTTTTTTTTTACTATTTATTCATTAATTAAGTTTAACAAATGAATTAATATTTGAAAAAACTGTGGTAACATCAAGTGTCATCCACTACAAATTTTTAAAAAAATGTATTTGAACTTGAATGGATGAATAGAAAGTATTTTATTAACGATTAGAAATTTGAACAAAATGTGCATATATATATATATATATATATACGCGAGACTATTACAGCCAGTAATAGTCTCGCTAACCTGTATTTACACCACTATGAGTCAAATCGAGGAAATGAACCATCTTGCCTCTTATTAAGATACATAAATGATTTAATTGTTATAGGTCGCGACAGGGAATTTAAACCTAGCATTAATTTTTATCCGGAATACCTAAAATTTTAACTCGAACAAAGTTGAATTTTTTGGATTTAGGTTTAAATATTATTGACAACAAATTATATAGCAATATCTATGATAAAAGGGAAGCATTTAACTTTAATATCATAAAGATACCGAACTTCAGTAGTTGTCTAAATATATCGATATTTAGAAATATAAGTTTAAATTTTTTGATGAGAAATAATAATTTAACTACACACAATATTGATAAATTCAAGAATATCCAGAAATTTATATTTTGTTGAATACAGAATGATTATCCCATCAGTTACTTGAGAAAATATATAGATCAAAAATATTTCTTAAAAATCTTTTTAAACTTATGAAATTGGCAAATTTGTGAAGGGTTACGATGGACTTTAGGAAATGGACAAATCCACCACACAACATTATGTCCACAAAGTCAGCTTGTTAGGGGTCCAGCTGTGAAGAATATGTGCATTCCACACACAGGATACATTTTAATACACACATAGACCAATATTTACACAACTACACTTTAAAGTTATTTATGAACAATCAAAGATTTATGACCAATCAAGCAAGTTTTTGGCATGCAATCTGATTCGCATCTAATACCAAATAGTTAAACTTTAATATGAGATTATGAATCACATTTGGATTGACATGACATTAGTTGGAGTTATAAGCAAAATATAGGAGTGGTAATTGTTGTATTAAATATGAGAAATCGTTCAAAAATTGTGGATTGAATTATGGATAGGATGCTCTTTGGTGAGTTTTTAATGAATTACGCTACTCATTTGTGAATATATTGGGTTTTTAATTTGAACTTTCGGATTTTAGATATTTTTTTAATTTGAACTTTCGGAGATTTTAGATATTTTTTTCTATTTATATTTTAAAGATGGGTGCATAATCTTTGGTGTTCGATGGTTCATTTATATTATGCACTAAATTGTTTTAGAATTTTAATATTTTAATGTTATAATATCTTTCAGAATGCGATGGCGAATAGTTTAATTTTTCAAGTTTAATGGTTTAATTTTAACTTTTTAAATTTTAATTTTTAAATTTTTGAGAATTGAATATTTTTCGATTAACTTACCAAGTTGCAATAGGGAGAAGGTTGGCGCCATCAAACTAATTTAACCCCACGTCTCGGTCCTAAGTCCGAGGTTGCACTTGGATATTTTATAAATTTTTATTTTAAAATTTTTTAATTTTGTTTGAAAACGTTGGGGTTTTATCTTCTATATTCGCCATAGATATTTTGAAATGGGATTTGGTATAATTAGAAACAAAAAGTTTCAATTTTTTAATTGATTATTAAGTTGTAATTGATTTATATATATTTAAATATATATATAGGGAGAAAGTGAACTAATAGTATGAATTGAAAAATTAAAAAGTGCTAATTTTTTTTAAAAAAATATCTGTGAGTTTAACATTTATTTTATACTCTACATTATTCTATTTCACCATAACATTGTGGAAGTGGAGGATGCCGAAGGCTTACACCTTTTTAAAATGATTTCATTCATTAATTTACACCTCAGAAAATGTAGAAATACCATACAAAATCAATAAATATAAGTTAAAGGAAATATAGGCTGTTTATTCATTTTGTGTGCTACTTCATATCTCTCGCTGCAAGCCCATTGAATTTTAGATTCGGTTTAATGAAACAAATGTCATTGTGTCGCGATCCTTCGACTGCGGATGTGAGAGGGTTCGAGTAAAGATCAGCCATTTCTCAATTGAAACACTTTTAATGTCTTTTTCACTTATTAGACTTTACAAACTTAACTGAGAATGCACTTTAATAACTAAATCCGAGGAACGGTCAAACTTATATTAATCTGATTCTAATAGAAATAATAGCACTTATCTAATCTCCTGAGCGCTCTTGATTCAACACTTGCCGTAAAATCCGGCGTATAACGCTCCCCTACACTTTCAAGCAGTATTTTTTATCTTTTAGGTATATTCGCCGTATAAAGCGCACCCCCTCTTTAACGAAGAAACCTGAAATGTAATTATACAATTTTCTTTTGTTTTGAAGTAATTGATTCAAGGTATGAACCTAGGCTTTTGATAAATAGCATACGTCTAGAACTACAACTCTTTAAATTCATAAGAGGTATGTTATTTCTTTTATCTAAACAGTATTTCAATGTGTGTAGATGTCCAATTTTTTATATGCTAGTATCTTTTGTTTATTTTTAAAGCTTTCGTTTTTATACCTGGCGTATAACGCACAGCGGTGAATTTTGATCGTATTTTTGGTGTTAAAAGTGCGCGTGATAAGTCGGATTTTACGATACTTAATCCTTCCTCTTGAACTAACAAATCTAAGTACGCTCACTAGTCGCTTATTCCATGCTTTCCTCCTATTCTCAATTTTTAACACCATCTTCCCGCCTACTCCACGTCTAGCACTTAAATAGAAGCTCATATTTACATAAAACTAAGTCATCTCTACGAAAAGTGGTTTCCAACTAAAATCCCAATTAAAAAGAGTATTCTACCTAAGAGGATTAGTAGAAAGCCCGAATAGAACCCATTACATACTCAATCACAATCTCTCAGTATTTTTACAATTTATTTGAAATCCGGAGTGAGATTTCTTGTTGAAACATATTATTGCATTGATATTTAGTCTTATTGATCTTCATGCAAGCAAACTGTTTGCGAATAAATTTTGACACAAATATAGATCTTTTTTTTCTTGTTTTTTGTTTATTTTGTTCTCTGAATATCGTAGCGGGCCACAAAAAACATTCGCTATTTGCCCACCCCTGCCATAACATAAAAAACTATCTTCCAAAATTTTAAAAATAAAATTTTGTAATTTATTTGTAAAGGGTGTTTTTTTAGAGGTATAGAACTTTAAATTGCAATAAAACAACGGTGTATTATTCGATTGACATGAATTTTTTTTATTCGAAAGATAATCTTGTGGCATTACAATTTAAATATGATTTCTGGCATAGGACTACCACGGCTGGCTAGGATGTAGTCCAATCTGAACGTCCAATTTTCGATGACTTTTTCCAACATTTGTGGCCGTATATCGGCCATAACACGGCGATTGTTGTCTTCCAAATGGTCAAGCGTTTATGACTTATCCGCATAGACCAATGACTTTACATAGTCCACAAAAAATAGTCTAGCGGTGTTAAATCACAAGATCTTGGAGGCCAATTCACAGGTCCAAAACGTGAAATTAGGCGGTCACCAAACATGTCTTTCAATAAATCGATTGTGGCACGAGCTATGTGACATGTTGCGCCGTCTTGTTGGAACCACAGCTCCTGGACATCATGATTGTTCAATTCAGGCATGAAAAAGTTAGTAATCATGGCCCTATACCGATCACCATTGACTGTAACGTTGTGGCCTTCATCGTTTTTGAAGAAGTACGGACCAATGATTCCACCAGCCCATAAAGCGCACCAAACAGTCAGTTTTTCTGGATGTAACGGTGTTTCGACATACACTTGTGGATTAGCTTCACTCCAAATGCGGCAGTTTTGTTTGTTGACGTAGCCATTCAACCGGAAGTGCGCTTCATCGCTAAACAAAATTCGCTTATGAAAATCGGGAACAGCGGCCATCTCGTTTTGGGCCCATTCAACGAATCTACGCCTTGCTTGATGATCGTTTTGATGAATTGCCAAACCAAACTGAGAATAAATCACTTGACAGCTGTTAAATCGGTCACCATCTTGGAAAGTAATGCCAACTTAAACTTCTATACCTGGAAAAAAAACACTCTTTATTAAAGTTTGTTGTTGCTTAGTTAAACAGATTTCAATCTACTTTTAAGCACAGATATTTTGTCTTTAAAGCAAAAACATAAAAAAGGTACTTTTGATTTATCATAAAATCCGGCGTATAACGTGCACTTTTAACACCAAAAATGAGACTGAAATTTACGGGGGCGGGTTATACGCTGGATATCAAAATGACAGATTCAAAAATAAAATAAAGAGATGACCATAAGAAAAACTAAACTCCTACATAGATCAAAATATTATAACATTTGAAAGAAATGACATACCTAATGAAGTTAAAGAGTTCTGGTTCCAATAGTATACTATTTTTTCAAAATCCTGGGATATTAACTCGAATAAATGACTCAAAAGCATACGCGCATTGTACACGCACATTTCTGTAAAAAAAGAAGTGCACATTATGCGGCGAATATACCTACAATTTACTAAAATGCAACTTGAAAGTATGGCTATGCATTATTGGCCGGTGCGCGCTACTCGCCCGATCTTATGGTAATTTCACTTTCACGGTTTCCGGAGCTATTGACTGTTAAAGGAAGTGACACATTATTAAAATCAAGGCTCTGGTTTCCACTGTTCAGACTTAAATTAAAAACTATAATTTGACAAATAACAAATATAGTATTCCATAGTATGTAATGGAAGAGATGCTTTTCAGCGTTTGCGATCTCCTCGTGAATTAGCATACAAGCTCGACCACTTTCATTTCTTAGAACATCGCGCTTGTTTCAGGGGAATGTGAAATCCGCAGTCGAAAAAGTTGTTTGATTGCAACCGAATGGCGAAAATCATCCCCTCTTCTAACCTGTTTCCTCTCGCACCGCGCTACGAGATACAACAGCTGTTGTCCACGAAGTGTAAGGTCCAGTATAACTCTTTTTCAAGTTTACACAAGGAAATAAAGCATTCTCGGTAAGTTTTCGAAACTCAATATTCGGTGGAGGGTCTAAGGCGCTCGTCTCCAAATTTCTTTAAAAAAATTTAACGTGTTATTTCATGAAAATATAACCGTCTTATTTGATAAATAGATACAGTACTATTATTAGAGAGTTTTTAGTCTAAATAAATATTATTTTTGACGGAAAATAGAATTTTAATGGTACCAGAACATGCTCGAAAGATTAAAATGCCAAAATTAAGACTTTGCTTATGGGATAATATCTTTAAAAATTTCGAATAGAGCTTCGATATTTTTTGTTATCTTTATAAAGATATTTTAATTATTCTGTAGAAATACAAAAATAATTGTTTGTTCTTTTTTTTCTGTTTAATTTAAGTTGGATATAATCGAGATCTCATGATATATGCTTATGTTTAGCAACCATTTTTTTAAAAAGTTCTTTTTTAAATATGTAAAATATTTTTGCACATATATAAAACAATGCATACAATATAGTTAACATATTTTTTGTAGTAAAATATTAAGATAATTTCTTTAAAAAATTATAAAACAATGCAATTTGGAAAACTTCCCTCTCCCCCTTTTTTTATACATAGGATTTTTTAAAAAAACTATGTACTGCTTAGACTAAAAAAAATCACTCTATGCACTGGTATCCTGTATAGATGTATAACAATTTGGAACCATATAGTGCAATAGTTTTTTTTAAAAAAAATGTACCTAAAGGCAAAAAATTGTTCTTTGGTGAAAAAGTGAAAAAAACTAAAATCAGCAATGAGAGAGATTTTACGTATCGTACAATTGACTAATATTTTATTGCCTATTTTTATGTACCTCATAATGATAGTTTAAACATTCTCTGGAGTTACAAAAATAATTTTAAATTAAAAATTTTTTTCCTGTATTATATCTCTCTGTGTGTGTGAACATGAACATAATTTTATCAAACATATATTCATTTAGAACCATTTTTTATAAAAATACTTCTTGAATATACAAAATATTGTACATATATAAAACAAAAAAATGAACAAAATATACTCAAATAGTTCTTTCATGAAATTATTGTATAATTTCTTAGAAAAAACTGTAAAACTTTGAAGTTTGGAAATTTTCGAATCTTTTCCTATTTTTCTCATGTAAAACTAGTTTTCAAAAAAAGAATTAGACATTAAAAAGAGAAAAATATTATTGTTCCTTTTTAGTAAAAACTAATTAATCAAAAGGAACTATCTTTTAAAATGTGTCAAAGAAGACGTGGTCGTTTGCTAACATTTTTATCAATTACTTTTTTTTTATATTTTAAGGTTATTTTATCAACAAACATATAAGTATGAAATATTTTTAGATTCAGAAAAATATGCACTACATTTTAATACTAAGATTAGAAAACAGATTTTTTGAATGTGTATGATGTCCTGGTTTTCTTAGTTTAATTTGTAGATGATATCACAAAAATGCACGCCTTGAATTATTGTCATTTTGTTTTCAATATTTTTTTTAAAAAAAGAAGATATTCAGAATTTTTTTCTTAAAAAAAATATATATATATATACCATATATTCCGACGTGTAACTCACACCTATTTTCTTGGAGAAATCTGAAATGTGTATGCAATGCACTTATCTTTTGAACTCTAGAAATAGAGTCTGTGAGTGGATAATTAAAGCATGGAGTAAAATTTAACCCGAATGATTTTTAAAATATCATTTTAAAAATATAGAATATCTAACAATTTAAATAAAATGTAAGGTGATTATAAATATTTATTTATGGATTAGTCAGTGGCGTAAAGTACACCCCTGCAACCCCCGCATTGCGAGGGGGGATTCTAGGGGGCCCAAAACCTGACATTGCAGAAGGACCCCAAAATTTTCCGTTGCACCATTGATCAGAGTAAAAGTTACAGTGAAAAAAAATGAAAGAAATTCGATGATGTGCCTGAAGATTTAGCAGAAGACGAATACGAAGAATTTTTCATGGCATTTGATAATGGAAATCCATAAGGCATGTCATTTCTTTTAAATAAACAATTTTTAGATGTACGTAAAAATCTATTTATTTTTTTGTCATCTTTTCTTTATTTTTAAATATGTCATTTTTTTGTATTCGCCGTGTACCACGCACCTTTATTTTATGTGAAAACCTGAAATGTACTTGTTCAATCTTCTTATATTTTAAATTCATTTATATAAAGTATTATTCTAGGCTTTTGAACAAAGATATAATTTTAAAACTACAACCTTAAGGCGTCAGAAAAGAAAGGAAGACGAAATTTATGATGTATTTCAGTTCTTTTAAATGAACAGCATTTGGATACACAAGGAAATACGTTTAACGCGAAAACACTTAAGACGAAATATCGGTTAACACGAAATGATACAGCAGCCTCGATGAACTGCTGTGTATTTTCATGCATTTTTTTCCTCTTAACACAAAACAAAAATCGCTTAACACGAAGAGGTTTTCCTTCTGGGAATGAACAAAATGCGCAGAACACAAGCGAGATGGGACTGTCCTATTGCATTATCGGAAGAATTCATTGCAGTTGATGATAATAAGGTGTGCACCGCCCCAATTACGACAAAGACGTTTTGGTGTTGATTTAAAGCCAGTGTTTCTCAAACTCTAACTACTGGCGACCCAATTTTCAATCATAATTTTTATCGCCCCCCACCCAAAAAATAATAATGTATTGAATGCATTAATAATGCACTTTGGGGGGAGGGTGCTAAAGCTACAATACGATCATAATTATAAACCGTACAAATTAACAAGATAAGTATTAAATTTTGTATATGTTACTTTTAAGTAATATATATTTTTATTTTTTACTTTTTAAGTCAATTCACTATAAAAGCGTGTTTTTTTAGTTTGTTTTAAAACTATAATTTATTTTATAATTATTTTTATACTATACACGATAAAAATCACAATTCCAGTGAGTAATTTAATTGAGAGAGAATATACTTACCTACTTTCAAGGACTTTTCAATTTTTTCTTTGATTTTTTTAGAAAAAATCCAATAAAACTAATGAAAATGTTCCAAATCTGTGTGCCCTTAATAAAGGACATAAAGCATGTTCATAGAAAATATTTTTGAACAAAAGTGGTCGCGCAGGGAACTCAATCAAAACTAGTAACTTGATTGTAAAAAAAATGTTTGCTACTCCCCAAAGAAAGTGGGCGCAATGTGATAAATTCATTTTAGTTCTCATTAAGACTGTCATATTGGAGGATACTCTGTCAAGGTTATTGGTAGCAAATAAACAGTTTTCCTAGAATTAACGATTTCGTGAACATCAGATGACTGCGCATCGCGCGACCGATCCCGTGTTAAAAGCAGGGGTGTTTGTGCTCCGGGGAAACCCCGGAATTCCGGGGATTTTGAACTTCGATACCCGGAAATTCCGGGGATCGTCGTTCAAAAGGAAGTAGGAATAATAATGAATTATTTATTTTGATCTGGGTAATTTTGTTTGCTTTGAAAGCAGAAAACGCAAGGTCAGTGTGTGTGGTGAAAACTTTTCCTTTCTTTCTCCAAAGGCTGTGATAATGCGTGAAAAGGGGGGGGGACTTCTTTTTTGTTCTTTCCTTATTGCAAGTTATGACTCATTCCCCCGGTTCTCGGACATTATCTTCTGGATTCTTTTCGGCAAGTAGGCACGGCAGAAAAAAAAGGGAGAGACTTCGTTCGACCAGATGTGCGATCACGTGACTCTGGGTTCAAAGGTCTTATCTCTCCTGGCGTGGCACCTATAAGTAGAGAAAGGGGATTTTTTTTCGCCGTATTAGCTATTTGTCATTGATCGCTTCGCAACTTTTTTTTCTCCGCTGTGTAAAATTTTCGTTTCATTTATTGATGCACGTGTAAATTTTTTGTTTCGTTTATTGAAATATTTTTTTATTTATGTACGCAAGAGAATTTCACTATGAAATTTCTCGATATAAGTAGTGATATTATACAATTAGAAGAAGGTGCCCGGAATGCATTTAGGTGGAATTGGATTGAACGGAGAGATGGTAATGGGGATACCATCGGCACATGGTGCAAGAAAATAAATGTTGCTGGACAAGCATATTGTGTTTTTTGTAACTCACTGCTGAAGTATGGTGGGGAAGGATTCAAGGCTTTCACAAATCATTCTAAAACTGTGACGCACATAAAATATTCAAAGTGCATTAGAGATTCAATGACTTTAAGTAATTATGCTAATTCAAAAAATACTGATGACTTACTGGAGACTGATGCTCGGCCATCGGATATAGTGACAAGAAAAGCACGCCAAGAGGTATTAATAACTTCGTTTATCGCCGAGAATTCTCTTTCTTTCAATGTAGCTTCCAATTTAATTGAACTCTGCAAACAGTTGAGCCGCGATCAGACGGCACTAAACTCGTTGGAAATGTCCAGGACTACTGCATGTTATAAGAGGAAATATGGGCTCGCAAAAACTATTAAGGAAAATATCATTAAAACTTTAAAGGAGACTCCGTTTTCTCTAAATTTGGATGAAAGTACTAGCAATGCTCAAGAAAGTATACTGGCAATATTGGTGCAGTTTTATGACAACAATCAAAATGAAGTTGTAGTTCATCATTTTGCATCTCTAAAGATGGAATCTTGCAATTCAGAAGCTGTTTTTAAAGCAGTTGTTGATACTATTGAAAATAATAATATTCCATAGGCAAACTTAATTAGTGTATTAATGGACTCATGTAACACCATGCGTGGAAAAAAAAAGAATGTTGAAACCAGACTACGATCAAACAAAGCATCCCACTTATTAGATATTGATGGTGACACATGCCACACAGCTAATAACTGTGCAAAAAAATTTGATTCATGTTTGTGTGTGTGTGTGTGTGTGTGTGAGATGGATACTTAGAAGATTTGTTTGATGACATCTATTTTGATATGAAAAGCTGCAGTAAAAGAGAAAATTTTTTCAAAATCTGTGAATCCCTTGCCATTAAAAAACTTGAGCCCTTGAAGAGACCAGACCGTAGGTGGGTGGACATTTTATGTGTTTTAGAAAGAATCAAAGATCTGTGGGATGCTCTTATTGCATTTTATTTTCACTACTTGGATAAAACTGATAAAGGGGATTATTTTTCTTATGTTGAAACTGTATGCAATAAAAGAAATATTTCTGCAGCTCAGAAAAAAATTGTTGAAGGGGTGTATTCTTGCTTGCATTCCCAACAACTCACAAAGGATGCTTTAGCTCGGAAAAAAAGAATACTAAATGGGTTATTTGTTATGCAAAACAAAACTTTATTGCATATGGCATTATATTCAGCAGCATTACCAGAGTTCAACACATATATTAAATTATTTGAAACAAAAAAACCAATGCTTCATTTAATACATTCCAGTATTTATTAATTGATGGCAAATTTTTTCTCTTTTTTTATGAAGCCAGAAAATATAGAGTGCACATCTTATAATGATTTATTAAAGGTTGATGTCACAAATCCAGAATTCCATCTACCTAGCAAAGTAATATTTCCTGGTGCAGAAGCTTCCACTCTCCTGAAGAAATTATCAAAAAAATCATCCAATAGCAAAAGAATTCCAAATTTCTCTGATGAAAGCTTACACTAATACAGCACAGCATATGAAACAGAAATTACCCCTTAAAAATTCATATCTAATTAGTTTTACATCATTAGATCCAGAGCTAAGAGGTAAAACCAGTACAATAGTAGCTTTTGAAAAATTATCATCTTTTATGTCCCATATTTTTAGTGATAATGAAAAGTCAAAAGTAGAAGCTGAAATAAGGTTATACCAGAGTGATATTGATATCACCAAAGAAATGCTCTACACATGTGATGAAAGTGGAAATCAAGTCAAGTGTACAATTGATAAATATTGGTCTAAAGTTTTTAATTTTAAAGATGATTTCATAAATGATTATAAGTATCCTACATTGGCTAAATTGGTCAAAGCCTGCCTTAGCTGCTTCCATGGCCCATTAGTGGAAAGTGCATTCAACTTAATGGATACACTTGTCACTGACTACAGAACCTCTCTTAAGATTGATTCCCTAGATGCAGTGCAGACTATTCAATAGGATTTAATGGCTTCTAAATAAACCTCATGTTAAAAATATGGCTCAAAAAATCCATTGACTGATCCAATTCACAAAGATATCTTACTGAATAGGAACAGAAGTTGGAAAACATATCAAGAGGACTTAAAAACATGTATTTCAGATGAGTCACCTATAAAAGTCTCTGAAAAATCTTCTACATTAGCAGAAAAGCAAACTGCTTCTATATACCTCTGCATGTGTAGTTCTCGAGGAAATTTCTTCAACTGTAAATGAGGAAAATAAGTCAACCTTCCTGCAATTATGAAGTTCACCACAAAAGAAAGACAAGCCCACAAACATCAGAAAATAAAAAAGCAGCAGAAATTAGATAATTTTTTTAAAAGAATTAATTCAGGTAATTTAAAATATTTACATAAAATGTAGTAGTTTATATGTTTGAAAATTTATGGTTATTAATTTTGCAAAAAAAGTAATTCATTGAACTTTTATAATTAGGTCATTCAATACTTCATAATTGTAATTTTTCATTTCTCCCCCTTCTCGAAACTCCAAAATGTCGGTAGTAAGTCCGTAAAAGTTTCAGGGGATTTTTCGGGGTCCCACAAACACCCCTGTAAAAGTGAATTTAAAAAAAGGATATTAGTTCTAAAATAAAATTCCGTAAAAATACATCTTGGTCAAATAATCCTTCAAAGTACTCAATATGCTTATCCATATATCATATAACTCATTCACATGGAGAAAAAGCAACAGAAAAATATTTACGACTTTCCTAAAAGAAAAACAGATGGAGTGAAACATACCAGTAAGTTTGAAGGTCAAATATATGATAGTCAAAAGTAGTATTTTAGGGGTTAAAGAAATGTAATAAAAAAAAACTCTCATCGTGTGATTACAGTAAAGCAAACAAAATATCTTTTTTTTTAATTTGGTTATAGGATCAAAGATAGCTAATGAACGTTTGAAGTGGTATCTTTTATTTTTGATGATCACCAGATGATATATATAAATAATATCAGAGTAAATGTGCATTTTTTATTATGTCAGAAAGCATTTTGATTTTCTTCATTCCAAAAAATTATTTTCTTAAACCTTTTATTTTCAATATGTTCGTGCCCCCCTCGCAGGGATACCGCACCCCCCAGGGGGGCGCGCCCCACAGTTTGAGAAACACTGATTTAAAGCTAAAAAAATATCGTTTATGCAGATTCCGACTATAAAAATAAAATGAATAATGCAGCTCCTTTTCCCGCGTTTTCCGAAATGAGAAACATAAAAAGTATGGACAAAATGAATGGTAAAATGAATCGTAAAATGGATAACAAAATGGAAGACGTCAAACAATCTATTGCCAATTTGAGATTAAAAAAGGCAATGCAATGAAAAATATCAGATTATCTTTCAAAAACTCACTAATTGCTTTCTTTTCTCAAAAAATGAAAATATTGAATAAAATTTCATGAAGTTCTTGTGAATGTTTTTGTTTCATTGATTTTCATTAAATGCATACATAAACACATCCTCGTAAATAAAATGTACTGTAATCAACTTAATTTTGTTTAATATATCTTTTTCTTTTGCAATATCATTTAACACGAAATTCTCTTTTAACACGAAAAAAATATTTCAGTCCCTTCAGTTTCATGTTAAACTATTTTCACTGTATGTAGAATCTTATGTGTGTATATATATAAATATATATATATATGAGCTCATGTTTTCTTTATTTTAAAAGTTATCACATTTTTATGTTCGGCGTATGACGCGCAACCGTAAATGTTTGGTCTTATTATTATTATTATTATTGCGAGTGTTAAAATTGCGCCGTTTTATACAATATGTCTGTTCAACAAATGTATGTTGTGGACGCATGAATTTGACGATTTTCTAATCCTGTGAGACTTTTTCAATTCTTTCTCTTATAATGACAACGAGATTCAATTCTAATGCCTTTTTAAAAAAATGTATTTTTTTTTTTTTTTTTTTTTACATTTTTCACTTTCACGTGTCTTTCATCTACACTTTTTTAACAGGACATTACCCTTCATTGGTTCCAATCATTGGTTCTCGAATTTTCATCTTGATGTATCCTCTCCTGTCATAATATTTTCCCCATGATATATCCTAATTATAGTGTAAGCCCTTTGCCTGAATCAAAATTGAATTCGTTTTCTTTTTACAAATGTTTAATATTTTTACGTAGATAGGTGTTGGATACAAGTTTATTACAGAATGTAGCATAGGTTTGTGAGACTTGTGTTTTTGTTATATATCATACTATGGAAGATTTTTTTAAAGCCCCGTTTTTTTAAATTGTAGTATTGTTTTACTTACGATTTGTTTGTCGCTTCATTTCAAATTAATCATATCTTTTAATTTATATTGCCATTATTTTAACAAAAATTGCAAGCAAAATTAAATTATACAATTGTTCACGTTTATACGTCTAAATATTGTGCTGTAATTATTTCAGTTAAATCTGGTTCTTTTTCTGCATAACCTAACCTTTTTTACTGCGAAATGAACAACATTAAAGACAAACATGTTATATCTATCTATATATATATATCATGTTTTTGAGAAATTCTTGGATTGACAGGAGAAATGCAACGGGCAGCCGTTTGTCCTACTATATTTTATATTCAGTAAAGAAGTTTGCACTCCAAGTCATGACAAAAACGAGAGCTCTTTCAGCGTTGATCAGCAGCGAGTGAGTCCTTTGTACACGTGTCTTCTTTAAGTCCGGCGAAAGTAGAAGTCAAAGTTCCTATGCGGGAGGTGGGTTGAGTTGTCCTGGAAGGAAGTTTACCCCAACTGACACTTGTGGGGCTGGAGATTCATCATATGTGTGTGTGTGTGTGTGATTACTGTCGCAGTTCTAGGGGTATTAAAGGATTACACTCATTTTTTTTGCTAACCTAACGTTAAATGTGTTGCACAATAGATACAGTTCTATACACTACTATAGACGTGTACACAAATAACTGGACTGACATTTAGATTAAACACTTCTGGCTCTTAACGACAGTCCTAGTACAATTGATGACACTTGACTTTCCCAATAGTCTGTGGAGTTTGGTTGATGAGAGTGACCTGCTCGTCTCTCGTATGAACAACGGGTGTTAGTCCCTACTCGACGGCCATTCCGGTTGCTCCCTTTTCTCAGCCCAGATTCTATGACCTCCGCGCCTAGAGTCCATTCCCTGATTCATTCCTCTTATGCTCGTATTCATCGCTAACTTAACCCAGCGATAAAACCTGGAGTTACGTAACCGGCAGTCAACCCCAGGTTAGAACTTCAATTCACAGCTCTTTTTCGACCTCCAGTTACTTGACTCTGGGTTTCTTAACCTGGGTTTACTGGTCGATTCCCGTTGGTCGAAATAAACCCCGTGACTTCCGGCTGGAGCTACAATTTCTATATTCGCCTCGTGCCAGCTGGTTTTTAACCTCGAGTATCGCTAACTGTTTAAAATGAATGCCAACAGAATTTATTTTACGCAGTACGAAAAAGAGTTGGTGTTGGCTTTGATGAAGCCGCACTTACATATAATAGAATGTGGGAAACAAATGCTGTTAGTAGCACAAAAAAAAATGAAGCGTATATTGAAATAACGCGGCAATTCAATGACACTGACGGAGTGGTGAATCCGCGAACACCACAACAGGTCCGTCAGTGTTACTTAAATTTAAAAAAGAAAACGACAAAGAAAAGTAGTGTTTTGCGGCAAGAAAACGCAAACGTAAACACTCGAAAAATCGCTTACTGCGCATATGCGGTTAAAACTAACCCGGCTGTGACCCTGGGTCAGGATTTTTTAACTTGAACCGGTAACTTGCGATGGTGAATAGCGTTTTCGGCAAAACCCAGGTTTCCATCCTCTAACCGGCCGTCAGGTTATCGGTGAATATGGGCGTTATTCGTTAATTCGCTGGTGGCTCCGTTTCCAGCTTCCTCTAGAGAATTTCCATGTTGAAAATTCCCACATATATAAAAAAAATTAAGTCAATTTCTACTTAGATCAACAAATAAAATTTTATTTTTTAGTTATTTTTTATTAAATAGTTACAATTAATACAAATATGTATTGAATTAGATATCCGACGCACTATCCATTGCACTACAGGGACACAACGAGCGTTTTTACTTTCTATATATGCTGGTGGACTCTTAGTTTTGGTTGTTGCTATTTATTCATTTTTTAAATTAATGAATAAATTAATATTTAAAAACTGTATTAACAACAAGTGTCATCCACTACAAGTTTAAAAAAGATGTATTTGAACTTGATTGGATGAATAGAAAGTATTTAATTTTTACGATTGAAAATTTGAACAAGATATATATATATATATATATATATATATATATATTTATATATATATATATATATATATATATATATATATATATATATAAATATAAATATATAGGGAGATAAACTAATAGTAGGAATTTGAAAAGCGGAGGATGCACTGCGTAATGCTGATAAGGCAGACGATGAGGGAGGAATTCTGTGGAACGGGGGCAGATGCTTCCCTTCTCCAAGTCATTTACTACTCAGGTTACTAAAAAGCCAGTATATACTGTGAAAATTTAACATAACATATTTTCATGTTAAGAAAATTTCGTGTTAAAAGATTTTTTTAAAAAAAGCATTTGTTTAAAAAATTTAGTTTATCAGAGTACATTCTTTTTTTCATTGATGCATATGAATGCACGTATTAAATATACTGCTGGCCAACGTAAATTGAACACACTGAAGGAAGCATGCAAATAACATGAAATTTACAACATGTACTAGTGGAGGTGAGATATGCAAATGATTAGAATTTCAGCGCAGACACACATCACGCGCGCCTGTGGCGTCACAACAAAGCGCTATTTAAGGCTTGGAGATTTCAACGATTTCAAGTTCGGAAATTGTGCTTTTCTTGTGGTTTCTTTAAAATACGATTAATTACGTCTCGTAGAAAACATAGATCAGTTTTTGATCAAGTCTCCGAGTTGAACAGAGGAAGGATAGTGGCCTACCGAGATTGTGGATTATCTTTCAGGGAAATCGGTAGTCGTGTTGGACGAAACCAAACAACTGTAATGCGGATATGTGACCGTTGGATGCAGGAGGGTACGATGGACCGACGTGGTCGATCGCATCCACCTCAGTGCACCACTTCACGTGAGGACAGGCAAATTGTGCGCATGGCAGTGATGGATCGCTGAGTCACATCACGAACCGTAGCCCAGCGCAATGAGTCTGTAACGCATCATTCAATGTCTGCGCGTACCATTCGTCGCCGTTTACAGCAGAGAGATCTGTCCGCAAGACGTCCATTGCTTGGTCTACCCTTGACGCAGAACCACAGACGTCTCCGCCGCCAATGGTGCGATGAAAGAAGGATGTGGGCGGCAAAATGGAATGAAGTTGTTTTTACTGACGAGTCACGCATCTGTCTGCAAAACAACGATGGTCGGATTCGACTCTGGAGACACCATGGAGAGAGGATGCTGAACAGCTGCGTTATGCACCAGGTTTTATGGTATGGGGCTGTATTGAATATCACTCTCGCACTTATCTAGTACGCATTGTTGGCACTTTAAAAAGCCAGCGCTATATCTCCGAGGTGTTGGAGCCAGTTGTCCTTCCTTACCTTCAGGGCTTGGCTACAGCCATATTTCAATAGGATAATGCGCGACCACACGTGGCACGCATTATCCAAAGGTTCTTCTTTAATCACCAGATTGAATTGCTTCCCTGTGTGGTTCGCTCTCCAGATCTTTCGCCAAGGAGAAAACATGTGGTCCATGGTTGCTCAACGATTGACCAGATTACACCCCCAGCTGCCACACCAGATCAACATTGGCAACGTGTGGAAGCTGCTTGGTCTGCTGTACCCCAAGAACACATCCAAAGTCTCTTTGAAACAATGCCTAGGCGTGTTGCAGCGGTGATCTCCAACAATGGTGGCTACTGATTCTGTCAGGAACCACACTTCACAGAAATCTATAAATTTAATCATTTGATACTTGGTCAACATGTTATCTACAAAATAATTTTTTTTGCCATCTCTTGTATTTCTTGGTGTTGCATTTACGGTGGCAAGCAGTGTAAAAAGCAAAGAAACAAAAACATTCACAAGAACTTAAAGAAATTCAATGCGACATTTTCAAGTTCTGTTTTTGATCACCACCAGACTTAAGAAGTTCCATCTTCATCTTAAGTGAAATATCAATTTGATTTATCCTCTGAGCTCTTTGGCATTGTACTCATAGAAAAAATTCTACGAAAATAGAAAAAAAATACGCGAGCCAAAGTCGCTGATTTTTACTTAGACTGCGATATACAGGGTGTTTTTTTAGAGGTATAGAACTTTAAATTGCAATAAAACAACGATGTATTATTCGAATGACATGAATTTTTTTTATTCGAAAGATAATCTTGTGGCATTACATTTTAAATATGATTTCTGGCATATGACTGCCGCGACTGGCTCGGATGTAGTCCAATCTGTACATCCAATTTTCGATGACTTTTTCCAACATTTGTGGCCGTATATCGGCAATAACACGGCGAATGTGATCTCCAAATGGTCAAGCATTTGTGGCTTATCCGCATAGACCAATGACTTTACATAGCCCCACAGAAAATAGTCTAGCAGTGTAAATCACAAGACCTTGGAGGCCAATTCACAGGTCCAAAACGTGAAATTAGGTGGTCACCAAACGTGTCTTTCAATAAATCGATTGTGGCATGAGCTGTGTGGCATGTTGCGCCGTCTTCTTGGAACCACAGCTCCTGGACATCATGATTGTTCAATTCAGGAATGAAAAAGTTAGTAATCATGGCTCTATACCGATCACCATTGACTGAAACGTTGTGGCCTTCATCGTTTTTGAAGAAGGATTCCACCAGCCCATAAAGCGCACCAAACAGTCCGTTTTTCTGGATGTAACGGTGTTTCGACATACACTTGTGGATTAGCTTCACTCCAAATGCGGCAGTTTTGTTTGTTGACGTAGCCATTCAACCAGAAGTGCGCTTCATCGCTAAACAAAATTCGCTTATGAAAATCGGGAGCAACGGCAATCTCGTTTTGGGCCCATTCGACGAATCTACGCCTTGCTTGATGATCGTTTTGATGAATTGCCAAACCAAACTGAGAATAAATCGCTTGACAGCTGTTAAATCGGTCGCCATCTTGGAAAGTAATGCCAACTTAAACTTCTATACCTGGAAAAAAAACACTCTTTATTAGCCACCGAATTCAAAACCCAAGTGATGTGTAAAGAGAAGTTTTTGTTTGGCGTTTGTAGGAGTGGAAGGGGAAAGTAGCTTAGGTTAAAAAAAATTGGCTTGCCACAGGGACATCCGAGGGTGTCTCAAAGCCAAGTTAGCCTCCTTTCTACGAAACATGTGAAACCCCCTCTCTTTCATTTCAAGCCCCTCTTAAATCTCGCCTGCGTCGCTGGGGTTTCTCGTTCATTACCAGAAAAAAAACCCTTTTAGTGTTAAGTGATTTTCGATTCGTGTTGAGGGAATAAAAATGCATTAAAATAGACAGTAGTTTTTCGGGACTGTTGTATTATTTCGTGATATAACCGATATTTCCTCTTAAGCTATCCGACTACGTTCGGAACCGTGATTTTGCAAAAGCGCATAAATGGATAATTTTCTTGATATTTAGTGTCACTTAGATTAGAATACATGCATAAAATTGTTTTAAGGCGATTTTTATAAAAAAAATTTTATTTAAATATAATATTTTGGCAAAAAATTAACTTAGAATAATCTTTTTTTCCAAATGTTCTCCTTTTGTGAAAAATGCTTCTATTATACGTAATAATATTTTGCCTGTATATATCTCAGGCCTCTCTGCAGAGGCTAAACTAGAATTTTTGAAATGTATAACTCAGAAGTGGGGTTATTCATATCTTACGACAACAGAGTGGAGCCATTTTAAGAAAAAAACGCCAATAATTTTTTCAATTGATGGTAACTCTGAAAATAATGGAAATTTTTCAAAACTTCTAGTTGAGCCTCTGTACAGAAGTCTGAGCTATATACAGGCAAAATATTATTATAATAGAAGCAATTTTCACTAAAGGAGAACATTTGGAAAAAAGAATATTCTAAGTTAATTTTTTTCGAAAATATTATATTTAAATATTTTTTTTTTCAAAATGTCCTTAAAATACTTTTATGCATGTATTCTTATCTAAGTGACACTAAATATCACGTAAATTATCCATTTATGCGCTTTTTTAAAATCACGGTTCCGAACGTAGTCGGATACCGTAAGGCATCCGACTTCGTTCGGAACCCTGATTTTGAAAAAGTGTACAGACGAATATTACTTTTATTATTTAGTGTCATTAGATTAGAATGCAAGTATAAGATTCTTTTAAGAATATTATTGTAATAATAAATTATTTAAATGCAATATTTTGGCACAAAAATGAATGTAGATTTACCCATTTTTAAAAAATTCTCCTTTTATAGAAAAAATGCTTCTATAATAAGGATATTCTGTCTAAATATGACTCTGACTTGTGTAAGGAGCCTGAACTAGAGGATTTTGAAATTTAGAAGTGGATTTATCGATATTTTAAAACATCAAAGAGAAGAAATTTTAGCAAAAAAACATCGAAAATTATTTAAATTGGTAGTAAATAATTCAAAAGTTTCAAAAGTCCTACTTCAGACTCTCTGGAGATGTCATCACCCTATATAAGTAAAATGTTAGTATTATAGAATCATTTTTCATAAAAAGAATATTTTGAAAATTGATAATTCTCTAAGTTCTTTTTTTTTTTTGCCAAAATATTGTATTAAAGTAATTTTTTTTTATTGTAATAATATTCTTAAAACAATTTAATACCTATATTCTAGTCTAAGTGACACTAAAATATTTTAAAAATATCCGTCTGAACGCTTTTGCAAAATCAAGAGTTCCGAATGTAGTCGGATACCTTAAGCGCTATCGCGTTAAACGTATTTCACTGAATCAATATTCTTATTAAACTTTTTCTAACTAGACATAAAAAACTGTATCTCTTTTACGATTTCATAGTTTAGTTTGCAATTACAAGCTTTTCCAATTCATTTCGCATAATAATTTTCATCATCTTTCTCTCCTTGTATCTCTTGAATTTCATGACGAATATTAGTTGTGAGCTGAACAATGATTCTAAGCTGTTTGGAGTAAAGGATCTCTTAGAACAAAAAAGAATCTATCTTCTCAAATGAAGATGATACACTTATGTCCTCGGTATTTAAACAAGGGGACTTTTGTTAAACTTGTAATATAAGAGAACTTTTTTCACTCGCTGTTCTTTGGTATGCAACCATAATTAAAATCCCAGACCTTGATTTAGAGATTCTAGGAGCAGAGGGACTGTTATTTTAATTGTAAAGTAATTTTTGGGCCATTACATATATATACTACAGTAAAATTTTCCAACGCTAATGGAAATTTTTAAATGTATTGTAACTCTATTTAATTTCCTTCCTAGAATGATTAGTATATAGAAAGTTTTTCTTACTTTATAATAAATATTTTAGACTATGTGCGGTGATATTTTGCCCTCAACCGCAATAACCAAAAATATTTCTTTTTACTTTTTACATGCATCAAAATGTCCGAAATACATACATGAAAATCGGTTATTTTTTAAAATCCTTGTATTAGGACTCTGAAACAAGCGTGCGTTTATTTATTCACTCATTCTCTGTACAAAATACCTAGAATTATAGTTACGAGGTTTATTTTAAACACCTGTAGTATTAAATGTTATCGAAGTCCAGTGGCCAAGTGGTAGCTTATCGCGCTTCCAAGCCACGAGTCTGAGGCTCAAACCCTACACTGGGAAAGGTCATGACTCTCTCCTTCAACCCTTCAGTACGTCGATAAATGAGTACCTAACTTGCTTGGGATCTAAACACTGGGGGTTTCGCATCAGACTGATCACCTGACCGGAACATCTGCTCAGCACTTCAGTGCTCAGGGTCATGACAACTGAGATGGACAATAGGCCTTGGCCTTTCATGGGCTGTTGCACCACTGAGCTTAGGTCTTTGTATTAAATGTTATCAGTTCAATTTAAATAGAGAATACTGTTCTTGTTTTGATAACCGTTAAATTTAAATCAGTTGATTTAACAATAAATCGAGTGGTTTTGGAGACCCTGTGTAAGCAACATAAAGGCCACCAAATGCTACAAATAGTCAAATTAAATTTAAGATGAGAAGTATTGTGTTTGTGTGTGTGTGTGTGTGTTTGTGTGTTTGTGTGTGTGATTTTTTCCTATTATTAAAGATTCTTGATATTTTTTTAGGAACATTTATTTCACAGTTTGTCTGAAAAAATAGAAATTTTCCCTGAAATTCTAAAAGTAATGTATTTTCTTTTTTAAAAAATTCGGCCTTTCAAAACAGAAATCACATAACATTAATTTCTGTTTTTATGATCAACTTCGTGTAAAATAAAAAAAATTAAAGTCATGCATGACAATTTGCATAATACAATACAAAAAGCAGCTTTAAAATATTATGGTTCTTAAATAAAATTTAAATCATAAGAAATATTTTGAAAAGAAAAAAAAATGATGTTGAGAAAACTGAATATAATCAAAACAAAGAGCCATTAAATAATACTTTACAACATTAATAGACTTTGCTATTAAGGATGAAGAACTGTTAACGGCACTTATCAATAAAAATCTATTTCTTACAAATTTAAATATTTTTCTGTCCCATATCTCCTTGAAAAATATTTTTATTTTATTTACTTAAAACTGAAATAGTATTGTTTATATAATTTTAATACACGGTATGTCTAACTGGAGATAACAAAACCAAATCTTTTACTTCTGATGCATTTCTTTTGCAATTGAGCACATTCCAAATGTAGATCAATGCATAAGGTCGAAGCACAATTAAAACGCATTTTCTCATTAGATAACTGTGCCACGTGACAGTTTACGTTAACTGATTGATTCGTGTAGATGTAAGGCTAAGTTATTTACAGCATAAATCAATTGTGCATATATATGTAAAAGTATGTGAGGTGTGTGTATGTTTGTGCGAATAGGTGTGCATGTGTGTGCGTAAGTGTGTATATATGTGTGTACGAAGTGTGTATATGTGTGTAAGTGTGTGTGTGTATGTGTGTAAGTGTGTGTGTGTATACGTGTGTACGAAGTGTGTATGTGTGTGTAAGTGTGTGTGTATATATATGTGTATGTGAGTGAATGTGTTTGTATGTGTATGAACAGTGGCGTAACGGAAAATTTTCCGCCACCCCCCTGCAAAATCAAATTTTGAGCCGTAGCCGGATCTTACGCAATTGGCATCGCTCAGGCTTTGGGACCCCTAGAGTCCTGCCCACCCCGTGGTGCAGGGGTGGCGGGGGTGTACGTTACGCCACTGTGTATGAATGTGTTTATTTTTGTGAATGTGTATTTGTTTTTATGCGTGGGTGTGCTTGTGGGTGTGCATGCGTTGTCTGCATGTATGCGTATGTGGGTATATATGTGTAGTATATATGTGCATATGTATGATTGTGTTTGTGCATGTGTGTATGTGTGTGTACATGTGTATGCGCGTGTGTGTACATGTGTATGTGCGTGTGTGTGCATGGGTTTGTGCGTGTGTGTGCATACGTGTGTTAAGTCATTATTAACCTTCCAGACTAAGAATGATACTGAAAAAAATTATAATGATTTACGAACATTTTCTTTTTCATTCCTTCCCATTTAACATTAAGTAAAAAGAAAAAACTGTGCTAAACTTATTTTTCTGTTGCTTGCGTGATTGTGTACAACAGCGTTATCTTTTGCCTAAAATTTCTCTTACATATAAATATGTTAGTTGATTTCTAGGTATATTATTTTAGCCGTTTTATTAAATTATAAGACTAAAAATTTTTTTAAAAAAAAGCATAAAAGTCATACATATTATTTCTATCATGATTGAAAACGAAAAGAAAAAAATATTCTCATATTTACTGAATTTATTTTTAAAGATTGTATGTAAAAAAATAGCAATTTTCTAATGAACTATACGATATTTTAAACACTGATATCCATACACTCAAATGCCGCTCAAAAAAATTATAGAAGCAATAAAAAATATTTAAAAATTTTATAGTGATAACAAAAGAGGTGCATAATGTTTAAAGCAGTTTTCGCTTAATATTAAAGTTTAGGACCCAAAGTTGGAATATTTTTTTTCCGATCTACAAAAGCACTCCAACATTAATATTTTTATTAAAGTCTCGTTATCCTACAGAACAGAGGTCGCCGAAATGATGATCCACGAGAAAATTTCGCACTCAGAAAAAAAAATGTAGGATATACTTACTCACATCCAGTTAAGTTATGTTTTACGGGAAGAAGTCAAATTTTTTTCCAGAGAAATAAAATAATCCGAAATATTGCAAAGATTCTTGTCCAGAAATGAACAGCTAACAAATCTTGCATGCATGGCAGATATTTTTCCCCTGTTAAGGTATCCAACTACGTTTAGAACCGTGATTTTAAAAAAAGCTCACAAATGGATAATTTTCATGATATTTAATGTCACTTAGATTAGAATACATTTATAAAATTGTTTTAAAGACATTATGACAAAAAAAAATATTTAAGTACAATATTTTGGCAAAAAATTAACTTAGAATAATTATTTTCCAAACGTTCTCCTTTTATAAAAAATGCTTCTATAATAATAATATTTTGCTTAGATAAAGTACAGCCTTCTCCAGAGAATCTCAACTAGGATTTTTGAAAAATTCGCATTATTTTCAGAGTTATCACCCATTGAAATAATTATCAGCGTTTTTTTCCTTAAAATTCCCCCCCCCCTCTATTGTAGTAAGATATGGATAAATCCACTTCTAAGATATATATTTCGAAAATTCTAGTTGAGCCTCTGTACAGAGGTCTGAGCTATACACAATCAAAATATTATTGTAATAGAAGCATTTTTTATGAAAGGAAAATGTTTTGAATATAGGTCATTCTATGTTAGTTTTTTGTCAAAATGTTTTACTTAAATAATTTTTTCTCTTGTAATAATATTCTTAAAACAACGTCGTATACGTGTTCTAATCAAAGTGACACTAAATATCAGAAATATTATCCATTTATACGCTTTTGCAAAATCACGGTTTCGAACGTAGTCGGATACCTTTTATGAATTAAACATATCCTTGGAAGGACAACTTAAGGACGTGTTCACACGACGAAGTAAAATCGATGCATTTCAAAAGGAAATATTACTGTGGAAAACGGGTTTGTTGAAGACGATCTGCAACTGTTTTATAATTTTGATGAATACATGAAGGAAAAAGATGTTGACTAGAAGTAGTAACCCTAGTTAAAAAGCACTTGGAGTCATTTACAGAATCATTTGCTCGTTATTAGCCATAAAATGAATCCCAGACATGTTAATATGTGGATATTAGATACGTTTGCAGCGAAAATTCAGGATAATAATTTAAACATGCATCTAAAAGAAAGCCTCATCGACTTATCGTCTGACGAAACTCTCAAATTTAAAGTCCATTCATCCTTATCAAGATCTCAGTTTTAGTTTTCCACAAAAAGTGAATACCCTTTTCTTAGTGAACTGGGATGAAAATTCTGCTTCAATTCTCCACAACTTATTTATGTGAAAAGATCTTTTCATCTGTCACAGCCATCAAAACACGGCTCAAATCTCAGCTTGAAATGAATGCAGTTCGTCTTGCAGCAAAAACATTGGATCCAAATATCCGTGACATTATTTCAAGTAAGCAGGAACATCCATTATACTAGGAATGTATAAACATAAAAGTTTGATATATTTAAACCATTTTTTAATAGTTTTGTTTTTACAGTCCTTGTTTATTTTGTTTATTTTATTATGGTTTTTTAATAAAGCTTTTATAATTTAGTTACAATTAATCGTTTCGTTTTATTATCTAGGGACATTTTATGTGCTCATAGATGAATTTTTTTTTATAAATATATTTTACTCTTAAAAAATCCTATTAGTGGTCCGCGGGATTTAAATTATGAATTTACTGATCTGTGAAGTCAAAAAGTTCAACGACCTCTGCTATACAAGACTACATATTTTTTCATACAAAACATTTTTACCTGAGTTGACCCATTTTATTATGTATAAAATATATTTCCCATTTTTCCCCGTATATCATAATGCTAATTGAGCTGTCCCTTTACATGTTAAAAAAATTAATTATCAATCAAATATTTTGAAATTTTAGAAAAGTTATATCATAAGCGGATGTATTAAGTAAAATGAACTGCAAATTTTCGAGATATTTGAGATATAATTTTTTTAATAAGTATTTTATGTGTGTGTTAAGTTTTGGTTCTTTTGGCGAAGACAACTAAAATATTTTTTTTATCTAATTCGAGTGAAGAGCCGCTGAAGATGCCAATGTGGTAACCCTTATTTATAATATCAACCCAATTCTAACAGAATTGTCCTCCAAAACCGGATCTCGATAAAAAGAAAGGAGTAAAAAAATCAAGCATTCGGCAAATGTTGTAAAATTAGTGATACTCGACACTCTCCGACAATGTCCATCTCCTCAAGTGGCATTTACTTTCATTGACTGAACTCACGTGGTATGTATTCTATTAAAGATGGACCCTTCTGTAATGAGCACTCCTGTAAGTTATATTGACCGTTTGAAAATATTTGTTTTCTCTCTGTAATTCACATCAACACATTCTTTTTGTGTGTAAATTTTGTATTTCATTATTTCCACGCTTGGCTTAACATCGTATCCTCTATCTTGTATAAGTGGACTCGGTACTCTTTTAACATATTTTTATTTATCTATTTAAAAATTATATTTTAGTATTCATATAATGTTTCTATTGAGAAAAATGATACGAGATGAAAATTTTCACATAATATTCACACAATTTTAGAAATTAAAATTTTTTGAAGAAAATTTGAAAATTTTAAGAACCTTTCTCCTTTTGTAATTATTAATTTTTTGACCTGAAACTTTTTGTAATATGCTTAAGAATGTTCCTAACAACTTTAGGGATTTATTTTACAATAACTTAATTAGTTTTGGTGGGAAAAAAAAGGTTGATATACATGATAAAATTAAATGAAATAGCCAATATCTACTACATTTTAATTTTTTTAAAAAAGGTATTCAGTTTACAGCAAAATGGATCCCTGATTTTGTTACATGCTTTATATATAACACACAGGGAAAAAATGGAAGTGATTGGCAAATAATTGTGGAAGGAGTAGCATTTTGAATGCATTAATGTATCGAAAAAATACAAACTGAGAAAAGGCACTTTGATACCACTTTAAAACATTAATTATATACTTTTCATTAAAATAATTGCATTTTCGTATTTTTTAACCCATAAATATTTATAGAGGATCCATTTTTAGAGAGTATTAATTGCACAAGAAAATTTAATAGAAATGTTAAAAAAAAATTTTTTTTGTTCTGTCATGACTGAAATTTTAGTTTTTTTCTTCATATAATATTGAAGTATTACATTTGTATGAAAAGCATATGAGAAATGAGAACTGAAATTATGAAATTATTAATATAAAATGCCTTAATTCAAAAATATTGCATGCAGACATTCCACAAAGAAAAAAAAATACATTATTAAAAAAATACACCTCGGCAATATCCTGCTTTATATACTAAACCTTCTTTTCTTATAGTTATTATTTCTCTTTCTAAAATGGATTTTTTTTTATCAAAGCGATTTTTTTTCTGGCGTGTTTGAATTGCCTAATTTGTTAATTTACATTTTTCAAATGAACATTTTTATCCAACTTCTAACTTTCTGACATAGAAAAAAGATATGTCAATCGGAAGATAATAATTCGAAGAATATGATTAAACACAAAAGTTTAAGAAAAAACGATAGTTCGGTCATTTGAGGGGTACCAAGTCCCATGAGAGTACAATGAAATTTAGGCAAGGTACATGATTTGAAGATAACTATTTCACTTTAAAAATGAAATTTTATTTATTTAAAGCAGTCACGGAACTCTTAGAATTATGAAGTGTTTCTTGGGGAACCTCATTCCCCACTCTCAGAATATATCTTAAAATAATATTTAAAATGAATTTTAACACTTTATAGATATTTTATGTAAAGACAATTGGAGATAATTTTTGTATTTGTTATTAAATATTTTTATATAATGTTTATTTAATTTACTCATTATAATAATATTAATTATTGCGTTCCAAGAGTCATGTACACATACCTTATAATTAGTAACTGGGATATGTACTTACATTTTTTTTACATAAATTATCGAAATCTAAGTGTATTGAAATTATTTGAAATGCTATTTCAAAAATTCTGCTTTTAATTTACTTTTATAGTTTGTTATTGTTGTAACATACTTTGATAAATATTTTTGCCTTAAATACATTGTACAGAATGGCATAGCTGGTGAAGGAATCGTGTGCATTTTGGCATGAATTAAGAACCTAAAAATTTTGGAGCTATTTTTGCTTAAATTTCGATTCTAACGCCAAATACGTTGATATGTCGATAAGATGTTCGCACTTCTTCATTATATGTGTGTTTTCCCCTACATAATATGAAAAAAAGGATCATTTTCTATTAAAACCTATTTAGTATTGCGATATATAATTTCATGAGTACAAAGTTATTTCGTGAAGCTCGGGATCATGAGCAGTAGAATATTCACGATCTAGTTGGTAGTTCATATAAAAAAAAGAGAGTGTTCTAATATCCTTATATTATATTGTAATAATATATATTATATATTTTATACTATGGAACTTTCTTCGTTTTGGAAAAATGTTTAAAGTAGGGTTCTATATTAATAGTATTTGTAAACCGTTTTCATATTTAGCACATCCAATTTATTTCTATATTTTGTTTTGAAAAGAATTTGTAATCCATATTTTTGAAAATGTGAATATATTTTCACATACATTTATTATTTTACTTTCGTTTTTTTTTATTTTGACTCGGAAACCCATGGATATGCCTCGTGGAACCCCAGGCTTCCGTGGAACATAGTTTGAAGACCCCTGATTTTAAGTTATCCAAGTCCACAGGATTAATTTCATTACATAATAACGAATTGCTTGCCCCCTCCTCCAGAGTTACATTTTTTCCTGCTGGAGCTTTAGAAAATCCCACACAATTTATACATTCAGATGTCGCTAAGATTCCCCCCACCCCTTGTGTTAAAAATACATCTAAAAACTGTTTTAATTGAGCATTTTTGTTTGTTCGTACTATGTGTGCTTACCTTTTATATATAAAGAATGTTTTTTTCCAGGTATAGAAGTTTAAGTTGGCATTACTTTCCAAGATGGCGACCGATTTAACAGCTGACAAGTGATTTATTCTCAGTTTGGTTTGGCAATTCATCATGAATAGACTCACGCCTGAACAACGCTTTCAAATTGTGCAATTTTATTTCGAAAATAATGGTCGATTTTCATAAGCGAATTTTGTTTAGCGATGAAGCGCACTTCTGGTTGAATGGCTACGTCAACAAACAAAACAGCCGCATTTGGAGTGAAGCTAATCCACAAGTGTATGTCGAAACACCGTTACATTCAGAAAAACTGAATGTTTGGTGCGCTTTATGGGCTGGTGGAATCATTGGTCCGTACTTCTTCAAAAACGATGAAGGCCACAACGTTACAGTCAATGGTGATCGGTATACAGACATGATTACTAACTTTTTCATTCCTGAATTGAACAATCATGATGTCCAGGAGCTGTGGTTCCAACAAGACGGTGCAACATGTCACACAGCTCGTGCCACAATCGATTTATTGAAAGACACGTTTGGTGACCGCCTAATTTCACGTTTTTGACCTGTGAATTGGCCTCCAAGATCTTGTGATTTAACACCGCTAGACTATTTTTTGTGGGCTATGTAAAGTCATTGGTCTATGCGGATAAGTCATAAACGCTTGACCATTTGGAAGACAACAATCGCCGTGTTATGGCCGATATACGGCCACAAATGTTGGAAAAAGTCATCGAAAATTGGACGTCCAGATTGGACTACATCCGAGCCAGCCGTGGCAGTCCTATGCCAGAAATCATATTTAAAATGTAATGCCACAAGATTATCTTTCGAATAAAAAAAATCATTTCAATCGAATAATACATTGTTGTTTTATTGCAATTTAAAGTTCTATACCTCTAAAAAAAACACCCTTTATATATATAATTTTCTATATTGAGTGTGAAAATAAAAAAGGAAGCGACCTTGACTTTTCTCTTTCGAATTGACCTTGATTTGCATGTTTATCAACTTAATCTTACTTTATTGGAAAAGAATAGTTTGACCTAAAGGTCATAACGGCATCAGAGAGGCCGAGTTATTATCACACATATCAATGAGCTATTGGAATTGAATGAGGATAAAAGGAAACTAGTTCATCTTTGATTTGCATTTAAAAACAGCTGTTCTTTTTTTTTCTTTTTAAAGGAGATAGTTTTAGATCGTGGAAAGGCGACCTTATGGAAAACATTATTGAAGTGATAACATCTTTTGGCGCGTTTTGCTGAAGAGTGAATTTAAAAGAAGTGTCAGATTCGGGTGAGTTACTCTATTCCAGTGGTTCTCAAACTTTCACTACTGGCTCCCCCCTTTTCAATCACAATTTTTATCGCGCCCCCCTTATACATTAATAATGTACTGAATGTAATAATAATGCACTTTGACGTTAAGGCTACAATACGATCATAATTATAAACCGTACAAATTAACAAGATAAGTATTAAATTTCGTATATCTTAATTTTAAGCAATATATATATATATATATATATATATATATATATATATATATATATATATATATTTGCTTTTTAGTTCGATTCACTATAAAAGCGTGTTTTTTAGTTTGTTTTAAAACTATAATTTATTTTATACTTATTTTTACTATACACTATAATAATCACAATTCCAGTGAATAATTTTATTAAGAGAAAATATACTTACCTACTTTCAAGGACTTTTCAATTTTTCTTAGAAAATTTGACAAAAAATCCAATAAAACTAAAGAAAATGTTCCAAATGTGTGCGTGCCCTTAATAGAGGACATAAATCACAGACACTTTTCGCTAACAACACAGGAACGTTATTTTCCAGCTAAACTCAAATCAACTCAAACGTTTCATGTCTCACGCTTTTCTGATATTTACTTTCGCTATCTTGATTAATATGCATTATTTCAGTAGGTTCTTCAATTGCTTGATCAGTTTCAACTTCCTTTAATAGGGATCACAGATGCTCATTTTTTTTAATATTCTGCTTATTTATATTTATAAACCATAATAAGTCGTACAACACAGCAACCAAAACTACAAAATTGCTCATTGTAGCATGTTCTAAAAAATAATTGTGTAAAACGTTTTTCATTATGCATTATATGTTTCAGAATACTCATGCTTATCCATATATAATAAAACTCTTTCACATGGAAAAAAGATGAAACAGAAATATATTATATATTTACAACTTCCCTAAAAAAAGACGGAGATAACCATACCAGTAAGTTCGAAGGTCAGCTAAAGTAATATTTTAGGTTAAAAGAAACGTAATAAAAAATCTCTCATCGTTTGATATCGTTAAAAGAAACGTAAAAAAAAATCTCTCTCATCGTTCTCATATTGACCGCAAATCAAACAAAATATTTGTTTAATTTGGTTATAATATCAGATATGGCTAATGAGCGTTTGAAGTGGAATCTTTTATTTTTGATGATCACCAGATGATAAAAATAAATTATATCAGTATAAATGTGTATTTTTTTATTATGTCAGAAAGCATCTTGTTTTACTTCATTCCAAAAAATTATTTTTTAAACCTTTTATTTTCAATATGCTCGCGCCCCTCTCGCAGGGTTACCGCACCCCCCCCCAGGGGGGGCGCCCCACAGTTTGAGAAACACTGCTCTATTCTGTTTTTCTCGGTTTTAGTCGGAAATAAATCTCGTATCGGCCACTTGTGCTTATTTATGAATTGAGAACTTAAAAGGCGCGTGTTTTTTGAAGTAAAAATGTTATGCACACTTTTTTCCGTGAAGTTTTATTTTCTTTCTTTAAATATTGCACTTATTTCTTGTAATATTATCATGCAGCTCCCTTGCACTCAACTTCAGAGAGTGAACGAGAAAAGTGAAGTACAAAAAAAATTATTATTATTATATAGGAAATTGGAAGAGGGATTCTGGTAGTTATTATAAGAATATTCCAAAGTTTGTTTTCAAGCTACCACTCTCCGCTAGGAAACAGAGGTTTTAAGCAGGGCCGATCCTAGGGTGTTGGCCACCCGCGTACAAAGACCTAATGTGCCACCCCTCTAGATTTTTTATATTTTGACTAATACTTAACGTTTACGCTATAAATTCATCTACCTGTATTAAAATAAAACAATGATAAAGAAGCAAATTTGTCAATAGTTTCTGAGATTTTGGATTCGAAACAGATGATTGCTAAATCTGAAAGCCTTTCTTGTGTGTCATATTATTTCTTGAGTAATTTTTAATCATTTTACATTTACTGAAAGTTCTTTCCCCTGAAGCTAGAGAAACAGGTAAGGTTAAAAAATTCTTGTTGCTTGAGCAAAATTTGGAGGTTATTCTTGACTATAATTTCTAATACCTCAATTGGCTGTTTTTACCTGGAAAAATATCTTTGAATGAAATCATTTCATTAAAGGGTTGTATGCCGTCTGTATCTGTCATAATACTTCCTTCTTCCTGTACCTGAAACTTAACATTCAAGTCCTTTTCATGCTTTCGTGAGATCATCATCAAAAATGCTGTGAAACGCATACAGAAAGCAGAATATTGAATAGCACTCAGATAATAAGGTAAATCGTCCATTTGCTGAAGAGATCGCGAATTGCTGGAAGGAATTTGAAGCTGGTTTATCACTCCCTCATTAATAAATAAATAGACTTTTTTCCTGAACTTCGAGATGGGAAATTCGAGTTCAGGTGAATGTGATGATAACTAAGGTTACTGAATCGACAGATACCTTAGTTATCATCACATCTTTGAGAAACTAAATATTTTGTACGATTATCTAAGCCTTCAATGCATTCCACGATATTTAATTTAGGATTTTGATTCATTTTACTCAATACATCAATTCATGATAGCAAATCATGCCAAATTAAAGCTGAATGCAAAAATTTAAATGTTTAAAATTTTTTTCTGGGTCTAATGGTATCTTCAATTCAGGCATTTAATGCGGTAATAATATTTTTTATATCTTGTTTATAGATTATTAGAGCTCTTATAAGAGCTCTAATAGCATTGATGCGAACTTCATTCATTGTTTACCTTAACGGTTTTAAAGTTAAACTTTTCACGTTTTATTTATTTATTTTTTTGATAAATACCATTGACATGGAGACGCAGAAAAATAAATATATACATCTTGTACCATATAAAAAAGAACAGAATTTTTACCAATGAAGCTGGCAGACATGACTCATTCAGTTCTAGGTTTGATGATTTTCAAGATGATAAAAAAATGCTAATCTTTTCACAGACCGGTTTTCAATTTCTCTAGAAGATGTTAATTGTTACTAACCCGAAATTCCAATCGAAATTATTGACCTACAGAACCATACTACACTGAAAAGTAAACATAAGGAACTTATTTCAAATGCAAATGACCCGCATTATTTTGAATTTCGAAAATTTGTACAAAACAATGTCCCAAATTTACACGATTTAACTGCAAAATATGCCTGTAGATTTGGATCTCTCAACATGTTTCTAAACAAATGTTTTCTACTTTGAACATAATAAAATCAGTCTTACTCAAAATTAGCTGATATGCATTTAAAACGACTTAATTTTATTAGCATCTTCAAGAGAGAGAACTGATACTGTAATAAAAATTATTTGATTAAAAAAACACAAATTCAAAAGCTGTATTAAGTAAGTACTGATTATTTAATAAGTATTTAAAATCAAATGTTCCCAGTTACTCATTTTTATTTTATACCTAATTGAACCTACATAAAGTTTATTAACACTGTAACCTACGTTTGTACTTTTATATTTATATTATTTTTAAATTGGAAGTGGCAAGCAAAACTATTTTTTGTCGGGTAGTGACACTCTTCCCGAAAATGTTGGCCACCCAGGATTTCGTGGAATTATTGTCTGCGCAAAATCGTCATGGTTCAATGGTGTGAAGTTAGAGAAATGTTTGTTGGGACTACAAATGCCTGACTTTTCAAACGTTTCGAACAAAAGACAGTTACAAAAGACAAACCTTTTCACATATTTTTTTTTAAATTAGAAGTAAATGCATATTGTTTATGTAAGTGATCGTAGTAAAAATGCGCTGATGTATACGAATGTTTAGGCACCACTGCCTTAAAAATGGCAAACTCTCACAGGTTTTTTTAATATTATCTCTATTGCGTTCAACTTCAAGCATCATTTAGTTCTATAAAAAAGGTGCAAAAATGCTTTTGTTTCCTCTGTTTCTCAAACTATTGGTGGTTGAACTCGCATACCTCATTTTTTTCCCCTAGTACTTTCTCAGGACATCAGTATGACCTCTACATCAATCTTCAAACTGCGTTCGACGAATCCCTGCGGTTCCGCCAAGCATATTCATGATTAGCTTATAATATTTTTTCTTTTATTAGTGTTTTTAGTGCTATATTGTGAATCTTTTCACCTATTTAATTACATAGCATCTTGTTACATTTTGGGATTCTTTAAAAAAACGCATAAATCCCACAATTTTTTAAATATAGTACTGAAGTACCTACAATATTGAACATTGAATACTGGGGATATTAAAGCGTTTTTCAAATAGGCTTTGTAATGAAAATTATTTTATCAAAATGAGCAGCAAGATTTTTTCTAAAATATTTTTATACCAAATATAATTACCAGAAACTACCTTTTAATGGAAATGTAACATTTTTACTAAAAAGGAAACTGAGCGCTGTTAATAAGCGTTGTAAAACCATAAGCAAAACATAATCACTGCTTTCCTCTATTTTGTTTTTTTCAAAATTGAAAGGCTATTATTAAATTGAAAACTTGTAATTTCCCCAAATGCATATTGAATTTAAACACTCTTATGCCTTAGGTAACATTAACCATATTAAATATTTTTGTATAGCAACTTTAGCAAAAATCAAATTTGAGATGCCTTTGTTAAATATCAATCCACATTGCATTGCCAGTGTCGCTGATAAGCAAAAAAAAAAAAAAAATTCTATTGCGGTATAGCCAGCTCTGCCACGAACTTTGTTATCAAATGAAGGATGTACGTAAAAAGTAGACATTAATGGTCAATGTGTATGAGCCTACACACTGTGTACCAACATTCTGTTTTTCTTAAACTAGGCTATGCAATCGGGAAATCGAGACTAATTTTGATTTTTCGATAGCTATTTAAAATTCAGCACATATTTATTCAACTTAATATGAGTTTTATTTTGAGAAATTGCACAAAATTTTGCTTGATTGATAGAACTATATGCGGCCGTCTCTTGTTTTGGCCACCCTCGTGTGGTGCACGCGCTGCACACCTGCTAGGATCGGTGTGCAAGGTACCGTACACGCGTTCAGGGTACTTTTTTAAAAAAATAGCATATTTAAACATTATAAATACGGTTTTACGAATTAATACCAATAAATAATAATATTTAACTAACAATATTTTTTTAAAATTTATCTAAACTTTACAAAATTCACAATAATAACTCAAATCTTGGCAGTATTTTTGAAAAACTTCAAAGCCATTAGAGAAAAAATTAATAAACTTATATCAGTAAAAGTATTACTAAAGCAAATTAGATGCATTTATCTAGAGAGTGTACTAAAATTTTAATTTTTTAATAAAATTTGAAAATTTTTGAGCTGATTGAGTGAACAATGTAAGAAATGCGATATTGTTTACAAGATGATTATTTAAATAACAGGCCATAACTCAAAAATATTCATACAATAAGAAATATTCTAGTACATTCTCAAGAAAATAATATAAGTATCAGGTTCAGAAAGTTTTATAGAAGTGCATTGATAGCATTTTGAGTTAGCAGACTTGCCATGATAGATTTCGAACTATTTAAATGCCAATTTCTTTAGATCAAAAACCTACTTCCGGTTTTTCTAATTTTATAAAATTGAATGTAATTGGATCTCCATGTAAGGTGGAAAGAAAGCAAAGTATGTTTTGTAAACCAAAAGACAAAAAAGAAATTTTGTGAAACTTGACTCTCAAGGGGCGTTGCGAGGGCTTAAGGGGTGTCATACAAAAATATTTCCGCTTTTAAACTGTTAGAACTAAACTCTACGAGTATTTTGAACTATTAGTAACATGTCTATCAAATTTTGATAGATATGCTGCTTTCATGAGTTAGAATTCCTCTAAAAAGGGGTTTTGCGAAAAAAACTTCCAAAGGATGTAAAGGGGCGTTATAGAGATATAAATTTCTGTTTCTGAACTGCTGTACCCAAACACTTGAAATTTGGTGAGGATGTTTCTTTTAAGAGAGCAGGGACATCGTATACTTTGAAAAAATCGATTTTTCAATTTTAGTTCTAAAAAATAGTGCCTATTTTTCTGAATCTAAAAATGTATAATACTTATATGTTTGTTGATAAAATAGCCCTAAAATATGAAAAAGAAAAATGTAAACAAATGACCACGCCCTATTTGACACACCCTTTTGATTTTTAAATATATAGTTTCCCCTGTGTTTGTTCTATATAAACGTTCTATATAGTGAACAAAATATATTTTATAGTATGTAATGTCTAATTTTTTAAAAAATAGATTTATACGTGCAAAAAAATTAAGATTTTCATAATTTTAAGGTTTTATGATTATTTTAAAGAAATTATGCAATTAATTCGTTAAAAAACTGGTTCATTATGTTTAATATGTTGATGTATATATATGTGTAAATTTTTTTGTATATTCAAAGAATAATTTTGTAAGAAATACATGAAAATATGTATTACAAGATCTCGAAAATTATGTTCATGTTAACTAAAACAAAGGGAAAAAAACATATGAATTTAAAATTACTTTTGTAACTCTAGAAAAAGATTAAGGGGGGATTATTATTAGTCGTATAAAAATAGGCAATTAAATACTAATCAAGTGCATAATATGTGAAAATATTGTTTGTTTGTTTTTTTAGTTTTTTCCCTTTTTCTCAAAAGCATATTTTTGTGGATTTAGGTACATTTTTAAAAAAAAACTATTGCACTATATGATTCCAGATTTAGATGCCTATACATATAGTGAACCTATTTTTTTCTATTAAGATAGTGCCTAATTTTTAAAAAATAGTTTTATGCATAAAAAAAGCAGAAAAATAAAAAAAATTTCAAATTTCAAAGTTTCATAATTTTTTTAAAGAAACTATACTAACATTTTACTAAAAAATGGGTTCTCCGTATTTTATGTATTGTTTTATATATGTGTAAAAATATTTTGCATAAAAAAAGGATACTTTTTAAAAAATGGTACCTAAACAGAAGTATATATTACGAGTTCTCAAAAATTATGCATTACTTAAATTAAGTAGTAAAATAAAAAACTTTTGGAGTAAAAAGTTATTTTTGTAGTTCTACAGAATTATTAAATTATCTTTATTAAAAACGTAAAAAAATCTAAGCTCTATTGGAAATTTCAAATGATATGTCTCATAAACAAAGGGTCTTAATTTTGGCATTTTACTCTTTCGAGCATGTCCTGGTTCCCTTAATGAATAAAGATCCGCCAAGAACGGATTTTACGGAAATAAACTCCTACGTGGGGAGCGGGAAGTTATTAGGGCGTATTAATAAAAAAAATCCCGTATTCTAACTACTAGAATTACGATAGTGATTATATTATCTGCATTAGGAATAACAACTATGAATGCATACTGAAAATCTCATTGGCCTGTTTATGCTAAAGAGAAAGCTTCTGTCATCTGTAAATAAATCATGATGCGGAATTCCTCACTATCGCAATTTATGGAAAATTCCCAAAGAAGAGAAATCGATGATCTTAAATCGGCAGTTATCGAAGATTCAATTGATAAACATCTTAGTAAAAAGAAAATAGTGGACGTTTTTTTTCCAGAGACTCCAGAAAGTAGAGAAGTGTTATTGTTAAAGATCAAGGTAACTTTCTTTTTATTATTACTGATATAATCAAAGAGACTTAATGAGTTTTTGTGTTTAGCAATTATTTTGCCCGGTATGATACAAATGAAGAACGTGCTAGAAAATTTCCACGTGAGTTGACGTTATTAACCGTTTGAGTGCTGAAACATTTTCCTTTGCTAGAAGTGCGAAAGAAAATACGTATTTTTTTTTTTTTTTTTTTTTTGCAGGAAATATCAAAAATGGTTGTAATCAACTCTAATTTCTATGTAACAAATAATTTTTACGCACAAAAATATTTTTTATTTTCACTTATTACAAAAATGCCTAGCTGCACAAATTCCATGAATTCCTTTTTTACAGAAAACGTGAGAGAGTGGCTTAGAGTTAGCGTGCCCGTTTCGTAAGCCCAAGGTTTGCTGGTTCGAACCCGGATAGACTCAATAGTTTTACTGAAGCAATAATCGTAAGCACGCATGTCATGTGATTATGTAGCATGTAAAAGCTCCCTTGAGTATCGATTTGGCTCTTGTACTCTCTGCAATATTAAGCATCCGGCAATAGTTCGAATGGAATAAAAATCAAACGTCACAATTTGGTAGCCAAAGCAGCCACAAGACGGTGCAACGAATTAAATGGCTTCCTCTCTTTTGGATTTTTCGAGTCTACAGAGGCTTAGTTGCTAATATGCAGACGGTTGGGGGACATATAACGCAAATTAAATTGGATCGCTTAATTCTGTTACCATTTTTGAAGTGATAACTTCTTTAGGCGCGTTTTCGCTGCAGAGTGAACTAGAATGATGTGTTTTAAAAAGTCAAGCATTGCTACGCTCGGGTTTGTAACGCTTGTAACAATGGTAGCAATACTACTCGTACCAATACTACTGAATCATTTGGGTTTAATGAGTCATGTGTCGGAGAAATTCGTGCATCTATTTATATTTCACCATATCAAAGTGTAGAGAAAATTCTCGAATTCATTCACAAAAATTTAGTTGCCTACACTGAAGCCGGATCAACTCTTCTGAACAAATTGCCTATTATTTTAAGTAAGGATTTTAATGTAGATTTTTCAAAAGACAAATCAAAGCCTTTAGTAGATTTTTTAAAATCAAAATTCAGTTTAATTATGTCAAATGATCCAAAAGATGAAAGCACGACAAAGTACAGAACAACGCTTGACGGAGTTTTTTTTAGATATTTAAATAATTTTGAATCTTAATTATTTATAACCTATTTCAGTTACTATAAACCCCTGTTGTTTCCTTCTTAGAATACAATTAATTCACAAATATGATTGTATATTTCGCAAAAAATATTACTTTATGAGTACAGACGTATGAATAAATAATTTTATTCATATATTATATTATATTTCATATTTTAGTATATTTTTATAAGACAGTACTAATATCACCTTGTTTTTTTATTCACCTAATTCCTGAAATATCATTACAAAATTTGAAGTTATCACTTCTATCGTGTTGTCATAAACATGCACACTCTTTTTTTTTATTTTTACGTTGCATACTTCAACCTGTCTCAAGTTTCGCCCTAGCCATTTTTCTAAATAAAACCTTTTACTTCTTGGTTGTGTTCCTGGGGTATTTCTGCTTGCTAACCATTCCTCCTCTATAGCATCATTAATGTTCGAAGTAAATTGCAATATAGTTAATTTTTTACCGAGATAATATTCCGGACATATAGGGTGTTTTTTTAGAGGTAAAGAGCTTTAAATTGCAATAAAACAATGATGTATTATTCGATTGACATGAATTTTTTTATTCGAAAGATAATCTTGCGGCATTACATTTTAAATATGACTAAGCAAGGCGTAGATTCGTCGAATGGGCCCAAAACGAGATTGCCTTTGTTCCCGATTTTCATAAGCGAATTTTGTTTAGCGATGAAGCGCGTTTCTGGTTGAATGGCTACATCAACAAACAAAACTGCCGCATTTGGAGTGAAGCTAATCCACAAGTGTATGTCGAAACACCGTTACATCCAGAAAACCTGACTGTTTGGTGCGTTTTATGGGCTGGTGGAATCATTGGTCTGTACTTCTTTAAAAACGATGAAGGCCACAACGTTACAGTCAATGGTGATTGGTATAGAGCCATGATTACTAACCTTTTCATTCCTGAATGGAACAATCATGATGTCCAGGAGCTGTGGTTCCAACAAGACGGCGCAACATGCCACACAGCTCATGCCACAATCGATTTATTGAAAGACACGTTTGGTGACCACCTAATTTCACGTTTTGGACCTGTGAATTGGCCTCCAAGATCTTGTGATTTAACACCGCTAGACTATTTTCTGTGGGGCTATGTAAAGTCATTGGTCTATGCGGATAAGCCACAAACGCTTGACCATTTGGAAGACAACATTCGCCGTGTTATTGCCGATATACGGCCACAAATGTTGGAAAAAGTCATCGAAAATTGGACGTCCAGATTGGACTACATCCGAGCCATCCTTGGCAGTCATATGCCAGAAATCATATTTAAAATGTAATGCCACAAGATTATCTTTCGAATAATAAAATTCATGTCAATCGAATAATACATCGTTGTTTTATTGCAATTTAAAGATTTATACCTCTAAAAAAACACCCTTTATTATATAAGCGTTTAGCACTAGTCTGACAAAAATGTTTAAAAAAATCTTTCTTTCAGTATTTGAGAGTTCGAATTTCATCGAGATATGTATGTAACATTTTGTTGAATGTAAAAATTATCTCTTGTCAGTATAGATCTGATGATTATTTAAAAAATAATAATAAAATAAAAACGTTATACATCTTTTTACATTGGCTCAGTTTTTCTCCCGTTACACTATCCACGACTCTGCTGCATTACTCTTAAGCACTTTGTTTGTAGATGCCCAAAAAGCAAGAGGCAGTCAGAGATGTTTTATAAAAAGTTTTAAAAAAAACATTCAGGACGGTTAAGATAAAGGACAATGTATGCTTAATCGTTTGCGAATGACAGCTCTATCAAATTTCTACAATGAGAATCGAAAGATCAATTCAATAGCAACACTGTAATTTTCAAGAAAATGGCAACACTTTAATATTTTAAACATTATTTGATCATTGCATTATTATATTATATAAACATTATATTATATTATCTATGTCTGAATATACATGAAAAATAATCAAAACAATAATAATAATTCATTCTGTTTTAAATTTTCACTCCAATAAATGTTTTTATGTTTTCAAATCTGTTATAAAGGTACATATTTTTATGTGCGGCCCACGAGACTATAATGTTTTTTCGAAGTGGCCCACAAGATCATTTGTGTTGGACACCCCTGGACTAAACATATCAACGCAGCGATTTATAACCGAATACAGAAAGTCGTTCGCGCTTTGTGTGGAAACGATTTTGATAGTTAATTTGTATAAATAAATGCCGTATTTTGGGAGCTATTTGCTTCTAACTGATACAGTAGCGCACACAGGAATTTTTCAAGGGGGAGAGGGGGTCCCGTGTCGAAAGTTCACCATTCTTATATCATACTCCTTTTGATTTTTTCGATTTTAGGGAACAAAAAACAGTAAAAACTAAAATTTTGAATAAATAATTAGCATTAATTAATAGAATTAATCATTAATAAGAAATACATAATTAAATTTTACATACTATATACTTTGAATTACAATAAATCGGAAAAAAATCAAGGGTTTTGAGGGGGTTTGGACCCTAAGGACTCCCCCCCCCCTTGTGTGCGCCATTGATCTGATACCATGGTTCTTAACAATAGTTCTAGATTGAATGTGTTTTGGGAAAATAAATTTTTTTCTTAGTACTGTCATATTTATTTTACTCCATTACTTTTGAACCGTTTTCCAAAGTCCATTCAATGTTCTTGAATGCTGTTTTCTTGAGGTTCGTTTTAATAAACCGAATACACAAAAGTTTACTGCAGAAGCGTCAGGTGATTTTACAGGCATATCATCAAATGGAATACACTCTATTCCTGTTTCTGATACTTTCTTTGCTAAATACGTGGCAGTTGGCTTAAACGTGGGATTAAAGGCTTTGTCCATATAAAGCTCAACTTTATCAATGCCCTTTCCGTATAAATCTGTGATACCTCCCCCCCACCCGGGGGTATCATCTCTTCATCTACGCGACCTAGATTTGTAGGAGGAAATGATTGATCACCCAAATTTGCAAATCTAATTTATTACTATCCCAATATATTGATCAAAGCAACAAAAGTCTTACTATAGAGATGCAATCAGGAGTGATATAACGTATTTCTAAATTCTAAGTAAATAGCACCTAAACCCCATCTTTATTGGAAGTTATCATAAGAATCTTTATCTTCCTATGTTTTTCTTCTTTATCTTCCTTCTTTAATCTTTATCTTCCTTTCACTATGTTTAATATCTTACCATCAGCTCAAGGCGATCAGCATCTTATAACTTTCTTTCTTTTCCCATTCTACTATTCTACCACGCGAATACTAAAGCTCCATTATATATCTGTTAACTAAACTACATATCGCGGTTTCTTCTTGAGAGGATTGGATATGAAATAACTCAATTCTGGCCCCAAAGATACCCCAAGAGGATTAATAGGAAGATCGCGATAAAGCCCCGTCACAAGGCCAATGCCGATTTAAGTTCATTTCGGACCCTGGGTGCAGAAATTCTACAGGCCCCCTTGGCACTGGTCCAGCTTATCCGAACACCCACCCCCAGCGCCCAGTGGATAAACCGGCACTGTATAAGTATAAAATTTCTTCTTCAAACATTGGTTCTAAAATATTCTACTGATACTAGAGTGTATTAATTTTGGCTTTACGTGATATTTTTTTTTAATTTGCTGTTGTATTGAAATCCTGCAACTATCATGATTCCCTTTGCGAACGTTTAAGTACACTGATGAACCCTTTCGTATGGTCATTCATCAGTTGAGGAATAGAAAATTAATCTTATTTTATTGCAGTCATTTAATTATACCCATGACTCACATTGAGTGTTTCGACAAATTTCAATTATTTCAGCAGCTGTTTTTAAATATAAGTTTCTACAATTAGCTTTTCTTTTAGCCAGATTCTTTGGCAAAAGTAGACGAACTTTAGATTTAAACATCTTTTTTAACTTTAAATTTTAATGTGAATGGTTGTACTTACAATACCGGAAGATATTCCTAGTTTTGATGAAATGAATCTTTGAGGCGGCTAATTTTGTTTTAGGATCAGAGACTTCACTTTTTTGATAGTCGCCTACGTTCTGACAGTCTTAGGATGACGTTTAAAGGTCATGTTTTCATTTTTACTTCAAGCTAGACGATTTTTCATGTAAAATTTAACATATCATGAATTCTTTTATTTTAAATACAATACTCGAGATTTTTACATCGCCTTGTAATTTATTGATACGAATATTTCTCCTCGGAAAACGCAATTATGCACCTTCCAGCTATCCACCAATTTTAGGTGTCATTTTCAAAATAAATCTTTTATTTTACGTTCCAATCAAAAGAAAACATTAGCATATGATTATCCTAAAATTATTAAAATTTTATCTCAAAATTCAAACGAGAAAATAAACTACAAAATCGTTTGCATAAAGTGCGAACGACCTTCTGTATTTGCATGAAAGTGCTGAAGCAACCAGCATTATTTTTGCGTAAGACATAAAATCCTCGGGTGGGACGAGAATCTCACAAAAGAAAAATAATAAATAAATAAAATAAATAATTATTTATTTAATGTACGATCTTCAAAAATGTAGTTTAAACTCTCTCTCTGAAATTTTAAATTTTCTTAAATTCTAATTTATTAATGCTCTATTTATAACATATACACAATTTTCATACCGTTATTCAGAAGCTCTGAATTTATAATTTTTCGTCTTAAAGCGCAAAGCACTAAGTCCGCTTGGTGACGAAATATGGTACAAAACTTAGACAGAGGGGGAAAAAAGATTGATTTAATGAGTAGTTTGTTGAGAGAGAGAGAGAAATGCGCTTTTCTTTTTTCACTGCAAGAAAATCAGAATACATATATTATTAATGGGGGGGGTGACATTGGAAATTTGGTTTTACGGCATGAGAGAGAGATTTAACAAGTGCCTTGTTGCTCCTCAGAATGGAAAAGGGGAATTCCCCTTCAAGCCAGTTTTCACTCCTGTCATTACTGATTTCGACATGTTTTAGAAGAGCTTGTTTTTTTCTGTTGAAAAACTTTCTAAAAGATATTTAGAGAAGGTTTTTTATTTAAGTCTGTAATATATGCGATTGATATAGAGGGAAAATCGTTTAACACGAAACTGAAGGGACTGAAATATTTTTCGTGTTAAAAGAATTTCATGTTATAGGTTATTGCAAAAAAAAAAAACCATTGATAATAAAAAAAGCTAAGTTTTTTAGTGTACATTTTATGTCTCTATAAATGCATGTATTTAATAAAGAATCAATGAAATAAAAATATATATTCACATGAACTTAAAGAAATTTAATGAAATTTTTTAAAATTTTTTTAAAAATCCAAACTGATGAGATATCAGATGTTTCTGAATGGCGTTTATAAGGGTGGAGTGTGAAAGAAACTTAGATGAACAACTAAATTGGCTCTTGTCACATGTTATTCCGAGGGTATTTCAAAGCCAAGTTAGACTACTTTCTACGAAACATGTTAAAACCATCTCTCCTTCATTTCAAACACCTCTTACATCTCACCTGCGCGGCTGGTGTTTTTAGAACTTTTTCATTCCCAGAAAGGAGATATTTTCGTGTTAAGCGAATTTCGTTTCATGTTAAGAGAAAAAAATGTATAAAAATATATAGTAGTTTGTCGGGGAACTGTTGTATTATTTTGTATTCACCGATTTTTTGTCTTAAGCGTTTTCGCGTTAAACGTATTTCATTGTATCTTCTGTTGTGTTGAGCAGCATTTAGAAAATTTCCCCAGGATGTTACAGGCAGACTCCAGTTGAAAAAAGGTTATAAAGAGTGTTTTTTTTTTCAGGTATAGAAGTTTAAGTTGGCATTACTTTCCAAGATGGCGACCGATTTAACAGCTGTCAAGTGATTTATTCTCAGTTTGATTTGGCAATTCATCATGAATAGACTCACGCCTGAACAACGCTTTTAGATTCGTCGAATGGGCCCAAAACGAGATTGCCGTTGCTCCCGATTTTCATAAGCGAATTTTGTTTAGCGATGAAGCGCACTTCTGGTTGAATGGCTACGTCAACAAACAAAACTGCCGCATTTGGAGTGAAGCTAATCCACAAGTGTATGTCGAAACACCGTTACATCCAGAAAAACTGACTGTTTGGTGCGCTTTATGGGCTGGTGGAATCCTTCTTCAAAAACGATGAAGGCCACAACGTTACAGTCAATGGTGATCGGTATAGAGCCATGATTACTAACTTTTTCATTCCTGAATTGAACAATCATGATGTCCAGGAGCTGTGGTTCCAACAAGACGGCGCAACATGTCACACAGCTCGTGCCACAATCGATTTATTGAAAGACACGTTGGGTGACCGCCTAATTTCACGTTTTGGACCTGTGAATTGGCCTCCAAGATCTTGTGATTTAACACCGCTAGACTATTTTCTGTGGGGTTATGTAAAGTCATTGGTCTATGCGGATAAGCCACAAACGCTTGACCATTTGGAAGACAACATTCGCCGTGTTATTGCCGATATACGGCCACAAATGTTGGAAAAAGTCATCGAAAATTGGACGTCAAGATTGGACTACATCCGAGCCAGCCGTGGCAGTCCTATGCCAGAAATCATATTTAAAATGTAATGCCACAAGATTATCTTTCGAATAAAAAAAATTCATGTCAATCGAATAATACATCGTTGTTTTATTGCAATTTAAAGTTCTATACCTCTAAAGAAACACCCTGTATTTGACAGCTGTTTTTTTTTTAATGTCACTGGTTGTGATTTTTTTAGTGTCTTGAACTCTTGGGGCAGTTTTTCCGCTGGAGGTATATTCAACTACCGGTTGACTCATAAATAGCATGATCAATTCCAGAAGATCATAAATTTTTATGGAATAAAGTTATTTACATGGAATTTTCAAAGTGGTTTCTTTTACCACATTACACTTTTCATAAGCGTTTTGGCTAAGCTAAAAGAGTTTTTTCGATCATTCTTCAGGTACATTTCCTCCCTCTTAAATTGCTTTTTGAAGCCCGTGAAATGATCTTACTTTACGTCTATTTAATTGTTTTTTAAGCATCCCCATAAAAAAATAATAGCAAGGAACACGTAAAGAAGATAGTTTATTCTTGAAGTTAAAGACGTTTACTTTTTCTCCTCAAGTGTTTCAAAACTTTATTCTGATATTTTTTACCATCAATTTCAAAGTTTGGTTCAACAAAAAATAGTTTTGTTAAGCCTTGAGAGGACATTTCCGTCCATAGCCCAACACCTGACGGCCAACTTGCATTTTTCAAAACAGCTGCGTCTTTGAGACGTTTTTTGCTGGAAATGTATTGAATCTTCGTTTTGCCAGTTGTGAATGACAGATAAAACAGTGATTCATCAGAAGTTATCCATGCTTTGTATCTATCGTTGAGTAATATTATATACAGATGCCAAGAACGTTCTCTTAGTTTTTCTACGGTCTTAACAGACATTTGACGACAGACTGGAAAATTTACTTTTTTATAGCCAATTTTCTTTATCTGATGATAGATTGTCAATTGTTATATCTATATATTTCTTACCATATGTTTTTGAGGCGAAGAATTTTCTACAGCGATAATTCTTTCTCAACTTCTTTTTTTTTCTCTTTCATTAAACACTTCCTTTCGTTCACAGTTTTTCCCTGTAGCTTTTGATTACGAGCCAAATTTTATTTCTTTATTTCTTTTTGAAGTCTAGATAGTAATACAATAAAAAAATGTATTTTTTGTTTTTAAATGCTTTATTATTTACAGAATTTGAGCAACCATCCTTTAAAAGCTGTAAAATTTCGTTCCGGGGGTTGAGGATCTAATTTCAGTACTGTAATTTACTCCCACTTATAAAAATGGTTCGATTGGCAATTTAAATGTTTCATGTTTCAAATAAAACCAGTAGTAAAACGATAGAAATTCATCATAAATAGTTATTTACTTTTAAAATTGATCACACTTATTTTGAATCAACCGGTAATAGTGTTGGATTGTGTAGACATCTTCAGTTCAATTTCTGAATCATTAGCTCTGCAGAAATTGTTGACTTTCGTGTAGTAGATTTGAAAGCGTTGTGATTCGATCTTAAATGCCCATCTTCGAATCGGGAGAATTGTGCTTTGTTCAGGAACATCTTAAGATCCAGGACCTCGGCCACAATGGGGGCCTCATCTCGTTCTACACTCAGCCTTACTAAGATCACAATTTCAACGGTCAAATGTTATTCCAGGTTGTATTGTCCAAAAAACTGGGAATTTCGGGTGATATTTTAACTTACTACATGTGATGACCGCCGCCCATGTATAAGCCTAGGTCTATCACCCTACACCAGGGATGGCGAACTATTGCCACGTGTGCCGTTGATGGAACAATATTTTGGGCACGCCACCGATCAAACCGATAAATCACGATTGATTCTTCAATCAAGGAATTTTCAGTGAGATTTTCTCAGTTCAAAGAATTATCAGAAATGCTCAAGTTTATTATGTACCCTAATGTGACATCATGTGATGAAATGAACTTGTCCCAATTCGAATGGTTGCAAATTGAAGAATTTGAAATGCAACTTATTGATTTCTAGTCTAGTTTAATATGGATTCAAAAATTTATTGAAGCAAGGAAAATGTTAGAATTGATTGAATCAGAAAGATTAACAACAAATATAAGTAAAAATGACAGTTACGAAATTTGGGAAACATTAAATTCAAATCCAGATACGTTTAACTGTTTGAAGAAGCAGGCTCAGGCTATTTTAACCATATTTTGATCGACCTATGCCTACGAGTTCTTATTTTCAGAGATGAATAACATTAAAGGCTCGCTTTGAAGCCATTTGGCTGATGACTCAATTCAACATGTATTCTGCTAAAAGTAACATCTTACCCAGTCCTAATATGATTTATTTGTCCTCTAATCTGAAATAGCAGAAATCAGACTAATGCTACTTTACATTATTTGAATTACACGTTTAACTAAAACATTTACTACTAAGATATACAAAATGTATTTTTCTGTAGTAAATAAAGTGTTGTGTTGTGTTAGTATTTAGTTTAATTAATTTCCTAATAACCACACAAGTCAAATTTATTTGACGCCACGGTCTATACCTCATTAAGCATTTCTTTAGAAAAAATGGCACGTTGGCTAATAAAGGTTTGCCACCCCTGCCCTACTCCATCATTACTCATTTAGTTTAAAGGCAGAGGGTGGTCCAGCCGGTTTGTGCTTTACTAAGTCCAGCACATGTGTTTCGAGTTTTTGACAACTTATACTATGTACTCTGCTTTTAAGGGTAATGGGCGGTGTGTATATTTGTGTAGGAGCCCAGGACTTCAACAAGTCTTAAAGCGTTCCTGGCTTTTTTGTACCTTAGGCAACTAAGCTGAAAAGAAATTCCCTCCCTTGGACAAGTTTGTTAAGCCTTTTATTCCTACCATTGCGTTAGCTGAGTGGTCATGGTTGCAAATTCGTGACCGGTGTTGTCGAATCGCAGGTTCAGCCCCAGTGCTATTGAAAATCCACCGTGTAGAGGGGCTCATACATGGCAAATCTGTCTCGGCTCAAAATCTTCCCAATGGCGAAGTGTGCAAGTTAGGAGAGAGGCTGTCAGCTCAGGTGTCGTTCAGTTCGTTTGATTGCTGTGCAAAATTACAGGACTCGTTACCAGTGGCGCACGCAAGGGAGGGTCCTGGGGATCCGGACCCCCCCCCCAAAAAAGCCCTCGATATTTTTTCCGATTGATTATAATTCTAAGTACATAGTACGTCAAATTTATATAGTATTTGTTATTAATGATTAATTTTATTAGTTAATGCTAATTATTTATTAAATAATTAGTTTTTACTGTGTTTTGTTCCAGAAAATTGAGAAAATCAAAAGGAGTATGATGCAACAATGGTGAACTTTCGACCCCGGACCCCCTCCCCCTTGAAAAATTTCTGTGTGCGCTACTGCTCGTCACCAATAACTCTCGTGTTACTTCACAGTGCGTTTTAAATTAAAATCTAATCAAATCCAGCCACTCCTATTTTCAACATGTGAGGAAAGAGATTAAGATAAACTCTTCTTTTTTTATCTGAGAATTTTTAGAACGAGTGTTGAAAATACTCGTGTATTTTAGTTAGTATAACAGTCAACACTAGTAATATGACAGTTATTCGATTTTTTTTCGATCTCCAAATAATAGATTTTCAAAACAACATACTGAAGTTTGATGGAAAGAAAATTTTTGGAGCCGATTCTTTACTATACACAGAAGAAGTGGAAAAATGAATTCAAAGAAATTTAAAGAATGGTAGATGTAACTATCTTCACACATTCCAGCAGATTTGCCTTTCTTTTTTAGTATTCCCTGATTTATAACTGAAGCAATTTAAGACTTCATATAATGAGATAAATGAAGGAATCAAATTCATGAAACTTTTTCATACGGGAAATTTCTCTAACACAATAATATAGGGTTATTTATAATTCCCTACTAGGGTCTAGAAACGCTGTAGTAAAAAAACTAAGATTGCAGCATAACAGAACGTTTGAAAGAATACAGAAGTGATTCAAGTATTGTTACATATTTTACAAGTGTTCTATACGTAAACCTTTGGTCATACGGCAAACACCAATACGATAGTCTAGCTCCTGCCACCCACTACCTAACATGGTACGGTCCACGTTATTCCTCAACACGTGTTATTCTTTCATGTAGCTTTGTGACATCACGAAAACATTTTATGAAAACACAGGCACGAAAACTTTTTATCGTGTATAAAAGACAATTTTTCTAATAACAAGGAAAGGATTACATGATTTGTCAGTAATGTTGATAGTACCATGTTGGTGGAGTGTGACAGGAACTAGACAATCGCATTGAAGTATGCCGTGTAACCAAGGTTTCACGCAAAGAAGAATTGTAAAATATGTAAATAAAACCCGAATTGTTTCTGCATTCTCTCAAATGTTTTTTTCTTGTTTCTTCTTGTTTTTGTTTTTTACTATAGCGCTTTAAAACCTTGGACGGAGTTATGAATAGTCTTGCATTATATACTGACATTGATATCTATAGAGATCAAACTATTTTGTTGTATTAATTTTGTCTTGTATGAATTTATTTTTTTCTTATATAAAATAAGTTCCATGCATGATTATCTCCTATACCGCAGTCTTAAATGAGTTTTTCATTTTACATTTCAAAAGTAAATTTGACTATTCATATATTTTTAAATTTTAAAGGTATTGTGTAATATGCGGCTATAAATTAGTTTCAGCCTTACAGATATATATGTAAATGGATACTTTTTCTTTATTCATAAAATTATGCATATTCTGAGTTTGTTTCGAGCAATACTACTAATTGGATTAGAAAAACAGTTATTTACTTTCCAATATCATGCTCACAGTTTTCTGATTTTTAGATGATGGAATATCAGTTATTCGACCAGGCTGATCGAGTCAGCATTGTGGCAAATGAGGAAGCTGGTTCCCCCACTACTTTAAATTCCACAGTCGAATTTTCTGCGGAGAATGCGAATCGGCAACAAGAAACCTCGAATAGGAAGCTTAATTTTTGCCAAAGAAGAACGAAAATGGAAAAAATCCTTCTAGCCATTGCTGTTATTATGCTAGCCACCGCATTGTCTGTCATTGCTATTTCTCAGTTTCATCATGTTCAAGGTACATTTAATTTCTAATCCGTTTGAATCTCTGATAATGTGTTATTTATTATAATAATACATAATTACTGATAAAATAATATTCTTTTGTTAGTTTATGCTAGTGAATCCTTTAGAAAAGTATTATTGAATATTTTCATAGCAAAATCACTTCTATGACCTTAATTTTTATAACGATTTCTTTAGGTATGTTCCACTCCTTTTGTGCTTTAATCTTTCAGCAATCAGTATTTTAATGCTAGTATCGCATATAATAAGTGAAAAAATAAACTTACATTAAATTTTGAAAACTATCTTTAAGAATATTACACGTACAATTTTTTAGTACGTATGTATTTGTATATGGCATATTTATACATATATATGTGCTTTTGCATTGAATACTACAATGGATACTATGATATACTTTAAGAGACCGAGAGCAGTTCTTAACCACTTCCCAGCTCTGAAAAGGATGAGAATGTCTTGATACGAATTGGAAAATACTTATTTAATTTTTTAAATGTTTTTATTGTTATTTATCACTGAGATTGTTTTCTTTTGCAAGACTTTCCTCTAATTATTCCACCCCACCACCACTACCATGCAAGCTTTTGCACGCGATTAGTGTGGTAACTTCAGCCCTCACGATCTTATTTTAAATTTTTCTACCTTTTCTTACTTTCTTCCAAGTGATTATTTAAAATTTCCTTTCAATAACTGCACACAGTTATTTAAGAGGTAATGAGTAACGGACGTAAAAATGATATTCTCTTTAATCTTTTATATTAAGGAAATTCATCCCTTCTCTCCTCGTTCCACCGAGATGTGGCAGCCGGTTGAAAGACTGGCTTGTTTGTCATGTAGATGTGACCTCATTTTCTCTTCGCCCTCCTTCAAAAGCGAAACAGAAACTAAATCGACTGGGAGAATTGTTTCCCACTCACCCTTCCCCCAGTGTTTCTGCGCTGCACTCAATGTGGACTGCTATCTATTTTTATGTAACTTCAACAAATTATTCCTTTTTTCAACTAATTCTGATGAGTGGATAATAAAGTTTTCTCTTTGGTTCCTCGTAAATCGTTACCTGATATACTTTGACATGATAATGCTTGGATGTGAGTTTTAACTCTTCAATAAGAAAACATTTTTTAAAAACTTTCCCGAAGTAGTAATAGGCTGGAGCAAACTGGATGCAACATCATACAGTCACTGCTAATAAAAATAAATTAATATTTACAATTACAGGCACTCTCAAGGAGTCGGCGCTTTTTATCTTAAACGTATGATTATTTTCGAAAGTCTTTTTGTTTTCCATACATCTGTCAATATAACTTTCAGATTCCTGACTTTCTTTGTAGAATTACCAAAGTGATAGAAGTTGAAATTTTATGAAAGGGCAATTTGAAAACGTTTCAACGTCATCCAATGTCATGCTCCCACCCCATCAAACTACAGCTATATCTAAGAATATATAGTATTAATTTCCCAGGAATTGTATTTCTGTCTAGTTTTTACCAACTTTTATGATTTTAAAATGTTTTTACTTTATATAGATAAAGAATTTTGTTCTACGCCTGCCTGTTTGAGGGCAGCTGCAAACATTCTCAACTCCATGGACCAGTCTGTGGATCCATGTGAAGATTTCTATCAATATGCCTGCGGTGGTTGGATAAAATCTAATCCATTGCCTGCAGGTAAATCCAATTGGAATATTTTCAAAAAGCTTGCTGAAACCAATAATCTTATTCTGAAAGAAGTTTTAGGTATGTACTCCAGTGACTTTTCACTTAAAATTTAATATTGTTGATTGTGTAAGGGAACGGAAAGATGTAGCATTTATACTGTTGTGTTGAATCGGTATCTAAGATAACCTTTATTATTGATTTTGCTTATATAAACATTTTTCAGCATCATCTCTTTTAAAATAATTTTCATTTGTTCATTCACACACATAGCTGATTACAGAAAAAATTTTTCTCCCAAACTTTTTCCTTTGTATTTCGCTGAAATACTTTCTTGGATAATCTTGATAATTTTTAATGCAGAACAACAACTTGTGTGTTCAACACTCATATTTCAGATAAGCATGAAGTTTCGCGCTTTTGTTGTGAAAGGAAAATTATTTAGAAATACTGTTGTATTTCTTCGTACATTTTATTTTTTTTTAAAATTGAAGTTACTTATAGATATGTTTAAAAAAAAATTTTTACACTTGATTTATGATTAATCATTAAAACCTATTCATTCAGAATTTTTAAAGTTATTTTTTGTTCATACTGTTTGCTTCTTAACCGTTTAGCGGGTAGTGACTAATAGGTCTAGCCACATATTAAAATTTTTTTCTCCAAGTGGGTGTTGAATATTTAGTCTATCCATATGCGTTAATTGAAGCTAAAACGCATAAAAATTAATATGAATGGTAGCACGATACCTTTTTTGCGTTTCATGTCCTCTGTTGGGTAGTTAAAAACACTTTTTCTCGGTGCAAATCTACAAATTGTATTTTGATTACTATAAATAAAAGTTCTGATCTTTGAAAAAATTTTCGACGTGTCTTAAGTATACTTTTCTCTCATCTGAATGAATTAAGCAATTGTACAATTAAGAAAAGGTTTTATTTAGGCTTATGGAAAGCTTTTACATGTGGATAGAGGCTCTATCCACTGCCCACCTAGAACAGAAAAATGACCTAGAAATTTTCGTTTTTCCTCCACTCGAGAGAGGGCACTTAGAATAACGTGAGAATGTTGGGGGTGGGAAATATAAACAAACTTTGTTTACAATATGTGGTACAAGATTCTCGGGTTCGAAAATCTTCCAATACAGTATTTCTGCTCGAAGAAAACGTTTACATATTATTAAGTTCCACAGTAAATAGCTCATCAAATTTGTGCAATAACTAATTTAAATCCTCCAAAATATTACTCTATTTCTAACTTTTTATACTAAAATTAAATAAAATATAATCTGTGGCTATATACCAATTTCAATGTATATTCTAAATATTCTATGTATATTCTAAGTATTCTATGCTGTACAATTATTCTATTTTTATTTTATTGCACTTCTATTTTGTATTTAATTGTTATTGAAATAGTTATTAGCATAAATGCTATTTTTCATTAAAATTTTATTGTAAAATGATTTCTTTTTTCTGTCCTGAACAGTAAGTTAAATGTCGTAAATGCGCAGTGGCTATAACGTCTAGCCACCACCCAGGAATAAAGCCCCTGATCAGATATTTTTTGTGACTAAATAATGTTTATAGAGGATGAGAACATTACATTTATCAAGTACTTTATCACAGAAAAGTGTATTTTAGCTTTGTGCCCATTAAGGGTTAGATAATACTTTTCTATATGACATTGCACACATTTATACCATACTTTTTTTTTTACCTAGTTACAGCAGGGATGTCAAACTCGCAGCCCACATTGAACATTTTTTGTGGCCCGTCCAATATATCGACACACAATAATATATAATAAATTTTTTAAAAATTATCCCGAAATTAGGAAAGATAGTAACTGAGAAGAGATATCAAGTGTCAGAACGTAAACATTAAATTTTCTTTTTCTTTTATAAACGTTTATTATAATGTATTACTTGAAATAAACCTACCTTTCTTTGAATATTGTTTTTTTCGGGGGCACCTAAAGTTAAACCTTAAGTTTGACACCCCTGAGTTACAGAAATACTTACCCCGATAGCAAATGAAAGCTTCTAAAAACTAAGATTTCTGTGATATTTATGCACATAACCACATTTTCCAGTAAAATATGTACCAATGTAAAAAGTGTCCGGAAACTAAGTACCTTTTAGTTCTACCGCACCCGTAGCTGTAGAACGTTTGCGCGCATATATTTCTATTTGATTGTCAGTTCAGTGACACCATTACAGACGGATTGTGTTGTTTTTGCTCGTGCTAGAGGGCGCTCAGAATGTTTAAGATGATTGCTGATCCTGCCGACTGCAACGTACGTTCTGTAATCCATTTTCTAAACGCATGGAATGTGACGACAACTTGTGATCGACAACTTGTAGAGATTTAAGGTGAAAACGTAATGACTGATGAAATTGTGAGAAAGTGGGTTCAACAATTCGTGATGGGCTCATGACCAATGCTCATGATGAAGCACGGAGTGGGCATTCTTATGTTGTTAATGATGGTTTGGTTATAAAACATAATGAGAAAATTCGTCAAACAGGAGCTTTGCAATGTGATTGCTTTGTGGTGAGTTTCCATTAGTGGCATGAGTGACTGAGTGAATATTAACGTCGCGTTGTTCAGCTACACGAGGGCTTTTGGAGACGGGACTCTTGATTTTGAACGATGGTCAAGTGACGAAGACGACACCTGAGCTGGCACACCCTACCCTCTCCTAAATTCCACACCACACCATCTGGATGACTTTTGAGCTCTCGACAGATTTAACGTGCATCGCTCCCCTACAAGGCAAGATCTTCGGCGGCCCAAGGCTCGAACTCATGACGCGCTGGCCACGAATCCGTTACCTTGACCACTAGGCTACCACGGCCGCTTCCACAAGTAGCAGTGGCTCTCTTCACTGATGGAAGGTGGCAGGGGGAGGTTCTGACCACCCCCAGGGTGTTCTCCCTCAAAATTGGGGTGGACCGTCATCTGCATGGTGCTCAAAGCTAAGGATAACGACAGACGTGAAATTCTAGCCCTTTGCCGCGATGAATTTCGTGAACCTTGATCTGATGTTACTGTCGATCAGGTGCCATATGTAACAACAACAACATGTTTCTTTGAAGAAGGTATACACAAGCTGGTTTTTCCCCGATATGATAGATGTCTGAACACTGGTGGTAACTATGTAGAAAAATAGTTTCCAAAATGCTGTTTCATGTAAAAATAAATTTTATTTTGGAAAAATATTTCCAAGCGGTATTTAGTTTCCAGGTATGCCTTTTTACTATTTTGCCAATATATATATATAGGTTTAAATTTACACAACGTCATGAATAATTTTTGTAAATCAGTGTTTTTTTTTATTTCTCCCCTATTTATACAAACTTAAAAGTATTTTATGTGTGAAATTTTTTTCTGTTTTTAGTGCTTGTGGAGGGACATTATATTTCTGTAAATTTCAACTTAAACTGTGTTTGTTTTCAGAGGACGAAAACTTCGTTCTAAAAAGCGCAGCGGAGGCCAAGGCTCGTACGTATTACCGATCGTGCATGAACCAGGAAAAAATCAAAGAATTAGGGACCCGACCAATGCTTGAGGTTTTAAAAAAGGTCAGTAAGGCTTATAATCTTATTAATATTATGAAAAGATCTATTTTAAAGTGTCTAAATAAAACTGAACTTGTGACTCTCTCCTGAAACCTTTCAAATTTATAATAGATTATACTAACCAATGTAAAACGGTGATTTTTATCAATTATGTGAAATTTTTGTGTTGTGTTATTGTTTATGATGGTGAGAAATAAGTCCCACGGAATTCATTGTGTCAAGCAGCTCATTTTACGTATTTCACCATACGCTGCTTTGAGCACCAAGCAGTACATTTTGGGTCTGCACATTTTGAATAGGTTATACCCCAATTTTAGGGAAGAACACCCGGGGGGGGACCTCCACCTCTCTTGCCCTTCCACAAATCCCTCGGAGTGACTTGAGGCTCGACGAATACTTAGGGTGTCCCCATGTCACACAGGCATTATACATTTACAAACACTAATGTCCTCTCCAGGATTCGAACTCAGGCCCTACGGCACAACAGTCAAGGTCACTAACCACTATACCCTCTGGACGGTGTTAATTATATTGAATCAAATATATTGAATGTGAAAGAGCAGTAGCGTGTGTGTGTATCGTACACCCCCGCAATGCAGGGGGCCCAAGATTCTAGGGGATCCAAAGCCTGACTGACGCCAAGTATGTACCATTTATAAGATCCCGCTTTGCGCCCAAAACCTGAGGCACCCTAATATTTTTCGTTACGCCGCTGATAAAAGGAGACCTTTTTTACCGTATTATATGCATATAAATTTATCACTTTCAAATTTAGTGGCAATGCTTGCACTTGGTGACATATAACCTTCGAAATATAACAGAATGACACATATCTATGGTTACTAATATTTAATGCTCAATATATTTGTAGGAGATCTAATCTACTGTAGAACGTTCCAATTTAATTAGAATACAAATTACATTAAAAGTTGCTGTTATTTTTAAAATTCCATTGGAACATTAATCGTGTAAAACACTCTTATTTCAGGATAATTGTGCCATAAAAAGGATGCTTATTTTACCAACAGTAATTTTCTATATTAATACAAATAACATAATTCTATCAGTTTTTTTTAATGTTTAAGGCTATTTCTTTGTTTGAATAGAAAGAATTCATGAAGTGAGAGTGCTAAGAAAAAAAGTTTAATGCATAGAAAAAAAAAGTTTTACACGATGGAGAAATAACTAAAATTATTTCTGAAGTCAGTTCGTTTAATTTTACCCCAATTGTATAGTTTGATGCAATCCTAGACAAAAAAATGATTAAGTTACACACGATGTAAATGTGATAAATGTAAAGTCTGTCAAAGCGTATAAATCGATATTAATTATGATATTTAGTGTCACTTAGATCAGAAAATGTATGTAAAATTGTTTTAAGAATATTATTACAATAAAAAATTATTTAAGTACAATGTTTTGACAAAAAAATGAACATAGAATGACCCATTTTCAACATATTCCCTTTTGTGAAAAATGCTTCTATTATAAAAATATTTTGCCTGTATATAGCTCAGACCTCTGTACAGAGGCTCACCTAGAATTTTTGAAATATATAGCTTAGAAGTGGGTTTATCCATGTTTTACTACAACAAAGGGGTTAAATTTTAAGAAAAAAACGCCAATAATTATTTCAAATGGTTGTAACTCTGAAAATAATGTGAATTCTTCAAGCATCATAGTTGAGCCTCTGTACAGAGGTCTGAGCTATATACAGGCAAAATATTATTATAATAGAAGCATTTTTAGCAAAAGGAGAACATTTCGAAAGAAGGTTATTCTTAGTTAATTTTTTGCCGAAATATTGTATTTAAATAATTTGTTTTGTCAAAATGTTCTTAAAACAATTGTTTACATATATTCTAACCTAAGCGACACTAAATATCATGAAAATTATCCATTTATGTGGGTTTTTTTAAATCATGGTTCCGACCGTAGTCAGATACCTTAAAGAAATTCAACTATTTTCCGAAATTTCCAAAATAATACGGGAGCTAAATGGTATTATACTCCCATACTGTAATCAATAAATTTACAATGATCCGAAGGCCACACGACTATAAAAGATAGTGTAGCCAGGAAATTCAAATAAGAAAATGAAGTTTGTTTTACAAGACTGCAACTGATTCTAAGGGAAGAGATGGTGTTACAGATTTATGTAGGTATATTGGTTTTGAAAACGTTAAATGGAAGTTGAATTAAAATACTTAGCGTGTTAAAGATAAAAGTCCGCTTTTTCTTCAGAAAACTTCTGAGATTTTATGCATAATCAATTTTTTTTATGTTTAAAATCATTTGAGATTCAATGATATATTTGAAAAATTCGTCATTTTCAGAAAAAATTTTCTTGAATGGATATTATGATCTTGAATAAAATGCTTTAAATATCAAGAATAACAGAATAAAGGACGTTTTTTACGACAAAAACAGACAAGGCAATTTTTCCTGAAATTGCCTTAAATTCAAATGAAGAGCCACTAAAATGACTTCAGCGGGCCTCGGTTTGAAGTCAACAAGGAGGGGCTGGTAGAGCTACGCGAATATAAGTAGTTTCAACTAAAACCCACATAATAACTGCAGTGGCTGACCGATTTGTCGTATTTCTTTCTGTGTTAAGTGTTCAAAACATAGTGCAAATAATCAATTCGAAATAAATCAAGCTTTTTAATTAAAACTAAGACGTAAAAAACATGAGCACCATTTTACACGTAAGAACGTTTTTATGACTCTTATGACTCTTATGATTCATAAGGGAACTGGAATCTTGTCAGATTCCTCCGTCCCTGATCTGGGCTAACATGTGATTGGCGTTGTTAGCATGGTTTGGGTGGACAGGTTAAGGGTGCAGTTTGGTTGAACGGAGGGTTTTTACCTGCATTTGGAGAACAGTCGCCCGACCAATCAGGGAGCTGCTACTCGTTGAGGGATATGTCTTGGGATCTCAGGTCGGGAGGTAAGGAAAGCTCATCTCCTTATTGGCCGAGCAGGTTGTCTCCAATTGGAGGTTGGAGATGATCGGAAAGTTAGTGTGTTATTGAGAATGTAAAAGGAAAAATTTAGAAATTAATGAAAATGCTTGAATAAAGTCAAGTTAGAGGGTGAGAAAAATAATAAAAATTAGAGGAGGATATTGCGGGCTTTGTTAAATGAAGGATCAGGATCATAAATCTCGATTTTTCTTTGATTTATATTATCAATTAAGGGTATGCTAGTAAAGAAATTAATTGAGATTTGCTTCATGAATTCCCGAATGGTTTTTAGATTAAGCGAGAACCGAAGGTCCTCGTTTCTGATAAACCATTGGCCGTTAGTCATTTGTCTAATAATGTGGTTTGGGGTTGTTTATATATATATACCCCTTCCCCGAGCTTCGGTGGGGGGTAAAGAGCCATAGAAGGCTGTCAAAAAGTACGAGCTATCGCTGTTTCCTATTGCATTTTCCCCAATGACTGTTCCTTCCTTCCTCAGTTGTTTGACAGCCCAGGGTGGGCCTTGGCCTTCTCGAGAAGCCTTTTCTAGGCCAGCCTTCTTCTTGCTAGTGTGTTCTCCAATTCTTAGTTCTCAAAACTAGGAGATCTTGTTTTTGCCATCAATCCATCTAAAATTCGGCATGCCCTTTCTTCGTGTGCCAATGGGATGGGCATTGAAGACTTTTTTAATGGTGCAGTCTTCGTCGATTCTGACAACGTAATCTCCTCACGCAATGGCTGTTAATTTAATTAAAAAGACAAATTATATTTCCGAAATCACAGGCATTTAAGCATATCTTTATTTAGGCATCTCTTTCATATCAACATTCCCTACAGCAGAGTGTTGTCATTTACAAATAACAAAATAGTTACCACCCTCTGAAAGCAAAATAAATGTACCTTTTGATTACATATTATATTCAAAATTTATGTTTAAGTAATATATAAATTTTTATTTTTACTTTTTAAGAAACAAACAGCAAAAACTATAACGTTATAAAACTATAATCTTTTTCTGTACTCATTAAAACAATATTACTTAGTTAACTTTAAAGATTCATTCTTTCTGGAAACTTTTCCATTTTCCAGTTCTTTTTTCAATTTTAACTTAAGAGTTCAATAAATTGACTTCCATTTTACAACATGTCAGAGAGAAAGGACTTGAAATTATTAGAATGTCAAGACTTCGGATTATAATTTAATTTTATTTCTAACGAATGAATATGTCCACGAATTTGTTGAGTAGGTCGAAATAGCATTTGGGATGAAAGTCGCTCTTTCATGAGTCGTGCTTTTTTTTTACCGGAAATAGCTTTTCTGACACGATTCAATTGTCAATCGACTCTCTTGTTCTTGTCAGCTCCTTCCAGAATGCTATTTTCAACTTCAGCAACACGATTTTCTGACTTATAAATTGCTTGCTGAATAAGATGACTTTAATATTCCAATCTGAAACGGTTTAAGGTATTTAATAAAGATTACCAACATTTCGGTTTTCTTCTTAGTGATTTGAATTCAATCGCATTGTGTTCACGATGTTTACATTCATAAACGTTTTCAAGAAACGTAGATGGAGAAGTTGCTATATAAGTTTCATCTTCGGATGTACGTAAAAGGCTTTGAGTTAATTATACTCTCACGATCTGTCAACACTACATATTTTTTCATGGGTAAGGCAAGCTCGTTCTAACATTATTTTTTAATACAACCTTAGACAATGAGTGCGGTAAGTAGTCCTGTAACATTAACGTAGAGGAAATATTAACGAAAGCTACCTTACTGTACTCACCTCCCATAATTGTGCACCCCTGAGATCTGCTATATAAGTCCTGGAAATTTTGTAAGAATTCTTCTTTTGGGATGAAGTTAGAAAGCCTCGTCACGTTTTGTTTTGTGTTAGAAATATCAATATGGATAACACGTTTTCTTCATCCCTAAATTCTGGGTAACGATTTATCGCACAGGTTCACGGTTAATCTGCAGTTAATCAGCTATCATGTGCACAATTAATTGACGATCTTTAGTGACAGTGGCGTAACGGAGAATATTAAGCCCCTTTCCTTCAAAATCAGGTTTTGGGCTCCAAGCCGGATCTTACGTACTTGGCATCACTAAGGCTTCGGGCCCCCGAGAGTCATGGGCCCCTTGTGGTGCGGGGTTTGCGCGGGAGTACATTTCGTCACTGCTTAGTGATTAATCACCTCACTTTATCAATGTTTTCGTCACTGACACAAATCGCGAGTCTTCCGTTACGGGGGTCGTCAGAAACACTTTCCCGGCATTCTCACAAACAGGCAAACCGCTCATACACACACTTCATGGAGAGTGCTTGATCTTCATAAACACGTACCGGCATCGCATAAGTTTCTTTTGGTGTCTTGCCAAGCCTAAAACTAAATTGATCTTTTGCTCGTTCATTTTCCTGTTCTCAGTTAAGATCTAACGTACTGAACAAGCACTTTGTAAAACAAGTCTTACACGGAACGCATATGAGTCTCAAATGAACAATGGTGGGGACAGATGGTCAACACCTGCCACTATTCATGTGCAGCGTTTTGTTTCACCAGTGTTGCCAGATCGGCCGTTCTGACTTAATTCACCGAACTTTATTGTCGATGGTTGTATGTCTTTCATCATTCTGATGAGTAAGTTATTATTAATTCTCCTATTATTTCATCATGCTGGTATTGCTGGATTGAACTACAATTCTATTAAGTTGATTACACAATATCTTTGTATATTATGTTTGAGTACCAAAATGGCGTCATTAAGACGTCACTTTTTGACTTAATAATTCAAATTATTACCAGAATGTTAATCTATATATTTTTAGCTCTTTAATTTGAATTATTGCGTCATGATTATGTATTCTCTTTGTTTATATTTATGTATGAGTCATGAAATAAATTCTTTTTAAAATCGCAGTTTAAATTAAAACTGAAGTTAAATTATAATTTTTTTGAAAATCTCTTGGAAAAATTTCTTTTGTGTTTTACAGATAAAAAGATAAATTTAAAAATAATTCTAATGAAACTTTTTTGTAAGCAAATGTAAATTTTTTCAGGACAAAAAAAAATTTTATAAAAGAAATTAATTACCTTTTTTATTAGAAGTTTACCAATTCAGTAATATAGCTGATTTGATGAATCAGAAATCATTCCAAAAGCACAAATGATCCATCCAACTTTGGGCTGTACATATGCATTCTTCTTGCTATTTAAATATATACAGTTCTATGCATTTCTTAAAAAAATTTGGGAGGCATTCCCACGCGATGGTACACACCTGATCTCGAGCAGCCTAATCATTCACTCCCTTGTGGTTTCCATTCCTCCGCCAGAGGGAAACGCACTCTATCTCGTGGCGCCATCTAGCAATTGTAACATCAAGAAATTTTTCTGAAGTACAAAAGTTAGAGTATTAATTTCAGTAACCTACTTTCAAGTTGAAATTCATTAAAATGTATTAATATATTTTTAAGCTTTTTCTGTATTTCACCATCTTCAGTTAGGTGTTGAGAATATCACTGGTGACTTCAACCTCAAAGAATGGAATTTCCAACGGATGCTGGGAATCATTCAAGATGAGTACAACGTTCCAACTCTTTTTCAGTGGGAAGTTATGGCAGATGTTGAAAACTCATCTCGAAATTCTATAGCAATAAAACAAATTGAACTGACTTTAAAATCAAAAATGTATTATGTCAACAACACAAAAGACGACAAGGTAAGAATACATATGTTATGATGTTTACACGTATCATTCTTCAACATACAGAAATTGACTTTATTTGTATTTATGCGAATGTATAATTTTAGTATGTTTTTACAAAATGTAAAAGAAAGAAAAAAAAATTCTACAGTAAAAATTGGTTAGTACGAAACTGAGAGACCGATATTTTTTTTTCGTGTTGAAGGATATTACAAAATAAACATATATTCAACTATATTTAGTTCATTAGAGTAAGGTATGTTTATATGCATGCATTTTTCATAAAAATCAATGAAACTAAAACATTCACAAGGACTTAATGAAATTTAATATTTACAACATTTTCAATGAAATTTAATATAGAACATTTTCAAGTTTTTTGAAAAACAAAACACTTATTGAGCTTTTGGAAATTAATCTGAGATTTTTCTTTGCGTGGTCTTTTTTACTGTCAAATTTTCAATAAATTGTTCGATGTCGTCCATTTTGTTATTCATTTCACCATTAGAAAGTGCGTCTTAATAATTGCGCATATTTTTCATGATGTTCCTCATTTCGGATGACGTAGGAAAAGGAGCTGCATTATTCATTTCATTTTTGTCGCAAAAATCTGCATCAATGATTTTTTGAGCTTTGAACAAATTCCAAAATGTCTTTGTCTGTCATAATTAGGGCTGTACACTGATTATCATCATCTACTGCAACGAGTTCTTCCAATGACAAACCTGCGTGACTGGTGCTTTCGGTATTTTGCTCATTTTTAGAAAATAAATCTTTTTGTGTTAAGCGATTTTCGTTTCGTGTGAAGAGAAAAAAATGCATACAAATACGTAGTAGTCTGTTGGGACCTTTGTATTATTTTGTGTTAACCGATATTTCGTCTTAAGAGTTATCGCGTTGAGCGTATTTCTCTCAAACTCAGTGGCGCAACAGCCCATGAGGACCAGGGCGCTTACTGTGCCCATCCCAGTGTACGTGACCATTGGGCGGTGAGGTGCATGAGCAGATGTCCCGATCAGGTGGTCAGTCTGCAACGAGACTCCCAGTGTTTAAGTCCCCAAGCAAGCTTGTGTGCTACTCTTTTATAGACCCTCTGCAGTAGGGATGAAAAACTGAGTCAACACTCCTCCTTTCCTTCTACTCCTTCTCTTCCCAGTTTTGGTGCGGGTTGGTTCTTACTCGTTTCCCTTTCTTTGTTATTGTTCTTTGGAAAGTCTTTCCATTATCAACCACCTATGGACTCGCCGTGTCACTGACTGGGAGCCGTAAGGAAAGAATAGCGGTATCGTTTGGCCACTCTTGTCCATTTCTTACGTTACAGCATCACGAACCACCCACCCTTCTGTTAATTAATACAGCAAATTAATGAAATCGTTTGCTGTTATAGTATAAAGTATACATTATGTTTTAAAATTGTTAATTATCATCTTTTTCATCGTTATACTATCTTCTTAGCGGGGGCTGTAATTTTAATTTGTTTCTTTTTTCACCCTCCAATTTTTGGCTTCCTTGACCTTTTGCGCCTTAGGCAAGTGCTTATCATGCCTAAAATCGACTATGGATCACAGCTTGGATATTTTGTACGACCTGTCTCCAATCAGCTACCAAGAGCTTATGGCAACCATGCCAAAACAAATTGTAGCTTTTTTGCAGAGCAAAAGGGGTGCAACGCTTTTTTGAATAGGTGTTCATAAGGTTTGGGTTCTACAGTGTATGTCCGATATATAATAAACATAAATACGAATAATGTTTTTTTATATGAATAGATTATTAAATTAATTCAGACTCGCATGTTTTTTTAAATTAAAATTAATTGTATTTCTTTCATTTTTATCTAGATCTTGAGTACTTATTTAAATTACATGACAAAAGTCGGCGTTTTACTAGGAGGAGAGGAGAAAACCATACGAAGCCAGATGGAAGATGTTCTAGATTTTGAAACAAAATTAGCAGAAGTCAGTAATATTGAGTTAAAGTAACACGTAATTATATTTGATTATGTATTTTTGATTATTTAACTGTCAACAAATTTTAACACAAAATCATCCTTCCAGAAAAAAAGGCAGAAAAGTCAAGGAATTTTATTTTAGGGGTAACAGATTTCAGGCAGTAAAAACTTTAAAATCTTTGTGAATCTAATTTTCTTGGTGTGTACTTATGTATCAAAAAAGTTGATCAAAATTATATATATATATATATATATATATATATATATATATATATATATATATATATATTATTTCAAAATCACTTCATTAAAATTTCTAGAAAAATTAAATAAATATATATTACGTTTTAAGTGTACCAAATTGCAGTTTCTGAATAGAAATTTTACCAAGCTATTTTCAAAATTGAAAGAAATTTCTCGAAGTGGAATAATTTTATGCAATTTAAAATTAAAATTTTTCTTCTTTTTATGCACATTCATCATACATAAATGTATTTAGAGATAATTACAACCTTTTAGTATTTCCTTATACAGATTCTGAAAATTTCTTACTCTTAATAGAATCTTCGAAACATACGTTGTTGAATCAATTTTTACAGCGATAGCCAACATTCATGCCCTGATTGAAGTTTTATGAACAGAGCAAGAATTTTGGTTTAAAAAATTACATTTAAACGGTTATTTTGTAATATAATAATGTAACTTTTGTATCATTGGATAGGCCAGTTTTTGTAGATTTTTTATCTGTATATGGCGGGAACGCTCCTCTAAGAGTGATTCAAGGGAACATTTGTAAGGAAGACATAATTTTTTTCTGCCAAAATGGCGTCGATTCAAGAAACAGTTCAATGTGTTATTTGGTTTCACGAAACAAAATCAATGTTCAGCGTAAAATTCAGAGGCGTAGCTACCATCGTATCAGCCGTATCAGTGATACAGCTACAGGGGCCCCAATATATGTAACATTATGGCACTTTCAAGTGACAGTATTTTATTTCTTTTCCAAAAAAGGGCCCCCAAGGAATTTTAATACAGGGGCCACTCAGAACTAGCTATGACAGTGGTAAAATTCAACAATGTTATGGAAGCAAACCTCCTGATGCAAAGTTAATAAAACGATGGTATAAAATATTTAAAGAAATGGGCAGCTTTAAGGTATCCGACTACGTTCGGAACCGTGATTTTAAAAAAGCGCATAAATGGACAGTTTTCATGATACTTAGTGTCACTCAGATTAGAATATATGCATAAAATTGGTTTAAGGGCATTTTGACAAAAAAATTATTTAAATATAATATTTTGGCAAAAAATTAACTTAGAATAATCTTTTTTCCAAATGTTCTCCTTTTGTGAAAATTTTTTCTATTATAATAATATTTTGCCTGTATAAAGCTCAGACTTCTCTACAGAGGATCAACTCAAATTTTTGAAAAATTCACATTATTTTCAGAGTTACCACCAATTGAAATAATTATTGGCGTTATTTTCTTAAAATTGCTCCCATCTGCTGTCGCAAAATATGAATAAACCCACTTCTAAGTTATATATTTCAAAAATTCTAGTTGAACCTCTGTAGAGAGGTCTGAGCTATATACAGACAAAATATTATTATAATGGAAGCATTTTTTCACAAAAGGGGAACGTTTGGAAATAAAGATTATTCTAAGTTAGTTTTTTGCCAAAATATTGTTTTTAAATAAAAAAAAAATTGTCAAAATTTCCTTAAAACAATTTTATGCATATATTCTAATCTAAATGACACTAAATATCATGAAAATTATCCATTTATGCGCTTTTACAAAATCACGGTTCCGAACGTAGTCGGATACCTTAAGATCTTTCCAGAAGTGGCAGGCCTAGTATGAGTGAGACAACTGTTGAACACGTTTGGCAATCATTTCGACGGAGTCCTACTAAATCAACTATTGAAGTATCCTTGACTTCAAATATCGCTAACAAGTTAGGGAAGAATTTTTTTATAAAAGCTTTTGATTACGTGCTTATAAAGTACAAGAGTACGACATGTTAAAGAACACTTGGCGGGAACTGGAATATCGCTTAGATATTATCTCATCTATCAAGGGGGCACTCATTGAAATTTTCTGAGATAAATGGTCTTATAAAATGCATGACAATACTTACAATTTTTCAACAAATGTATATCTAATTATAACAGTTTAAGCTCAGTAAGGGACAAGATTTTTGGTTCATCTCCTATAAATATTTTTTATTTCTTTCAGATTATTGTTCCCAAAGGAGAAAAAAAAGCTGGTAGTAAGTTGTACGAAAAGGTGACAATTGCTGAACTTCAAAAAATAGCTCCATTTATTCAATGGCTTGATTATTTTGGTTCGGCTTTTATAAAGATTGGACAAAATATATCTTCCTCGCAAGAAATCACTATCCTGTCAACAGAGTACTTGCAAAAACTGTCCAAATTGATCACTAAGTACCAGTCGAATCCATGGGGTCAAAAGTAAGTTCAGATACTTTATACATTAATTAAGTGCTTTATGTCAATGATGTGGCGTCGCGACCCCCGGTTTGCTTAATTTCTGGATAGCGAAAAAGATTACACAGCTTTTGTAAAAAAAATTACTTTTTATTTTCAAATAGAGAACTTCGAATTTACACCTGGTCTGTTCTCTTTGCAAGTCCAATCGTCATAAAATAGGCATCGGTGACGATTTGGCACATTCTCACGATTATGTGACAAGATTATAATGCTGCCACTCCATCGAAGTAGTCAAGCAAAAATTCCAGTAGGAGCCTCACGGAGTCCGGCTGTCCCGCAACCTCTTTGCCTTGTGTCGCCGAAGATCCCAGTCACCTTCCGAACTGACTCTTTAACCGACTACGTTCGGAACCGTGATTTGCAAAAGCGCATAAATGGTTAATTTTCATGATATATAGTGTCACTTAAATTAGAGAATATATGCATAAAATTGTTTTAAGGACATTTTGACAAAAAAAATTTATTTAAATATAATATTTTGGCAAAAAATTAACTTAGAATAATCTTTTTTCCAAATGTTCTCCTTTTGTGAAAATTTTTTCTATTATAATAATATTTTGCCTGTATAAAGCTCAGACTTCTCTACAGAGGATCAACTCAAATTTTTGAAAAATTCACATTATTTTCAGAGTTACCACCAATTGAAATAATTATTGGCGTTATTTTCTTAAAATTGCTCCCATCTGCTGTCGCAAAATATGAATAAACCCACTTCTAAGTTATATATTTCAAAAATTCTAGTTGAACCTCTGTAGAGAGGTCTGAGCTATATACAGACAAAATATTATTATAATGGAAGCATTTTTTCACAAAAGGGGAACGTTTGGAAATAAAGATTATTCTAAGTTAGTTTTTTGCCAAAATATTGTTTTTAAATAAAAAAAAATTGTCAAAATTTCCTTAAAACAATTTTATGCATATATTCTAATCTAAATGACACTAAATATCATGAAAATTATCCATTTATGCGCTTTTACAAAATCACGGTTCCGAACGTAGTCGGATACCTTAAGATCTTTCCAGAAGTGGCAGGCCTAGTATGAGTGGGACAACTGTTGAACACGTTTGGCAATCATTTCGACGGAGTCCTACTAAATCAACTATTGAAGTATCCTTGACTTCAAATATCGCTAACAAGTTAGGGAAGAATTTTTTTATAAAAGCTTTTGATTACGTGCTTATAAAGTACAAGAGTACGACATGTTAAAGAACACTTGGCGGGAACTGGAATATCGCTTAGATATTATCTCATCTATCAAGGGGGCACTCATTGAAATTTTCTGAGATAAATAGTCTTATAAAATGCATGACAATACTTACAATTTTTCAACAAATTTATATCTAATTATAACAGTTTAAGCTCAGTAAGGGACAAGATTTTTGGTTCATCTCCTATAAATATTTTTTATTTCTTTCAGATTATTGTTCCCAAAGGAGAAAAAAAAGCTGGTAGTAAGTTGTACGAAAAGGTGACAATTGCTGAACTTCAAAAAATAGCTCCATTTATTCAATGGCTTGATTATTTTGGTTCGGCTTTTATAAAGATTGGACAAAATATATCTTCCTCGCAAGAAATCACTATCCTGTCAACAGAGTACTTGCAAAAACTGTCCAAATTGATCACTAAGTACCAGTCGAATCCATGGGGTCAAAAGTAAGTTCAGATACTTTATACATTAATTAAGTGCTTTATGTCAATGATGTGGCGTCGCGACCCCCGGTTTGCTTAATTTCTGGATAGCGAAAAAGATTACACAGCTTTTGTAAAAAAAATTACTTTTTATTTTCAAATAGAGAACTTCGAATTTACACCTGGTCTGTTCTCTTTGCAAGTCCAATCGTCATAAAATAGGCATCGGTGACGATTTGGCACATTCTCACGATTATGTGACAAGATTATAATGCTGCCACTCCATCGAAGTAGTCAAGCAAAAATTCCAGTAGGAGCCTCACGGAGTCCGGCTGTCCCGCAACCTCTTTGCCTTGTGTCGCCGAAGATCCCAGTCACCTTCCGAACTGACTCTTTAACCGACTACGTTCGGAACCGTGATTTGCAAAAGCGCATAAATGGTTAATTTTCATGATATATAGTGTCACTTAAATTAGAGAATATATGCATAAAATTGTTTTAAGGACATTTTGACAAAAAAAATTTATTTAAATATAATATTTTGGCAAAAAATTAACTTAGAATAATCTTTTTTCCAAGTGTTCTCCTTTTGTGAAAATTTTTTCTATTATAATAATATTTTGCCTGTATAAAGCTCAGACTTCTCTACAGAGGATCAACTCAAATTTTTGAAAAATTCACATTATTTTCAGAGTTACCACCAATTGAAATAATTATTGGCGTTATTTTCTTAAAATTGCTCCCATCTGTTGTCGCAAAATATGAATAAACCCACTTCTAAGTTATATATTTCAAAAATTTTAGTTGAACCTCTGTAGAGAGGTCTGAGCTATATACAGGCAAAATATTATTATAATAGAAGCATTTCTCACAAAAGGAGAACATTTGGAAAAAGATTATTCTAAGTTAATTGTTTGTCAAAATATTATATTTAAATAATTTTTTTGTCAAAATGTCTTTACAACAATTTTATGCATGTATTCTCTAATCTGAGTAACACTAAATATCATGAAAAGTATCCATTTATGCGCTTTTTTTTTAAATCATGGTTCTGAACGGATACCTTAAACCGCCTGGGCGAGCCTCTTTCACGCCTCGAATGATTTCTGATTGGCGAACGTCTCGGGTCTGCGCTCGGTACCCTCCGTCTTGATCCCATCTGTCATTAGTTCTTTCGGGACAAAGGTCTGTTGCGACTCAGATTAGCTATTTTGCCGTATCTCGTAAACCATATGGAGAGTCAATAAATAGACCTGCCACTTTGACACTGGAAATGCTCTTCTTGGTATTTCTTTCTCACCGAAAGCCGACACGTTTTCCAATGAAGTGCATCGAAGGCAACAGGTGAGAGGAAAAGAAAGAATGGACGGGCGTCAAACAAATGTGTCCCTTCTATAAAACGTTGAGAAGAAAATGCCATCTGGGTGTCGGAGAAAAAAAGGGGTGGTAAAATCAAAGCAGTTCATGAGTCGTCTTAACATCTCTTTCACCTCAGGGCGTGAGTGAAAAAACAGCAGTCTCCTTTGAAGAATACAATAGTCCATCTGGTTATGCTGCTCACCTGTAGGCTTAAAAAGGACCTCAGTGGTCGCAAACGTCCATCTAACGAGGCGACGCTATAATGGGTTAAATTCATGACGGTCTCTTGATAAAGACAAGCACGTGTTCTCCGTAGAATTCAAAACACTTTCAACTAATTGTACTTGTTGCTCTATTTTGAAACATAGAAAAAATTTCAAGCTTCATAATTGGGTAAAAATACTCATATGTTATAAAAAAAATTCATCAAAAATATTTTATAATTAAAATATATATATGTATTATTTTATGCATGTACTTTTCAATAAATTTTGTATTCCTACGTGTGTTACTACTGTTGATAATTATGCACTATTTAAGGTATCCGAACACGTTCGGAGTACTTTTTGACAAAATATCATATTTAAACATTATAAAGGCTTTTTCAGAACAATTGCTAAGGACGGATAACACTATCATCCATAGCAACCATAAAATGAAAGGAAGCAAAATGTGGAAAATTAGAATAAGTGCGGGATATTAGTAAGAAGAAGTATGAATATGCAAATTTGTTTTCCACGTCTGTTCATCACGTGATAGCGTTCATAAGAGCTTTAAAGGTTTTGACGCGTGTGGACAGTTGTTATTTCAAGTCAAAGTTTTACTGGAAAGATTTAATAGACGAACTTAAAATTTTTGGCATGTCTTCCCGACATCACATAGATGATTTTATGCGAGACCGAATTATTGGAAAGATCGAAGAAGGGCGAAAAATAACAGATGTTGCCAGGGAGTTCGACATCGCTCACAGCGTTGTTTCGCGGCTGTGGAAGTCATTTTAAAACTACTGGAATGTGTAGTAGACGGCACGGGGAGTTCGTGTTAGAAGTACGACGCCTGCAGAAGACAGATATTTCGTCCTATCAGCAAAAAGGAACAGGCGCACGACAGCTCAGCAGGTGGCAGATCAGTTTCTTGCTGCCTCAGGAAAGCAGATCTCCCGAAAAATTGTTGCCAGACGTTTGAGGGGGGAGGAGGATATACGCACGCAGACCTGTTGTGTGTGTCCCATTGACCAGACAGCACCGTACTGCCCGTTTGCAATGGTGTCGTGAGCATCACAATTGGACTGAACAGGGCTGGGCATGCGTACTATTCTCAGATGAGAGTAGGTTCAGTCTGTCATCGGATTGTAGACGCCAACTGATCTGGCGCGAGAGTGGTACTGCTTATCGTCCAGAAAATATCCAGGAAAAGGACCGATATCCGACATGCAGTATCATGGTGTGGGCCGGCATCATGATCAATGGCCGCACGTGCCTACATGTGGTTGCGAATGGGACTATGACGGGCCAACGATACATTGATGAAGTTCTACTTCCTCATGTTCGTCTTTTCCGAGGTGCTGTCGGTGATAAATTTGTTTTTATGGACGACAACGCAACATGTCATCGAACACTCGCTGTTCAGGATTGTCTAGACAGCGAGGGTATTCAACGTCTCGTATGGCCAGTGCGTTCTCCACATCTAAACCCCATTGAAAATGTGTGGGATGCTTTGGGGAGGCAAGTTGCTGGTCGAAACAATCCTCCGACAAACAAGAACACCCTCATCCATGCACTCACAGAGGAATGGGATCAATTGCCTCAACAGCTGCTGGATAATGTTGTGCAAAGTATGGTACGACGTGTGGAATGTTGCATCACACTCCACGGTGGACATATCCCGTACTGATACCTTTCTTTAAGGTGCCTGCTGACTTTTAGATACATTGCTCCATTTCTCCGTACGCAGATCAAATGAACATTTTTTTTTCTTTCAGATGTTTCACAGCTTTTGTACTTTCCAGAACAATAAATATTCTTTATTCCAATGTCTGAACAGTGTGGCAACTATATTTTATCCTACTAGGCCTCATGTCTCGCTTAATGTTATGCTACATAGCAATTTGTGTTCTGTCCTTAGCAATTAACCAGCAGTGTATTTAGCCAACAATATTTAAAATAAGTTGCCTAAATTTCACAAAAATCACAATTATAAGTGAAATTTTAGCAGTATTTTTGTAAGACTTTCAATCAATTAGAGAAAAAAGTAAAACACTTATATTAGTAAAAGTATTACCAAAAAGATCTACCTGCATTTATCTAGAGAATGTACTAAAATTTTAATATTTTATTAAAATTTGAAAATTTTAGAGCTGATTGAGTAAACATTATAAGAAAAATCACATTCTTTATGAAGCCATTATTTAAATAACAAGCCAGAACTCAAAAAAAATATTCATACAAAAAGAAATATTTTGGTACATTCTCTAGAAAATAGCATAAATATCAGGTTCAAAAAGTTTTATAGAAATACATTTTTAAAATTTTGAGTAATCAGACTCGCCATGATAGATTTCGAACAATTTTAAATGCCTACTTCTGGTAGATCAAAGACCCACTTCCGGTTTTTCTAACTTAATAAAATTGATTGTAGCTTGACCTCTGGGTAGCGTGAAAGCAAAACAAAGTATGTTTTGTAAAGCCAAAATATAGCTCTATTCAATAAAATAGGAAACAAAAATATATGTCTTGACCGAATTTGGTCATTTTCAACGTGTTCGAATACAGAGAAAATTTCTGTAAAGAGCAAAAATTGACAGTAACGAAGCGCCTGAAATGATAGACTTGAAATACATGATTGCTTTTATCGTGTGACTATGACGTCACCTGAGTTTTTGAACTCATTGTCAAGAAACACGGGGTTGTCACTATCATGTGACTATGACGTCACATAAATTGAGCCCATTGCGCGTCAGAAGAGTAAAAATTCGCTAGACTTTATTTGCACTTTTATTATTGTAATATATTGAATAAATTAATAAGTGCTGATAATTTAATATTAATAATGACGAGTGTTATTTGTTTATTTTGAATGATATATATAAACACTTTATAATAACAGAATTCGCGTATTTTAACCTCACATACACACGAAAACAGAAATTAAAATTTTATTTAAAAATTTCTAAATACTAAGCCAAATATATGGCACTATTATTTACTATATGCATGGCACTGCTACTTACTAAATATATGGCACTACTACTTACTGATATATGAAATATATGGCACTGTATTGAAATACAGTGCCATATATAGGGTGTTTTTTTTCCAGGTATAGAAGTTTAAGTTGGCATTACTTTCCAAGATGGCAACCGATTTAACCGCTGTCAAGTGATTTATTCTCAGTTTGGTTTGGCAATTCATCAAAACGATCATCAAGAAAGGTGTAAATTCGTCGAATGGGCCCAAAAAGAGATTGCCGTTCTTCCCGATTTTCATAAGAGAATTTTGTTTAGCGATGAAGCGCACTTCTGGTTGAATGGCTACGTCAACAAACAAAACTGCCGCATTTGGAGTGAAGCTAATCCACAAGTGTATATCGAAACACCGTTACATCCAGAAAAACTGACTGTTTGGTGCGCTTTATGGGCTGGTGGAATCCTTCTTCAAAAACGATGAAGGCCACAACGTTACAGTCAATGGTGATCAGTATAGAGCCATGATTACTAACTTTTTCACTCCTGAATTGAACAATCATGATGTCCAGGAGCTGTGGTTCCAACATGACGGCGCAACATGTCACACAGCTCGTGCCACAATCGATTTATTGAAAGACACGTTTGGTGACCGCCTAATTTCACGTTTTGGACCTGTGAATTGGCCTGCAAGATCTTGTGATTTAACACCGCTAGACTATTTTCTGTGGGGCTATGTAAAGTCATTGGTCTATGCGGATAAGCCACAAACGCTTGACCATTTGGAAGACAACACGCTCCGTGTTATTGCCGATATACGGCCACAAATGTTGGAAAAAGTCATCGAAAGTTGGACGTCCAGATTGGACTACATCCGAGCCACCAATGGCAGTCATATGCCAGTAATCATATTTAAAATGTAATGCCACAAGATTATCTCTCGAATAAAAAAATTCATGTCAATCGATGTTTTCTTGCAATTTAAAGTTCTATACCTCTAAAAAGCACCCTTTATATAATGCCATTTAGCTGTAAGTAAAGACTTTACAGTACATCTGAATTATTAAAATTCATGGTGCAATATTTTAATTAAATGCATTGTAAACTTTTAAATTAGCTTTTTAGTTAATTTATTAATAAATTTTATTAATTAAATACATCCTAAAGGAGATAAATAACCTGCTTAAAGAAGTGAGTGAATATTAACGACGCACTGTTCAGCTACACGAGGACTTTTGGTGACGGACCTCGTAATTTTGAACCATGTTCAAGTGACGAGGACGATACCGCTCAAGTGAGTAAGAGTTAATTAACGTCGCATTATAAAGCAATACGAGGATTATTGTGGCGACGGACCTCGTAATTTTAAACGACGGTCAAAGGATGAAAATGGCACTTAAACTGGCATCCCCTCTCCTAACTACCACAACCGTATCATACCAATGGGAGTGTTGTTCTTTTTGTTAAATGATTCTTCACAGCTTTCTGCGCAACATAAATTATTGAGAAGGAACGGATAAAACGATTACGAATACTGCACATGGCGTATGACTCCAGTGTGGTCCCCTTACGCCCATATTCACCGCTAACCTGACCGCCGGTTAGAGGAAGGAAACCGGGGTTTCGCCGAAAACGTTATTCACCATCGCAAGTTAATAAGGTTCAAGTTAAAAAAATCCTTACCCAGGGTCACAGCCGGGTTAGTTTTAACTGCACATGCGCAGTAAGCGATTTTTCGAGTGTTTACGTTTTCGTGCAAGTTTTGAAGTAGTTAAGAGTTTGGATAGATTTTTAGTTTACGATGAATACCATTCAGAAAGTTTCCACTGTCACTCAATTAGATTTTTTTAAAAAAAACGTGCGGCTTCATCAAAGCCAGCACCAACTCTCTTTCGTACAGTACAAATCCGAACAGCTAAAAATCAGAAAATTTTTCGGTGAATATTATATGTACGTGCAAGTTATGGTACAAATTTTATAAAATGGAATAAACTCAGAACAGAACCACAGCACCGTTCAAATTTTTTCGTACTGCGTCACGTAAATAAATTCTGTTGGCATTCATTTTAAACAGTTAGCGATACACGAGGTTAAAAACAAGCTGGCACGAGGCGAAGATAGAAATTGTAGCTCCAGCCGGAAGTCACGGGGTTTATTTCGACTCATGGGAATCGACCAGTAAATCCAAGTTAAGAAACTCAGAGTCAAGTAACTGGAGGTCGAAAAAGAGCTGTGAATTAGAGTTCTAACCTGGAGTTGACTGCCGGTTACTAAACTCCAGGTTTCATCGCTGAGTAAGATTAGCGGTGAATACGAGCGTTAGAAGGAATACGTGGGAGGAAGCGGGAAAACGTGTGGACTTATCATACAGTAATCCTTCCGCCAGAAAAAGTAGTTCACTCGCTTCATCCCAACATGAGAACATTGAGCCTCGACAGATTTAACGTGCATTAGACCCCTTTACACTGTTGGTTTTCAATGCCACTGGAGCTCGAACTCATGACACGCAGACCACTAGCCTGTGACCCCGACCACTGCGCTACCGTGGCCATAACCTGCTTAAGAACTAGTCGATAAAAAAATATTATTAAGACAAATTATTTTTTTAAATTTTTAAGGCTCAATTTATTTTTTGAATTCAGTAATTTTTTTTTAGCTAAATTACTAGATAAGTGAATGATTAAATTTCTAACAAATTACTTTATTTTTTTCCAAGAAACTCATAGAAGGATCTATCAGGAAAATGCTTCATCTTCTGCAAAGTTCAGATCGTGTCTATATCTTGCTATAGAATAAAAATAAGTAAAAAGAAATTAGACTTCATATAAATACCAGAGTTGTTTGGTCCACGCGTGTTCAAAGCGCTTCAAGAAGGTAATTAAATGAAAAAGGATTTTAATTATGCGGGCAAAAATAATGAATCTATGTTTAGTTTGAAAGAACCAGAGCTTCGATAATTTGTTTCAATTCGTTCCCCGCTACGCTGGTTAAGTAATTATAGTCGCAAATTGTTTAGTATAAAATTTTAGAATATATCTAAGTATAATCATGTTTCATATATTTTCTTTCTAGAACCATCAGAAATTATTTGGTATGGATTCTCGTTCACAGAAATATACGTTATTTTCCCAAGCCTTTCGTCGACGCTACAGATGAATTGCAACTGATCCTGACTGGATCCAAAACAGAAAACGACTGGGAAATTTGCATTTTGTCTGTCGATAAAGCTGTTGGTTTCGCTCTCGGCTCCATGTTTGTTAGAAAAGCATTTCCGGGTGCAAGTAAACCAATGGTATATTTTATGAATTTTTAAAACCTATCAAATTTTAACGTGCATATTTACATACATTAGCGCATTCAGACTTCTCTCAGGTGAGCGTGGGATTTAGAATCTAAAAAACGCGTAGTGAAAACAAGGGGTAATCTCTATGGTAAAGATTAAAAATATTTTTGTCTATGGTACGAGTTGGCGATTGTTTTGGCTCGAGGACCACATTAAAGTGGAATATATCTGACGGCCGCACTGCTATAAAATGATTGTAAAAAAAAGATATACCTATATTGTATTGTATAAAAATCGATAAGTATAAGTTAAATAAAAGAAGGGTAGTTTTATTCAATTTATTTATTGTGCTACTTTCACGTCTTTTACAACTGTAATCGAATTAAACTTTAAAATCAGTTTATTGAGACAAATGTACGCTATCACATTTTTCTACATTTTTTGGAGTTAAGTTAAGAATCGATTTTCATATAATGCCCACGATATGGAAAAATTATGAGGAGTGAAATTTTTATAAGCGTTACACACACACACACACAATGGTGTTACGCTGCGTTCTGTGCATGCGCTAAGTTGCTGTCGTAAGGAAGGACTACTTTTTCTTTTTTTAAAAAATTACGATCATTCTTTTCCTATCAAAATCAGACAAAAAATAATTGCAGAATCAGAAAGATCACTCATTTCGCCACGATACGGTATAACACTTTTTACAAAATAACGAAATTTTGCATTTTTTTCGATTTTTTCTAAAATCTAATATTGATACGTTTTTAAGAAAAAAGTTTTTCAATTGTTCTGTACGATTTTCTTATCATCATAATATATCGAAATTCTATACTAAAAAAGTTCATACTTTGTTCTTTTTGAATCAGTGATTTAAAATTTAAAATACCAAAAAGTTTCTTTTTTTTTGCGATTTTTCAAAAAATACTCAAAATTCTTACTACACATTGAATAACTTCGTTATTTATGAACATACTCCCATGAAACTTTTCTCCCAAGTGTTAAACCTTGTTATCCAAGTTTTGTTCAAAGATTTGAAAAAATTGCTTAAACATTACAGATTTTAAAAGGAAAAAAATTTGTGCTCTTCGTCTAATACCCTTTTTACAAAAAAATATTTAAGTAGGTTTTTTTTTTATATTTTTTGTTTAAAAAATACCATTATTTGTTATCTATGAGGAGAAATTAGAGAGCATATTTTAAAAATTAGACCCTAAAAAAATTTTAACTTTAAAAAAAATTCCCAAACTACGTTTACTTACGTTCCTCTTTTTAGCGTAATTGGCATCAAAAACCAGTTTTCGCACCAAGCGACACTTCGTGCCTTGGCTTTTTTGAGAAAGAAGTTGACTATAACAACTAAAAATCACCAAATTTTTTACGGTATTTATTTAATACTGTTTTCTTAAGTTTCTCTCATAGAACAATGAGGACGACTAGGCAGTGGCGCACACAAGGGAAGGTCCCGGGGGTCCGGAACCCCCCCGAAGCCCTTGATTTTTTTTCCGATTGATTATAATTCTAAGTATATAGTACGTAAAATTTAATTAATCAGTTGTTATTAGTGATTAATTTTATTAATTAATACTAATTATTTATTCAAAAATTAGTTTTTTACAGTGTTTTGTTCCCGAAAATCGACAAAATCAAAAGGAGCATGATGTAAAAATGGTGAACTTTCGACCCCCCTCCTTGAAAAATTCCTGTGTGCGCTACTGCGACTAGGTATGATGCAACCATTGATGCGATGTTTCACGATTCGTGGTGGCCGCGGTAGCCGAGTGGTATAGGTATCGGACCGTGGCTTGCTTTGTCACGGGTTCGAACCCTGTACCACTAAAGACCCGCCGTGTAGGGCAGCGATGCACGTTAAATCTGTCGAGAGCTGAAACGTCCTCCCGTTGGTGTGGTGTGGTAGTTAGGAGAGGGGGTGCCAGCTCAGGTGTCGTCCACGTCACTTGACCATGGTTCAAAATTACGTGGTCCGTCGCCAAAAGCCCTCGTGTAGCTGAACAGTGCGACGTTAATATTCAATCAATCAATCAATTCACGATTCGTGAATCATGTATCTACCGACGTTCACGTATAATACTTCAGTTACCTCAAGCCTCTAGTCACAGTAATTAATAATGACGAGAGAATGTAATTAATACTCACAGTGATATTAACCCAGTGCTTGTCAAACTTCTAATACTTGCGACCCAATTTTCAATCGTAATTTTCATTCCCCCCACCCCCTTCAATAACAATGTATTCGAATACAATAATATTAGTTGACTTTTATGTTAAAACTACAATACGACCTTTATTATAAACCGTACAAATTTTCTAGATAACTGTTAAATTTTGAATGTGTTACTTTTTTAATAAATAGATGTAAATTACTTTCAAGTAATATAGGATATATATTATACTACTTTTAATTTTTAAATTGTAACAGATTGCAATAAATATGCCTCCTGTATTTTATTTGTTATTATGTCCGAATGCATTTTGTTTTGCATCCCTTCAGTAAAAATGAATACTTTTTTCAAAAAAAAAACTTTTTTTTTACTTTATACATGCTTGCGCTACTCCTGTAAGGTTATAACCCCCCTTAGGGGACGCACCCCACAGTTTGTGAATCATTGAAGTAAATCAACCTTCTTAACAATGTACTATGAGTAACATATATTTAAGTAACATAATTGACGTATATTATTATATAGTACAGTTTATACAAATTTTCCTCACTTGGTATCTTACTTTATTTTATTATATTACATATATATATATATAGATAGATAGGAATGGATGTGCACATATCGTATCCCTCCTATATTCATTAATGACGTAATGCCAAATAGGATTTAATTGACAAGGCGGTTCGAGGATAACGAGTAAACCAGACTCGAATAGAACGATTGCGCGGGAGACGACCGAGAGAAGCGACGGCGATGAGACGATGACGAGGGCGCTGGAACGAAACGCCTCGTGGAATCCAACGATCTAATGATGTTTCGATTACTTTTTACTACTTTTAGCCCTCCCTTGTAAATAATTCCCCTTAATAAATGTATATTTAACTCAATCTGGCCGTTTCACTCTCTATATGGGGGCTCGCCTTTCCCTTAATTTCCCCTTGAAAACCGAAGTAATGGACGATGACGATGCAAGATAAGTGAATTTATTCAATGTGTGTTGGACGATTTTATTCAAATTCAAGTGCATTTATTCTTCAAAGCGTTTTTCAACGTGTGTTTGACGATTTCATTCAATTTCAAGTGTTGTGTGAAAATTCACGATTGTGAAGATATTTAGTTGATAATTTTGCCGACACATCAAGATTTTTCTTCAACACTATTATACATTCATGAAAGTTAATATTCAACAATCAAGACGTTGTATGCAAAAGTTTACCGTGAGTTTTTATTTCCATTGTTTTTACAAACTCTCAGTGATTGTGAAAATATATTTTGAAACTGCTAATGTGACTGTGATACGATATATTTTTTAACTTGTACAACTGCTACTAGTGACATTTTATTCTAGACTTTAATCTTTTCATAGCGTATTAATTTTTTTTTCTGTGTTGAAATATTTTACTCATATATCATTTTAAGTGATCTGCAAATATTTGTATATTTTACGTATTTTGGTTCAATTTAAGTGATTTATTATGATTAACACTGAATGATATTTATCGCGCAAGCTTTGAAATTTGGCAATACGCAAAATGTAAAATTATTGTATTCTGTTGTTTTTAACTATCACCCATTCAGTTGGACCTCAGAGAACAATTGCGAATATTTACGGGTTTCGCACAAGATTTTTGATATTAAACTACTCCGCCGTTATTTTAAAAAATTTAACCTACCCGATTTAATCTGTTTATTGCTAATTTTTTACAACTGAAACAAATGGAACTGCCGAAGAACTTTGTAATAATATTTTTGTTTTCACTAGCTGATTTATCCGCTTTTTAGTAAATTAAATACACGAGATGTAGAAGAATGCCCCCACGGGATGCAGAAAATTCACGCTTCCCCCCACTTTTTACAGACTGAAATCGGCTGAATTAAAAATTAAAATCAGCTGTTCCCTCTATTTCGAGAAAACGATTTATCGTGGCTTTTGTTAAAGATTTACTTCTAACTCTTCGTTCTTTGTGCAGATGACTAAGAATTGAACATTTTCTGATGTGGAGGGGAAAATTTAACGTTTTGCCCAATAACGAACAACAAAAAATTGTTTTTGTAAAATTTTGACAGGAACTGCAAAATTATTTATTCAATCTCAGCGTGGTATAAACTCGTACAGTTGTATAAAAACATTACTTATTGGTGTTACGCTCAATTGCGTTACAACATAGAAAAATGCGGCCTAATGAAACGGTATTCCAATAAGTCGCTATTCGGGTAAGGAATCGAGGAGGGGTTTCTCGACGAAACTTTTTATGGAATATTTTTAATGGAAAACTTCAAATAAGCTAATATTATGGATGTACAACAATTCAAAATTTAGACAAAAAATAATTTATGACAAAATATTTCAAAGTAAAAGCAAAAATCACTCATGATACGTCGCGTAGCCAAACTTTTAGTAGCCAACGCCGTGATGTTAGTACACTTCATAAACACAAAATATACGAAATTCAATGCAAAGCCTAATTCAAAATTTGAGAATAAAAATTTCAGAGATAGGAATCACGTAACTTGTTTTAATTCGGGATCCGGTCATTTTTAAATTTTGCCCAGATAAACATCGTGGTCTAAAGTGTATATTATGCGAACATTTTGGCCATAAATCTGATGCTTGTCCTAAAAAAAAATATCCCTTCTTCATAATGTTGATGAAATTACCCCATTAACTACTATGTGTAAAAAGTTAAAATTTTTATCTAAAAAAATATTATCTTTAGTTGATACCGGAAGTCAAGTAACCTTAATGAAAAAAGTTTGGAATCAATTAGGCTCCCCTTCTTTAATAAATAGTGGTAATATACTAACTGGTTTTGGCCTTTCAAAAACTCATGTAATTTTTTCAACTCAACTGTTTCAATTGACAACCAAGACTTTCTTAAAATTAATGTTGACCACTCAATGAACTTTGATATTATTATTGGTTGTAATCTAATTAAAAAGCTAATTTGACTATCACCCCTGATAGTGTTATGTTTTCTAAGCTACAAAACAAGTATTTTTCAAACCATTTGTTTTCGAAAAAATTGCTGACGACATTCTAAATTTGATTTTGAAATTCCAAAACAAAAAATTTGAGGCATTACTCGTATATTATAGGCCGAATAAAATTAAAACGACGGATATTAGTTAAGCATTACCGTGACGGACGACAAACCAATTTATCATTCTCAAGATATTTTTAAACGTGATATAGTAGATAAACAAATAGATGAATGGATACAAAATGGTGTTATTGAACCATGTTCATCTGCTTATGCTAGCCAAGTCCTAGTAGTCCGCAAAAGACGGCAGTCCACGAGTCTGCATTGATTTTCGAAAATTAAATCGTGTGTTAAGGATTTTAACTCTGCCCCTCATTGAGGATATTTTAGATAAACTTCAGGATACTAGAGTTTTCAGTACCATTGATTTACGTAATGGTTTTCCACGTGCCTGTTAACAAATTGTCGCATATACCTCCTTTGTAACACAAAATGGTCAATTTCAGTTCCTTAAAATGCCTTTCGGACTCTCTACATGCCCTTCAACATTTCAACGTTTTATCAATACAGTTTTTCGTGACTTAGTTGTTCAAGGAATTGTTTTTACATGGATGATATAGTTATCCTTGCTAAAAATGAATCTGAGGCTATTGATAGACTCAAAAAAGTTCTTCAAGTGTCCAGTGATTACGGATTGGAAATAAATTTTGATAAATGTCAATTTCTGCATAGGAAAATTGAATTTTTAGGCCATATTATTGAAAATAATAAACTTTTTTTTTCCTTCCCCTTCTAAAACTAAATCAGTTGTCAATTACCCCGAACCAAAAACAACTAAAGAAATTCAACGTTTTTTTAGGTCTCACTGGATATTTTCGTAAATTTATCCCTGCTTATTCTGTAATTGCTAAGCCACTTAGTGATTTTACGTAAAGATACTCCTTTCAATTTTGATGTAAAACAAAAAGCTTCCTTTGACGAGTTAAAACGTTTGCTCTGTCAGAAACCTGTCTTAGGTATATATCGACAAAATTGTGAAACCGAAATTATTGATGCATCAATCGACGGACTTGCTGCTGTTTTTTACAAAGATTCCCCGATGATAATTGTTACATCCTATATATTACATGTCGAAAAATCGAAACGGAGAGAAAATATACCAGCTACGAACTGTAAGTTTTAGCAATCATAGAAGCTCTCAAAAAATTTAAAGTGTACATTTTAGGAATGCCTTTCAAAATAATTACTGATTGTAATGCATTTACAAAAAACTATGAGTAAGAAAGATCTAAACACACGAATCGCGCGTTGGGCCTGAATTTACAAGATTATGATTACCATTTTACATCGCACTGGCTCAAAATGGCCCATGTCGACGCTTTGGGAATACAGGTTTTAACAAACCAGTATAATGATTCTATGTTGCATAGGATAAAAGAATCTCAAGAGCTGGACCCACACATTCTTTCCATAAAAGCTCTTCTTCAAAAGTGGTCCATATGATAACTACTGTATTAAAAATAATATACTATATAAATTTATTGACGGTGCCGAAGTCCTTGTTATTCCCGACGAGATGCAGCATCACTTTATCAAAAGACCACGACAAAGGACATTTTTCAGGCAGCGAACTCTAGAACATATAAAAAATAAATATTTTATACCGCCTTCGTTGGTGTGGTGTAATAGTTAAAAATTGAAAAATATATTTCTAATTGTGTAACATGTATATTGAAAAATAAAAAGTCTGGTAAACAAGAAGGATTTCTCCATCCTCTCAAAGATGTAAATACATACCATATCGATCATCTTGGACCTTTAGCAACTTCAAGTAAAAACTACAAATTCATTTTAGCTGTCATTGACTCTTTCACTAAATTTGTTTGGTTATACCCCAAAAACCATCTACTTCTGAGGTAATAAAAAATTAGACATTCAAAAACTACATTTCAAATCCTCGTTTTCTTATCACTGATCGTGGAGCTACTTTCACTTCTGACGAATTCCACACTTATTGTTCGGAACAAAAAATTATCACCATATTACTACAGGTTTGCCACGTGCTAATGGTCAAGTAGAACGCATTAATCGAACAATTATTCCTGTCTTATCTAAGATGTCAGAAGACGATCCCACGAAATGGTTCAAACATGTTCCTTCACTACAAAAAGTCTTAAACTCAACATTCCAACGTGCATTAACACCACTGTCCTTTTGAATTACTCTTTGGAACACAAATCAATAACAAGTGATTTGCGCATTCAACAATTAATCGACGAACAACTACAACTCGAATTTAATGAAAACAATGAACTCCTCGAATACAAAAACGCAAATATTAAAGTGCAAAATGAAAACAAAAAGTCTTATAATCTTAAAATCTCCTTATTTATACAGTGTTAAGGACTTAGTTGCTATTATAAACCTGGACTAAAACAAATTTTCGATCCATATAAAATAAACTGTAAAACCTAATGATTTTGAAAAATGTGGAAATTTTTTAACCAAAATAGATGTGCCGAATTGAAACCATGGCCTAACAAATGAATGTTACATTACGAACGCAAACTTTTACTTTAACATTTTTTTCGACATTATCATCATACTCAAGATTGCTTTGTATTGTTTGTCTTCTTTCCATCTGTATACCTATTTTTTTTATTCTTTATTATTAGTTTTGATTTTCTGATACATATTTGTCTGTTTTAATAATTGTTTTATTTGTAGTTTATTTCCTCTAGCTTTTCAGTTTTATTTTGAAATTTTGAAATACACTGTATTTTACAAAATGCTTGGTCATGATGGCCGATGTAGGAATGGAAAATATCGTATTCCTATATTCATTAATGACGTAATGCCTTGCGCCACCTATCTAGGCGGTTCGAGGATGTAAACCAGACTCGAATAGAACGATTGCGCGGGGAGACGACCGAGAGAAGCCGGCGATGAGACGATGACGAGGGCGCTGGAACGCACCTCGTGGAATCCAACGATCTAATGATGTTTCGATTACTTTTTACTAACTTTTAGCCCTCCCTTGTAAAAATTCCCCTTAATAAATGTATATTTAACTCAATCTGGCCGTTGTCACTCTCTCTCTATATATATGTCAGATTTGAAAAGTTTAGGTTCAAAATTAAGGAAGTAATAAATGAAAATGAGCGAACTCTTTACCATCGCGTAAGGATTTTATTAAATAAGCCTGTTAGTACAGCTTTATACTAGGAAGGACTTGGCTTTCTCCTCGCAGGTTGTTTTTTTATACCACCCGATTAGGTCCGCCATGTTAGATTATATATGATGAAAGCGTAATAAAGGAATATTGTAAAGATGATGCCCTCCTCATTTTACCAGCAGGCCTGGGGCCTGTCATATATATATATATATATATATATATATATATATAATTAAAATTCCTGTTTGGAATAGTAACTTGCATATATCAATCTACAGAAATATCATTTTGAATTTTTTATTTAGAAGTGATAACTTAACTACCCACAAAATAGATAAATACAATAATATCAAAAAAAAATTTCAATGTTGTTTAGATCATGAATAACCTTTTAATTTCTTATTAACTTATATTCATCACAAATACATTAACCGTCTTGCTACTTCTAATTCCAAAACCACCACACAACAATAGGATTTCAAAGTCAGCATGTGGTTAGTGGTCTTGCTCTGAAGATTATATCATAACACTCATATCACAGTGTACATTTTTTCCACACACATCTTGAACATCTTACACATTGTTGACAACCAACCAAATTAGAGCCTAGCAAATCTACATTTATGGCAATCAACCAATTCAAATTTTACCATATTTGATTGTCGTTTTTTTTGGATATCTGTCTTTGCTGGCTGGTTTAAAAGTTAGCTCAAAAGATGTGTTTATGCATATTCGAATTTTTTAACTTGGTGAATAATTGATTTTCATTGATGTCAAGATGCTTGATTCTCTTCGTAAAAGCTCTGTGAGTAAAGAAATTTTGTTAAATTATTTTTTGAAAAATACTTATCTTATGTAATTGTTTTAGGATTTTTCTACTTTTCTTATGTATTTGTTTTGCGATTTTTCTGCATTAAGAGTTTGGAAAAGTTTGTTACATAATAGTAGAGAGTGGTTGTATCATACTCTGAGTTTTTACATACTCTGAATTTTTGTTTATTTCATTTTATTTGGTTTTTCCTACCGAGTTGCAAAGGGGGAAGGTTGGCGCCTTCAAACTAGTTTAACCCCACTTATTCGGTTCTAAGTCCGAAATTGCTTTCTGACTCGCTAGGTTCTTCTTTTTTGTAGTTTCTTTGTTATTTCTCTATAATTTTGTTCTTCATGTTCAGCTTTTATATTTTTATTACGCTATTTCTTGTTATGTTCATCATCTATTATTTCTTGTTTTTGATATATAATACATATTTCTTTCATATATATATGAATAGAATAAAGAAAATGTATGCATGGTTTCAGTAATATATGAGATGGGTTTATTTACCCTGTTTGCCTATTATTTAATCAAAGACAACCGTACTTACGGAGCCGACACACAGTTTTTTTTATATCAGGAGAGAGATTGCTTGTTGAAACTCTCATCGCCACCTGCATATTAATGCCAGCCAACTTGCATCTATATTTACTCTTGTTGATTTCCATGCAAAAAAAACTTTGCTGATAAATATATGTCTACCCAAATATAGAGAACAATTTCTCTAAAAATTTGGTATTCTGAAAGTCTTGGCAGGACGCACAACTTTTTTTTTTATTTTGTTTTACGGTTGCTATTTTGCCAAACCTTGTGTTTTCTACTGTTTACATGCCTTACAAAAATTACCTTTTATATTGTCATTAAGATTGACTATAAATGTAGAATTTTGTTCATATACTTCATAAACATTTCTTATTTTTTAATTATTGAACGATGACTAACATTTAGGTTTGATTGATGAATAAAAATACTTTTAAATAATTTTCTTCAGAAATAATATTAAGTTTTCTATGCTGGCGAATGGATTGATTTTCCTAGAATCTTTTGTAGATAAGAGAATTTTACATAAACGTACGTGAAAAAAAAACTGATGCTTAAAACATATCAGTACAAGCCAAAAGTTTACGAAACATGTAATTGGAGCCCATTTCAGCAATCCGACTAGTTTAAAACCATCGATTTCGTCAAACTCAAAATTTAGTTTTAAATCCGTTTTTGTAGATTTTTGTGTGTTAAATAAATTTTTTTTCAAAAAATATTGTACTTTTAAATCTTGAGTTAATTAGAAAAAAGTTACAGTTGTTTTTGTTCCGGGTAGTAAACCCAAATCGATACAGGAAGCTCATTTCCGAAACCGGAAGCGAATGTTTTTGTTTGATTTCACCCACAAAATATTAATCTTATTCATTTAAAGCATTTTTACGATTATTTTCTTGTTTAGTAAACTTTCTTTCGCTTTATAAATGTTTTAATAAATATGTTTCACTTTCAAATTAACAACAGAAGTTACATAATGATTACGGGGCTGCATTTCGAAACAATATTAATAATTTGGAAGAAATGCAACCTTTTTTTTCATTGCTGATCGAGTAAAAAAATAGAAATGGATGAAAGGGTGATGACCCCAAAGCCCGAACGGCTGGTGTAAATTCCAAAAGCAGAATTTGTTGGAATTACTTAAAAGAAAAATTAACAGATCTTTCAAATTCAATTATAATTTCAATTAACACATGCATGTGGATCTTAGGGATTTAAGTCTCCTAAAAAAATGCCTCCGTGCAGAGAAAATGAAATGCAATGAAAGCTTAAACAATGTCGTGTAGAGCAGAGGTCGCCAAAGTGGTGGTCCTGAAGAAAATTTCGCTTGTCCCCCCAAAAAATGTGAAATATACTTACTCATCGCGAAAATTCAAGATAATATTTTAAGCATGCATCTAAAAGAAAGCCTCATCGACGTATGGTCTAAGAAAACTCTTTAACTTTCATTCATCCTAATCAAGATCTTAGTTTTGGCTTTTCATGAAAAGGGAATACCCTTTTCTTAGTAAACAGGTGATGAAAATTTTGATTCGATTCTTCACAACTTATTTATGTGAAAAGGCCTTTTCATCTGTCATAGCCATCAAAACACATGGTACATATCTCACCTTGAAATAAATGCATTCTTCGACTTGCAGTAACAACATTGAATCCAAATATCCATAATCTTATTTCAAGTAAACAGGAACATGTATCGCACTAGGAATGTATAATGCTAAAAGTTTGATATACTTAAACCATTTTTAATTGTTTTGTTTTTACAGTTTTTTTTATTTTGTTTATTTTATTATAGTTTATAAATGAAGCTTTAAAAATTTGGTTAAAATTAATAGTTCCATTTTATTAACTAGGTGCTTTTTGTGTGTTCTTAGATCACAATTTTTTTTATAAATATATTTATCACTTAAAAAATCCTATTAGTGGTCCGTGGGATTTAAATTATGAGTTTACTGGTCCGTGAGGTCAAAAAGTTTGGCGACCGCTGGTGTAAAGTAAGATTCCGCGAAAGAGGTATTTTGTTGAACTATATAAACACTCCTCTTAGGGATATATATTGCAATAATTCTTAACTCTTGGTTTGCTAGTTTCTTACCTCTACTTTAAAAGTTAGGAATGGAATCAGGGCCTAAAATGAAGGTACATTTCTAGTATCTCGACAATACTATAATTATTGATTTAACTAGGCATTTGAACCAGCCAAGAAACTGTCTCATAAAAAAGAAAGGCCATTCAAAAATGTAAAACTTTGCAATATGAGGTTCAGAAAGGTACAGGTAAAAAAGCTTTAAAACTTTAATAATTTCCGAAAATCGTTAAAAAATAATGTACTGTTTAATCTAAGTACTTCGCCATGAAAAAGGATTGTAATGTGCTAATTGACACTACTATTTAAAGAGGCACATACACAATGAAATACAAAAAAAAAATCCTAAATAAGGTGAACATTCTCTAATGTGCACATTACGCCCACTATCACTCGTATGTCACTTTCGGGGGTGAAAGGAATTGGTCATGCTGACTAATCCGATGGCTAACCCGATCCCCAGACTTATATAACTTCGATTTTTTTTAAGGCACCTGTAGGCTTTCATTTTTGAGAGACTTAAGTTTATTGAAAGACTAGTAATTCCAAGGCTGTATGCGTGCGAGAAATACCTGACAATTTGAAAATGTTCGCCAATCTTTCCATTCAAGCTGACGAGCTAGTCTTATTGTTGGTACTCGTATTTTTGAACTTTTAGGTGAACAAGGCTTTTTTTTTCGTATTTCATTTTTGTGTGCGTTGATGTCTCTTACGCGTCTCGGAGCTCGCACAGAAAAATGTTTACTTCAGTGAGTTGTGGAATTTCTTACAATTTGTCCCATAATATTAGGATGACTTTCTATACATTGTTCATAACTTTACATGTTTTAAATTTCCTTCGATTTTTTTATGTATGGTTTAAAAGATTTTAATCATATGTTTATTCAAAATATTTTTGTTTATTATGAACAAATGTAAAGTGCCATCATTGATACAAATCAGGAAAAACACATTTTATTCAAAATGTTTTCTTATAGGCTGTGGAGATGATTCATGAAATCAAAGAGGCTTTTAAAGAAAATTTCCCTTGGCTGGAATGGATGGACTCAGAAACAAGAGAACTTGTAGTTGAAAAGGCAAGTTTATAGTTCGTATATATGTCTCAGGGAAATGATGAAATCAGGGATTTGATCAAATAATTTGCTACGTGTTAAATCCTATTTGCCTCTAATTCCCCACGTGACCTGCAGACATTTGAAGTGAATGAGTGAGTGAATATTTATGTCGCACTGTTCAGCTACACGAGGGTTTTTGGTGACGGACCTCGTAGTTTTAAGCCAAGGTCAAGTACCGAGGACGGCAAAGAGCAAATAACCAATTTCAATGTAAAATAAAGAAAAAACGTTGCTTCTCTTTGAACCAGTTTTTATGTAGCCAAATAGTAATGCTCATGAACTTATAGCCGGAATTGTGTAGCCATGGACTCGTATTCTGGTGTCTCTGAAGGCAAGCCAGGTGTAATTGTTGATGCACATTAAATCTATCGAGGCTCAAAATCTTCTCGTTGGTGTGGTGTGGAATTGTGAAGAGTGAATTGCCAGCTTAGGCGCCCTTCTCGCCCCTTGACAATGTTTCAAAATTTCTAGGACCACTACAAACAGCTCTTTTTCATTAATCTTTTATAAAAATCGGGTGAGATTACTTGTTGGGAAATTCTCATCACAACGCACAAGTTGTCGGCCAGCTTGCATCTATATTTGCTCTTATTGTTTTTGATCCAAAATCAAAAATAGTTGTTGAAGTAAATACAGAGAACGTTTTCTGTCTATTTGGTTTTTTGACTGTCTTGGCGGGCCTTAGAAAAACTCTTTCCGGACTTCTATTTCCCCACCCCTAACCTAATGAACAATTTTCGAATTCTTACTATTAGCTCGCAATCTATATATTTATTTTGGTGGAATTTTCAATCGTTAATAAAATACATTTTAAAGCGCTCAATTGAGCTGTAATTTTATATACATGCTTATTTTGGATGACAATACAGTAATTTTTTTAATTATAATTAATAAAAATTAATTGATTAAAACTAATTATTCAAATTACAAATACAGCCACTCTGGCATCATTTTTGGCGATTATTCTGGCGACTTGTGTCAAAACTAGAAAAGGTTTTTTTCTCACATTTTAAAGCGCTCATTTGAGCTAAAATTTTCTTTACACTATTGTTTTGGGTAAAAGTACGATAATTTAATTATAATTAATTAAAATTAATGTAGGAATTGACTTAATTTTTTTATATTATTTGTTTTAATTTCAGGTTAATTCAATAAAAGAAATGATTGGATTCCCAGAATACATCAAAGATTTCGAAACATTAGATGAAAAATATCAAGAAGTAAGTAGGAATTGTGTTCATATATATGGTATATATGTAGTTAATAATTTTAATTTTGAAATAGTTAAATAATTTTTCAAACCAAAATTTTCCGTGGCGGTTGCCGTGTTTTTTTTCACGCAACCGATTTTTTATAACTTGGAAATGGCGTCAACTTCATATTTCAAAAGATTCAATATTCTCAAAGATTTCTATATTCTGGAAGTTAAAAAAATTAGACTCTAATGTCAAACGACTTTCTACATTATTTGTTATCAGAAAATGTTCTGGCTGAGATTTGAAAGATATTTATACTGATCTAAAGATTTTTTTCCCGATATTAAATAAATTTTCGAAAAAATAACCTTTATACTAGCGATTTTTTCTACGTCATGAGGTAGTTTGATATTCAACATATCCTAATTTTCGATCTATTTATCAAATGACATTGCGAACGGGAAAATGTTAAGAGCAATAGGCTTAATTATATTAAACTAATAACAGTAATTTAAAACTTTTTTCATAAAGAAATACTAAGCAATTATTATTAAACTACTATTTCACTTGAATTTTTAAAGGAAAAAAACGCCTACTGATTTGTATAAATTCTAATTAATGATCTAGGAATTTTTAACTATTTATAATTATTAACTTTTAGTATCTTACAAATAAATACTTCTCTCGTTTTCATAAAATTAGCATATTTATTTTATATTTAATATTTATTCTCATTAAGTTCGTTTCCCTGTTAAATAAAATCGTTTGCTTGATTTTTATTTTCATTTTCTATTCTAATTATTTTTAATAAATGTCAGACGGTATTAGCAAACGCGCCATAAGAATAACAAAACGATTTTAGACAACTATACCAAAGCTTATATCTTTCACGTTCTTTATCAAAACAATTATCGTTTGGAATCTTAAACCTACTACACGAATACACGAATTTAAAGTTTCATTAAAGAATGATTTTTAAAATAAAATCAACCACAAAAAAATTTTAGGCAAAATCGCTGCTTTTAATTGTGATTACCATTTATTCCAAGACGAAAATTTTTTTCAAGAATGAAAGAGAAAAAATCCAATTTAAAATATAAAACATCTACGAAATAGATCATTTATGAAAATTTAAATAATGAGCTATTGAGCTTTAATAATCAATATTGCTGATGGATTTTCTTAAAACGTTGATCGAAGAATTAGTTTTGCACTAAAAGAATCCATTCATTTTGAACCTTTGTTATTTTGATTATCGACTTAATTCGAAATTTTTAATATATTATGTTAAAAATATATAATTTCTTTAAAAAAACAGAAACACACACACATACAAAAAATATTTTTAGAAATTCAGTTCTTTGTTATAGTCTTGTTCTAAAAGTATAAGGTGTGTATATATATAGGAATTTAATTAAATTTATCTCATAATTGTTTTGTAGATAAATCGTTTGCACCTGAAAAACGCATTATCTATAGCAAAACGAAATTACTTTTGCACTTAAATAGTTATTTTATTTATAATCAATCTATTTGTCTCTTTAATGTTTCTAAAAAAATTAACTTATGTTATTACACCGCATCAACCAATTTCTCCAATTTTAAAAAAAATGCTGACAAATGTTATCATTATTGTGTTATCTCCTTTAAACATTCACGGGAAAGGTACCGAAAATTCTGTTTTCAAGGAAACGTTGATCTATAGAACTGTTTCAGACAATTTTATCTGACAACACCTTTTACAATAAAACTTTTTTTATATTCAATACATATATATAAATCAGTGGCACAACAGCCTATGAGGGCCAGGGCTTAATATGCCTATCCCAGTATACGTGACTATTGGGTGCTGAGGTGCGTGGGCAGATGTCCCGATCAGGTGGTCACTCGAAAACCAGACCACCAGTATTTAAGTCCCCAAGCAAGCTCGATACTCATTTATCGACCCACTGCTGTAAAGATTAAAGGCTGAGTCGACATTGCCCAGCCCGGGAATATATCCACTCATGGACAAAAAAATTAGCGCACCAAGAAATAATTGCGGGATCGTAACAAAACTTGGCATGAAGGTACATGTCGGGGAGATATATGAATGATTAGAAATGCAGCGTAATTGCGCTTTACTTGTAGCCGGTAGAGGGCGTTAAACTTCGTTCTCCGTTGAGTATAAAACAGGTAACCAAAGCTTATTTGAGTGTGTTCAACCGTTTACAAAGGAAGAGTTGAGGTAGACATGCCATTATGCCGTTTTCGAAGACAATATGAGAAGCTGTCACAATTTGAGAGGGGGAGGATCATCGGCATGATGGAAGCTGGGGGGAGGGTCAGCTAGGCGAGTAGCTCGTCAATTAGGTTGCTCTGATTGTGTTGTGAGGAGGTGTTGGGACCAGTGGATCCGAGAGATTTCATTTACACGAAGACCAGGCTCAGGACACCCTCAAGAGACTAGTCGTCGAAAAGACCGCCACATCGTAAGAAATGCACGCGTACAGCCAACTGCTTCATCGACTGCCATTCAGGCACAGGTAGCACCTTCATTAGGGGCCCCTGTGTCTTCTCGAACCATACGAAGGCGCCTGGCTGAGGGACATTTGGGATCGCTGCGCCCATTATGTGTGCTGCCCTGGACGCCCATTTATCGACGCCTCCGTTCGGATTGGTGTCGCGCATGAGGAAACTGGAATGCAGCGGCATGGAACCATGTCGTCTTTAGCAACGAATCCAGATTCAATCTCAGCAGGGATGACAATCGTGTTCGTGTGTGGAGTCCCCGTGGTGAACGCCTCAATCCTGCCTTTGCTTTAAAGCGTTACACCGCTTCCACAGGTGTGATGGTATGGGGTGCCATTGTCTACAATACACGGTCTCCCCTAGTATTGATCCAAGGCAACATGATAGCCCAGCGGTATATCCATGACATCCTGCAAGCACATGTGTTGCCACTCATGCAAAAACTCGCAGGAGGCATTTTTCAACAAGACAATGCTCGGCCTTACAAGACTATCTCTGCACTGCTACCACCCTTTCTTTGGCCTTCCCGATCTTCAGATTTGTCTCCAATCGAGAATATCTGGGATCATTTGGGACGGCGAGTTGGGCATCCCATGAGTTTGAATGAACTAGAGGCAAGGTTACAGCAAATATGGAACGAAATGTCTCAAGACATCATACAGAACTTGTATGCCTTAATGCCCAATCGTATCGCATCGTGCATTCACGCTAGAGGGGGTTCAATGGGGTATTAAATCCTCCGTTCTTTTGCCTTTTTCTCTGAAATATAAATGATCCCTTTTCTTTAATTTTCTAATAATTTACTTATATCAAAGTAGTCATTACGTATGTAAAATTTTATTCCATTTTGACGACTCCTTCTTGGTGCGCTAATTTGTGTGTGTGTGTTGAAAATATAAGAAAAAGATTGTGTATATTTATGGAACAATGTGTGTGAGAGAGAAAATCCGAATTAAGATATCAGGATGAATTGTTAAATTGTTTTGTAATACATATATTTACAATATCATTATTAAGCAATCATATACATGAGTGGTATTATTCTTAATAGAGTATTATTCTTGTTTCAGTTAGAATTCAATGAAACACAATACTTTGAAAATCATCTTAATTTTCTACGGCACGATCGACTAAATAATTTTAAGAAACTGCGCCAACCTCCAAATCAGGATACTTGGCTTATGACACCGTCAACTGTGAACGCGTACTATTCAGCTCCCTCAAATACAATAGGTACGTATGAAAAGAGGAATATCATCCTAAACTCCTCTTAACACATAACTACTTATAGGTAACAAATTATTTTTATGAAGTATAAGGTTTTTTACGTAAAATAAATATTAAGATAGGTCAACTGATTCTGTTATTTACCCAAAATATAGAGCAGGGGTGGCGAACCGTTTTGGGTCAACGTGCCATTTTTTTCTAAAAAAAACGTTTAATGAGTTATAGGCTTGCCACCAAATAATTTTGACTTGTGATTATTGAAGAACTAATAAAACTAAATACGAACAAATCAAAATTCTTTATTTAATACGAAAAAATACATTTTGCACTGTATAGAAGTAAATGTTTTAGTTATACTTGTAATTTAAATTAAAATAACATTAGTGGGATTTCTGCTGTTGTAGATTAGATGACAAATAACTTATATCAGGATTATAAGATGTTACTTTTAGTAGTATGCATGCTGAATTAGAGTCGTCTGTTAAACGGTTTCTAAGCGAGTCTTTGATGCTATTTATCTCTGAAAATAATGATTCGCAGGCATAGGTAGATGAAAATATAGTTAAAATAGCATACGCCAACTTCTTCAAACAGTTAAATGCGTCTGGAATCCAATTACATGTTTCCAAAATTTCGTTACTGGTATTTTTACTTATTTTGCTTGTCAATCTTTCCGCTTCAATCAATTCCAACTTTTTCCTTGTTTCAATAAACTTTTGAATTCATATTGAACTAGACTGAAAATCAATCGGCTGCATTTCAAGTTCTTCAATTTCCAACCAATCGAATTGAGACAAGTTCAGTTTATCAAACGAAATCACATCAGGGTACATAATAAATTTGAACGTTTCCGATAATTCCTTGAACTGAGAAAATCTCGCTGAAAATTCTTGGATTAAAGAATCCATTATATGGAAATAAAGTCATCATTAACTTTTTCTTCATTTCGCTTCTCTTGGGCATCTAAATCTTTGATATTTTTTTTCAAGTTTGGGAAGTACTTGTAGTTTTTTGTAATAATATCGTTTCTGAAAACATATAGTTTAGCTTCAAAAGCGCGAATGAGATCCATCATGACGATAACTGACGATTCGGGCCTTGAAGCTTTATGTTCAATTCATTGAAATGTTGGCATATGTCTGTAAAAAACATCAATTTTAAAAGCCACATAATATCCATCAACTGTGGGTATTGTTCAATTTTGCTTTCATTTTGTAGAAACAGTCTGATTTCTTCCAAGAAATCAACAAATCTTTGAAGTACGTTCCCGCGACTCAACCAGCGAACATTGTTATACATTATTAAACCATTATACACCGAATTGAAATTAATCCAACAAAGCATCAAACTTTCGTTTATTTAAAGCCTGCGACGATATGAGGTTGACTATTTTTGTGACTAAACTTATTACATTATCAAGAGATGTTAAACCACTCTTTGTACATAAGGCTTGTTGGTGAATAATGCAGTGGCATTCAAGAATCGAATGTCCTACGTCTGTTTTAAATAAAGAAATGAAACCACTTTTTTGCCTACCATATTTGGAGCACCATCAGTGGTTACTGAAACAATTTTTTTTTGAATCAATTTCTTTCTCAGCAAGCGAATTTCTTACTGCCGTACAAATAAATATATGTGCCCTTTGTAGTTGTTAACAACGATGTTATATATCGCAATTAATTCTTCCTTAATGATGTTTCCTACACAATATCGAGGAAAGACAGCTAAACGTGCCGATTTAGTAATGTCAATACTTTCGTCAAGACATAGCGATATAAAAGGAGCGGAGTTAATGTCATTTTTTGTTGGTCTGTAACATTTTCTGCCAATTTGAAGATTCTATCTTTCATTGTGTTTCTAGATAGAGGAACATCTTTGATGCGCTGAATTATCTTACCTTTATTATGAAAATCTTCAAAAAGTGAGGGCGCACATGCCAACCAAGCTTCCTTCAAAAACTCTCCCTCTTGAAAAGGTTTACGATGCCGAGCAATGGCATTTGCAGCCGAGTAACTTGCCGCACTTGTGTGACAATTTTTGCTTGTATATTTAAACATAGAAGCCGACTGTTTATTTCTGTCTTTTATTGCACTTGCAATTAATTCTTTTTGCTCTGGTTCGCTTTTTTCACAAAAGGTTCTGTGACTTGTTTCAAAATGCCGTTTTACAGACGATGTTCTGCACATACCACTGTTCCAGAACATAAAACACACATCGCTTTGTCGCCTTTATTGGTCATGCCATATTTCTCGGCCCACCAAGTTTGAAATTCTCTGCTACACTTCCTATCTTGCACTTTTTGTTTTTTGTTGAACTAGCCATGTTAAATAGCAGTTAAAAATCGTATATTAAAACACAAAACTTTAAATATACAGTTGTATGGATGAAATTGACTATTCTATGTGCTCTCGCTTGATTCCTCCCCCCGCCAAAAAAAACTTTTTACTGACTGCGCGCGACTGCGAGCTCATGGCCAGATTTATTTGTTCTTAGGAAATTGAGTGCTTGTATGAGATTTCTATGGTGTCTGCTCTTTCGCGTTTGTCTCAGGTCATTAAAATTTTTAAAAATAAAGCAGTGAGAGTTATTTTACCAATTAGACTTACAAGACAAGAATTGGATCACATTAATAAATTAGATGTATACAAGCTGAACTATTAATGTTAACGTTAGAATATGTTTTTTAAACAACTTGAATATATTTAGAAATAGTTACATACACACACTATGTATAGATAAACTTTGCATCATTAGCAATTTATAATATACGAAGAATTTACGCAAGACATAACAAACGAGTCTGCTCCCCGACTTGTCGGCGTCGCGAGGGATCACTCGCGTTTGTTCATAATAATTCAAAGTACACTTAATTATTTTAAGCTAAAATGCAAATCGTTTTTGATCGATGGCGTGCCCAAAATATTCTGTCACGTGCCATCATTGGCACGCGCGCCATTGGTTCGCCATCCCTGATATAGAGTGTGTGTGTGACGAATCTTTACGGCACTTTTCCACTAATACTCTTAGGCGTCTTTGGGGATTGTAAATTCGCGTATGTTTCCAATCAGCTCTAAAAGAAGAAAATGGGATATGCAAATCGGGTAGGGTATTTAAGGAGAGCGTTGTGAGTTAGCTTTAAGAAGGCGATTTATCCAGGAGCAGTAGTGACGAGATTAGGAAGGTTCAAGTGGATTAAGAGATTAGAGTATTGCTGTTATTATTTAGCGAAGTAACCGTAGAAAGATTAATCTACCTGGAGAGAACTACATTACAGCCAGGTGATATATTCTAACTTAGTCTATCTGACCATAAACGTTTATAGATAATAAAGTTAGTTAACTTTAATGAATGTTAATAATTCAGGTTACGTATACTTCTTGGACCTCCTATTCGGTAAACTCGTTCGATATTGCGCTTAGTAATTGATTAATTTCATATTTCGTAATTTAATTTAATAGTAAAGGTAAATCCCTTTGACGTAGACATATAGTTGAATATTTGTAATTAGAAGGTTGATATTTGAACTAAGTGAATAAATATAATTTGTTATTATACAAATAGCGTCTGGTCATTCTTTGCCTCAAGTTAATCTTAGTGTCCAGGGTGAAACCCAGGGGGGGATGTCTCACATGTGTCCCTAATTTTATCAGCCTTATTTCCAAATTGTCTACAACCAAAGCCAGTCTTCAGAATTTTGTTAATAACATTAAAAATGTTTCTTGAATTTAGGCCTTTTTTCATGCTATTAACATTCGGTATTTATTTGTAAAATGACAGGCAAAGAAATATTTTTCAAATAAACAATATATCAAGCAAATAATTTTTTTCCTTAAGACAAACGTCTCTAGATATTTTAGTGATGTTCTTATTGCAAATCATGTTTTTGTCAATGATTTAGGCGTGAGTTGACTTTATTTTACTCTTGTGGTCTTACCAGTACCAAACCAAATACGTCACCGAGCTGGCAACACTGCAAATATAATAAATTAGAAACTGAGTGATTGCATTATATTTTTAGCAAATAAAATTTCTTTTATTGAGTATATTAGGTTAACATAAAAGTGAATGTACAATTCTTCTATTCAACTAATTCTGTGTGTTTTGCTTTTTTTTTCTCCTTTCAACAGTTTTCCCTGCTGCAATTCTTCAACCTCCTTTATATGATCTAACTTATCCCAAGTAAGTTAATATTATGTAAGTAATGCTCTCTTAATATAAATATAGTATTTAAAAAATTATATATTGAAAAGGGATAGAAGAATGTTATATAATTTTCTAACCTCAAGAAAAACATTTTTCTTCTTTGAAATCTGTTCATGCTATTCGCTGTAGGAAATCGTGAAGCTTTCTGTATGAATTGTTTTTGTAATTAATATTAATACTTTTTTGTAGCAGTGTGTATTATTAATTGTTACTTTAGCAAATCTTAATTTTTAAAATTTATTATATCTTACCGTATCTTTATAATCGATAAAATGATTTAATTGCCGTGGAATCGGTTAAAAAATTTTTATTTGAAAAATAATTTTTTTTGTCTAAAATAGTTTGCTTATAGTAGGTTACAATCTTATGAGAAGAGGAAGATTACATTCTATTAAACATGCAGACCAAGGGTAGAAGAGTAGGTGTCAAATAAACAAGATTTAGCTTCAGGTGGGCAGCAAAAAAATTTTTTAAAAAATCAATATTTTTATAGAAACATAGGTTTTTTTCGAATAATACATTATAATAAACTTTAAAGGAACAAAAAAATTAATTTCAACATTCTGTTCTTCTCTAAAACTATCTTTCCTATTTCGGGAGAAATTTTGTAATTTTATTATACAGGGTGTCTGGGCTAAAAATATTCAAAAGTATAATAGCTCATTATTCAGTAACAACCCATCAGAATGTAATAAATTTTTCCTCTGTGAATTGGAAAACTCTCCGAGGTTTTTGGGTCTAGTCCGATCGGCCGCATGTGTGAGCATTATTCGGCAATCGCAGACGATAATCTTTTTACACTAAATTCATTAATAAAGATGTGGACGCCACAGTAAAAGATGAAGTACGAACATCGGTTAACGGAATTTAAATCAGTCACGCGTGTACAGCAACGTATTCGAACAGAATGGAATGTCGACCTTTCGACATCAAAATCTATCCACCAATGGGAAAGAACTTTAAAGGAGACGGGAACTTTGGTATCTCAAAAACTGGCAAGTATCCATAAGTGTTTGTAATATGAGACACTGTTGATCGTGTGAGTGATTAATTTTGTAGGAGTCCCGATAAGTCTATTAGGCAAGCCAGTAACGATATTCATTTCACTTTATTGGAACACGTCGCTGTACACGCGTGACTGATTTAAATTCGGGCAACCAAAGTACGCACTGCATCTTTTACTGTGGCATCCACATCTTTACTAATGAAGTCAGTGTAAAATGTTTATCGTCTGCGATTGCCGAATAATTCGCTCACGTGTGGCCGATCGGACTAGACGCAAAAAATCTCGGAGAGTTTTCCAATCCACGGATGAATAGTTTGTTACATTTTGATGGATAGTTCCATAATAATAAGCCATAACTTTTGGATACTTTTAGCCCGGACACCCTGTATATTATTGTATGACGATATATTGGATGGGCCTCAAAAATGCTCGTTGTGGGCCTCGAGTTTGCCACCCCGATGTAGACGAACAGGCCTAGGAGAAATCTCAATGATAAAAATTCAAAATCTGTTAGTTTATGGAAAGGGAGGCGTTGAAATCCCAAACCACTGTATGTTTAGCATTAGTATTTAGCATTAGTAAACTATCTTCAAATTGTGCGTTTCAAAACTAAAATATTTAGACTTAACTTAATGCATTTCAAATTTTTATAGTGAGATGCATTCAATCTAAAATATTTTAGATAATTTAATTATGTTTTCAATTTAACTTTACTATGATCAACTTTTATGTTTTTTAGGTTTGTCAATTTTGGTTCTGTAGGAGTTGTTATGGGACACGAATTAACTCATGCTTTTGATGTACAAGGTATTTTTTTATTTATTTTTATCTTTCCAACTGAATTATTTATAATTATTACAAAATAGACATTTCATTTATTTATTGTTATGTATATGCTGCTGTTTTTGCATGTGATCCCGATTTAGTGGTTTCTATTTCTTACTTAAAAGTTAAAGACATCTGTTTCCTTTCTTTCAAGAGAAAGTAGCAGTCATTATTCAATGTCCTTAGAATTTTTATTACAGTGTAATCCAGCATAACTCGCACTTTTAACCTTTTGAGTTGTAACGACGTGTATATACGTCAATGAGAAGCTGTGACTAAGGTGGTATGAACGTATATATACAGGGTTTTTTTTAGCCTCAGCTGTTAAAACCGTTTTCGTACGTTGGCCTCTGAGGTTTGGCAGGGAGGTAGGGCCATCTATTTGCAACAAATAATATTAACTTTAGCCGTACACCTTAAGTAGAAGTGCAGTAGACAGGGGCGTAGTTACCGTCGTATCAATAATACGGAGCCCCATGCTTCAGGGACCACAAAGTGTGTGGAAAAACATTGGAAAATGTTAAGGGTCCTCAGAAAGAGCCCCACAAGGAATTTTTGAACAGGGTGTTTGAATTTAGCAAAATGGAATCCACAACTGTTGTGAAACAGCATTTTTGATCATGATTTGGGAAGAACATCCAACTAGAAAAACTATCTAACAATAGTATGAAAAATTTTAAAATATGGGCTTCTCGTGCAAAAGTAAAAATCCTGGATGAAGCTGAAACAGCCGTTATCGAGGAAGTTCAAAACGTGTAGTGCGACTGAGTATTCATGGATAGGATATTTGTGACTGTCTCTAACAAAACTTAAAATAGTCCCACACAATTCTGTTACACGTTAAGTTAAACATCTTACATTGTTCTTGATTTATGGTGCATCGAAACTGTGTACTTCCTTACGAATCCCCCTGTATTATTTTTCCTCTGAAAAGTTTTTGTGTTTAATACAAATTCAAAGAAATTAACATTTGCAAATGAAAACGATTTTTTAAAAAAAAATAAAAATTAGTAAATAAGTACAACAATTTTCACATAAAACGGACATATAATGATTAATTTTGTAACGATTAATAGAATTTTTGTATTGCCAAACCAAATTCTCTACCTGTATTTCCTCTTTCATATTTTTATGATGTTTGTATATTCATTAAAATAATGTATCACTAATAAATGTATCTATATTTAATTTTGTATGAACTTCATTTCAGGTAGGTTGTATGATAAGTACGGAAACTTACATCAGTGGTGGAAAAATTCCTCGATTTTGAATTTCCGATTACGTGCCAAGTGTTTTCTTGACCAATATTCCACTTACGAAATGAACGGTGTAAAGGTAAATTATTTGCAATGAAATTCAACCCGTTATGAATCTTATAGACATTTTGTATTAGACTAAGAAAATAAATTACGTAGTACTTCTCATATTATAATATACAACGCAAATATATATATATATATATATATATATATATATATATATATATATATATATATATATGCTTATATTTCTTTTCCTATTTCAGTATTGTAAAGTATTATTTTTAGTCTCAAGCAGGAACGTCTTATGACTCTTTGAGGCCCTAGGTCCAGGGAAATCTTAAGATCTTTGTGGCCCTGGGCCCTTATGCAAAGTAGGCCCTGGGCCCTTATGCAAAGTAGGCCCTACATGAGTTCTGTAAAAGTAGACAGTGTACAGCATGCATTGTGAGACAGGTTCATTCAAATGGTAATTTTATACAAATAAATATGCAGGACTCACAATCTCAAAAACGTAGGCACAAACAGGCTCGACCGATGGCCAAATTTCGACTAAATGAATTGAATGATTGTTTATGGAATTAGGGCTAGGCCTAGGCATGGACAACGGTCATATTATAATGCAGTCTTACTACTTTTGCCATTTGACATGCACTTCGAAATTCCTAGTGTTTCGCATTAAATCAAAGAGATGTGTTATCCGTAATAAGTTTCATGCAGAATGGCTCACCTCTTCATATTATTAAGGTGACCATTTTTTTTACAATGAAAATTAGGATTCACGCGAAAAATTTAAGGAAAAGTTACAATGTAAATATATGAAAAATGTTATTAATTTAAACAAAAATATAACGTTAATTACGCTTGAATTCATTTTAATTGTTTACTTAAACAAGTATTTTCCCGTTGATTTTTTTTTTTGTCAATATATCATTTTCTAACACATCGGAAATTTCGGTGCAAAATATATCCTTTATAATACAATAAGTGCTCCAGCTAAAGTATCAACATTCAATCTCGATTTCTCACTTGTCCAAAAATTATTACCAACTGTAAAAACACTTTTAATTTCTGCATTAGTTCCAGGTCAGCACAACGTAAATTTGACAAGAATAACTAAATTATCATATGGAGAAAGTGTTCATTTTTTAAATGGTTAAATATGTATATCCACCCATCATTTATCAATTTCAGCATGCTGATTTACCAATTGTTCCAATTTATTTGAATTTAAATAAACATTCAGTCTTCTAATTCATTCAAACAGGCAATTGTCATCAATTTTAATATGCATTTTTTTCGATAAAAAAACATGATTTTCTATATTTGCCCAATTTATCTGCTATGAAGTCAGAAAAGACCATTGAAATCTTTTATTTCCTCTGATATTTGTTTCAGACCATTCTTCGATATATTGAAAACATGTTTGGTCCATCTCTGCATAGAGATAAACAGATCAATTTTAAAATATTGAAAAAGAGGACAAGTAGGAGGACACGTTTCGAGGAAAGACAGAACCTAAGAAAGAAGGATTGTCCTCCCTAAAGGAGGACGATTGGTCACCTTAAAATTATGCCCATCTAGTCAAATGATTCTATTGACTCTCTTTGGTGAGGACAGAGTGATTGTGTGTGGTCGAGGTTGCAAGATCGCATGGCCGCCATGTTCAGCCGACCACACTCCAGTCGTCTTCTGGTTGTGGTACTATTTGAAATCACTTGGGTACCATTTATTTCCGTCACCATTGGCCGAACTTGAAGATTCTATCTGTCGTAAGATTTTTGCAATTCATTCCGATACGTTACATTCAGCTGTAACAGACATTGTGAGCCGCCTTAGTTGTGTTAGACTATGTTCCGGAGGCCATGCTGAACAATTTTTATTGCTAGAATAAATGAATGGAGAGTAGTGGTGTCCTGTACATAATGCTTCGGATTGTCAGCGCCCTCTACCAGCGATATTTTCACTAAAAATGTTTTCGCCACTAAAAAAATCCGACTGTCTTGTGAACTCTTCCTTGAGAACCACACTTCTTAATCCTAACTTCTTTTCTTTTTTCATATAAATTTTTAAATTTTGAACAAACGTTTAGCTCAACTGGTAATTAATTCGAACTGAGTTTCTGAACTAGTTCGGATTGACTTTCTTAAATTAGTTGCAAAATTTTTTTTTTATTTTACAATGAATATTATTCTATAATTCATATAAATACTTTAACACAGTTTAACTGTCCTCAGAATATTATATATTCCTGAAGTTTTAATATTGAGTATATATAGCATAAAATATTTTCATATTAATTAAATATTTTGATATACTTTGTCAATCTCAGGTAAATGGAAAATTAACGCTTGGAGAAAACATTGCGGACAGTGGAGGCTTAAAGGCAGCTTTTCGTGTAAGTTAGAATTTATCTAAGGATAATGATCTATTCCATGATTAAAAATATTTTTTTCCATAGTTATCGAGAATTACAAACAAATGCATAAATGCTTTTTTTTTTTTGTTCTGTGCAGGCTTACAGGAATTGGGTGAAGAAAAATCATGCAGAACTTCCGTTGCCGGGAATACCTTTGTCTACAAATCAGTTATTCTTTGTAGCATTTGCACAGACTTGGTGTTCTGTGAAAACACCTGAACTCCAACGTTTCGCATCTTTGACGGACCCTCATAGTCCTAATAAGTATAGGTATGAATAGTTCCCTATCACACACACTTTATGTATTACTTTCGAATATTATTTTGTTGATATTTATAAATACAACACTTATTAATTGCTGGTTGTGTAGTACTTTTATACTGATCCTTTGTAAAAATTAGAAGAATGTCTAAAATGCGAGGCGTGTCCGGAAACTAATTACCGTTTCGTTCTACCGCGAATGCAGAGGTAGTTTTGCAGTTCAACACTTTCCGCTCACGTGTTTCTGTTTGATTGTCAGTCCAGTAACGCTATTAACAGTGGCGTATCTACCAATGGGCTAGGCGATGTCGTGAACCGGAGCCCTCAAACTCAGGAGGCCATCGGACCCTGAACAAACCGAGTGATAATTTTCCCACATTTAAGATATAAAAGGTTGAAACACAACTTTAATCATCGCAATTCGGTTGAAAGTAATTGCGAACTTGCAGGTTATTCTCCTAAATTATTTCTGTTGTTTATATGTATATTGTTGCGAACTTTACTTATGGAAAAGTTTATGTTGTTTTCAATTTTTTATTTTTCTATAAATTGTTATTTGAAAATAAACTTCAAGTTGCTGACAAATTTACGATACTTATTATTACATCTTAAAAACCCTACACATAGAATGCAATTCCTTCCTGTTACATTCTATTTTTAATAACAATATGGTTCATAATAAGCTAACTTCCTGTTCAATATTTTGCAATCTACTCATACCTGTAATAGACTGCCCCCCGCAATGCCTGCAATTTTGCCCCCACTCCATACCTCTGCTCTTTTGTGCAGAGCTGTTTTTTTAAATGATTATAATAATATTGTATTGTATTTTCTCTCTTCATACATATTTTTTTAATCATTTTTTTATCTTGGTGAACCATTTTTTAGCTCTAAGCCCTCTGGTGGGTGAGTTCGATCCTCCCGAAAAAAATTAATAAATAGCCAGAAATTCTCCGTCGACATTTTGTAGCGTAGCATTATGTTTCTCCTTTCTTTTAACATCATTAAGTGCTCGAGCATATACAAATTGCATTGGGTAAATTAGAAAACTGAAATTATAGATAAAAAAGAAAACCAGTAACTACGAAAGAGAATGTAGTAACAAAAATTTCCCAAAATTGGCAATATCTCAGCCTTCTACGAGTACTTTTATCCCAAGTTTTTCTGTTAATAGTGACTTATATAATGCGGTACTTGAAAAGCCTACTGGAGGAAATTCGACAGTTATCGCGCAGTTAAAGATACCGCCGATCATATCAACGACACAACCATGACTGCATTGCAGGTGTATTTGCGGAGGAGCCATCAACCTATACATTTTTCGAAAATGTGAAAGGTAAATCTTCTTTTTAGGACTTGGGTAGCTTCACGATTAAGATATTAAGTGATAATGAAAAAATTCAACTTCTTAATATGGCGCCTTCAGGGCATTTTCCAAAACACATCAAAGCAGAGCAACAGGTGTTTTTCAGAATCGTACTACTTTTTTAATTTCTAAATAAGGTCTAGTTAATCGTTGTTGGCTATGTTGTTCCAAAATACTGGATGCTGCATACTGGCAGCCCTACTGGCTATTTCCTTCGCAAGGGAACAGTGTATTATGTACGTGCATTCGGGATTGCAGACATTTATCAGAGATAATTAAAAAACACAATTTCTAGAGTGGCCATATGGAAGCCAGTAGCTGAAAGATAATTTATCAAATCAAAAATAATTAAAAATTGTTTAAGAAATGGCGTGGGCTAAGCTCGACTCTAACATTTATCGCTAACAGCAATTGAAAACACTGTCATGTCAAGCCTGGATTCAACCGAAATTATTGAAACTTTTGCGGAAATAAAAACTAGAAAAAGACTGCAAACCAAATTATTGTTATTAGGAAAGTTTGATCTTTTCATTAATAAACCTTTTCTTCTTTATCTACTACGTTTTATTGCCTAACACCTACGTTATTATTTGTAAGCTTGTTCGTTGGTTTAATTTTTTATCGCTTACGTTACCTCTCGTCTTCCAATTCCGGCAGTTCCTAAGCTTTTCACATCTGTTCTAAAAAAGGTCTGTCTTGGTGTCAAATCGAACCTGGGTGATTACTTAAGGTATCCAACTACGTTCGGAACCGTGATTTTCATAATTGCATAAATGGATCATTTTCATGATATTTAGTGTCACTTAGATTAGAATACATGCATAAAATTGTTTTAAGGACATCTTGAGAATTTTTTTTATTTAATTACAATGTTTTGGCAAAAAATTAACTTAAAATAATATTTTTTCCAAATGTTCAATTTTTGTGAAAAATGCTTCTATTAGAATAATATTTTGCTTGTATATAGCTTAGACCTCTGTTCAGAGGCTCAACTAGACTTTTTTAAATATATAACTTAGAAGTGGGTTTATTCATATTTTACGGCAACAGAGGGGAGCCATTTTAAGAAAAAAACGCCGATAATTATTTCAATTGGTGGTAACTCTGAAAATAATGTGAATTTTTCAAAAATTATAGTTGAGCCTCTGTAGAGAGGTCTGAGGCAAAATATGCAGGCAAAATATTATTATAATAGAACCATTTTTCACAAAAGGAGAACATTTGGAAAAAAGATCATTCTAAGTTAATTTTTTGCAAAAATGTTATATTTAAATAAATTTTTTTTGTCAAAATGTCCTTAAAATAATTTTATGCATGTATTCTAATCTGAGTGATACTAAATATCATGAAAATTATCCATTTATGCGCTTTTTTAAAATCACGGTTCCGAACGTAGTCGGATACCTTAAGCTCACATAAGAAAACTAGTACACATACATATAGGTAGTATGTAGCTTTGATTTTCTACGTTCTGAAGAGCACGATAAAGAGAGGATTTTAAAGTACCTTTGTATATTTAAAATATTCGTATATATTTTTAATGTTTTTACTAGATAAAACCCAACGAAGATAGGCCCCTTTTTTTGCACCACGGCATTTGGATTCCTAGCTACGCCACTGGCTTTTAAAGCTTTATTGTGTTGTTTTTACTCGCGTTAGTGAGCGCGCAAAATGTTTAGGACAACTGCCGATCTCTGCCAACTGATGCGTTCTGTAATCCATTTTTTGCAAGCCAGGAATACTTGTACTAAGTCAATTGAAATCTATCATTGATTTGTAGAGTTTTACTGTAAGAGTGCTATGAGAGATATTAAATAGTGAGAAAGTGGGTTCGACAGTTCAATGTTGGGCTCACCAATGTTCATGACGAAGCGGGGACTGTGGACGGCCTTCTGTTGTTAATGATGGTTTGATCGAGAAAGTTAGTGAGAAAATTCGTGAAAACAAACGGTTCACAACAAGTTAGTTTTGTTAAAAGTCTCCACAAATTTTAAAAACTGTTCACTGGCAGCATCTTTCTTTTAAGACAGTGCTTCTCAAAGTTTCAATATTCGCGACCCAATATTCAATCATAATTTTCATCGCGGACCCCCCTTATACAATAAATTGTATTGAATTCAATAATACTATACTTTGACGCTAAAAAACTATGATATGACTTTAACGTCTTAAGTGCCACCGGCGTACATAAACGTCTCGTTCAGCCAAAGCGTTAATTTAACTGGACGTATATATACGTCTTTCCGAAGTACCATTTTTTTCTGTACACTGCTATCCATAAAATTATTCCGAAGGCTTTGGAATGCAATAAAAGGACCTTGACAATATTTGAGAAGGATTTACTTATTTCGGATAGTTTTTTATTTATTCCTCCCCCCTAATACATCACATACGCATGCCTACGTGGAAAACGGGAGGCGAATCGCGCAACTTTTAATCAGCAGTTAAGTGATTTATTATAAATTGTACAAATTATCAAGATAAGTGTTAGTTTTTGTGCATAAGTTTATATATGGCAATCCCATGGGGTTACTGGTGATTCTTAAATTTGTTCTTCACTTAGTATTGTTAAATTTATTATAAAATACATTGTGTAGCACTGATACATTTATTAGTGTAATATATCAATGTAAATGCGTATGTTGTTTTTTATTATGTCAGAATGTGTTTTGTTTGTTTACTTTCTGTAAATTAATAATTTTTTAAAATAATCTTTTGTTTTCAACTTTTTGATATGCGCTCGCGCCCCCTCGTAGAGTTTGTGACAAATCTGTACGGAACCTTTCCACTAATCTTCTTAGGCGTCTTTTTAGGGAATATAAATTCGCGTTTATTTCCAATCGACTCCAAAAAGATGAACGGGATATGCAAAATAAATAAAGTATTTAAGTCGAACGTTGTAAGCTAGCAAGGGAGATGATGGAAGGCTATTGAGCCAGCAACTTTAACCTCAATCTTAGAGGATTCCAAGATATTAGGATAGTGAAGAAGTATTGCTGCGATTCTGCGGAAGTACCAGAAAGCTGATATATCCAGCGGTAAATATAATTTACGTACGCTTAAAATAAGCGTTAGTTTAGTCGAATTAGTTAAAGTTAATGAAAGTTAAGAATTCGAGTACGTGTATTTCTCGGATCTCCTATTTCGGTAGACCTTACTTGATCATGAACGTAATTATTAATTAGTTGCATAATTCATAATTTAAATTAGTATAAAGGTAAATCCCTTTATTTGACGTAACATAGAAGTATTATATGTTATTAGAGTTTTTTTGGGAAGTGAAATAATAAATATTTATTATTATTATACAAAATGGCTCTTGTTGATTCTTTACCTCAAATTAATCTTGGTGTCCAGGGTGAGACCCAGGGGGGTCTCCACAAGTTGTCATGCCCCTCAAGGGGGGTGCCCTACAGTTTGAGAAGCGCTGTTATAAGAGGGTTCAGACAAGTTGGTCTTCTGATACGAAAAATTTCTGAACAATGGTGGCAACTATGTAGAAGACAAGTTTCCAACATGCTATTTCACGTAAAAATAAATTTTGCTTAGAAAAAAAGATTTTTTTTATACGGGTTTTTTTCCAAAACGGTACTTAGTTTCCGGATGCACCTCGCACAGTACACACAGATTAGTAAGATATACATTCTACAGAATATACACTTCATTCTTTTCAATACACTTACACTCATTAATACATATGTTCGAATTTTATTTCAGGGTAATTGGAACGCTGTCTAATTCTATCGATTTCAATTGGGAATTTAAGTGTCCATCTGAAAGCACAATGAATGCTGAAATTAAGTGTGAAGCTTGGAGATAAGTCTCCTCAATATATGGTAAGAAATTTGCTAAAAAGTAAGAGAAGCGAAATTTTGGCTTCATTTGTTAAGCTTTAAAATTTTAGAACAAAACGTAATCGTTTTTCAAGAAGAATATTATGTTACTTAATCTTCGTTTATCTAGATATCCCAAAGAGTTCAACTATCCATTCATACGCTAGTTATCATAAAATAAGGAAAAATCACAACAAAAGACGATAACTCAAAAGATTATTCGTAGAATGTAATGAAACGTATGCACATTATACAACACATAGGAAGGTATAAAATAGCCTAAAAAGAAATCGCCAGGCGGTGTTATTAAAATTAGCATATGTACACAATGAACAAATCGGATGCGTCAGTTTGGTATACGATAAGTACCTTTAATAAGGGATATGATCCCTACGAGAGGCAATGGAGCACATGCGGAGATGTATGATGCTCTCATTTATACAGTCTATTAAATCTGTAGGAAGCTCGAGCCATTTCTTTTTCAAGGCAGCTGAAAGCTATACGAGGATCCTTGGAGGGAAATTGAGAGCAGCTACAGGTCGTTCTAAAGCGTCCCAAACATGCTGGATAGGGTTAAGGTCCGGTGATCGAGCTGGCTATTGTATGCACTGGATTGCTTCTTGTTCGATAAGCATCCACCATTCGAGCCCTATATGGTCTCGCATCATTATCTTGTAGCACGAAAGCATCAACTTTTGCCCTGGCATAAGGGCGCACATGAACAACCAGGAGTTTATCTCTATAGGTGTGAGCCAACATTTTCACGGGAAAAGACATGCACGTCTGAGCGTTTACCCAGAAAGATACCACCCCAAACATAGTTACTGCCTGATCCGTATGTATCTCTTTCACGGATGTGTCATGGATGAAAACGAGTACCAGGTTCTCTCCTAATAAAAATACGCCTATCACTTTTGAGGCTAAACTGGACTCATCCATAAAGAGAAAAGCCATCCATTGATGATGCGTCTAGTGGACATGTTGACGTGCCGCTGCAAACTCTCCTGCCTATGGCGTGACGTGAGCGTGACGCAAACGGCTGGTCGTCTCGCCTAAAGACCACGTTCATGAAGACTTTGACGCACGGTTGACCTTGACACCAACCTTTCAGAGCTTGCAGGAAGGTTCCGAGTTCAGCCGAAATTGCGGTTCTATTCCTTCGTGCGCGTAATGACAAATATCGGTCATCGGCATTCGTGGTAGCTCTTGGCTGTCCTTGGCTAAACCTCCTGTTCACCGAGTTCAAGTAAGAAATTGTCGCCAAAATCTATGAATAACAGATGGACTCACATTCAGCCATCTAACCGCTTTTATCTGACTTTGTCCTGCCTCTAGTCTTCCAGTAGCTCACCATCGTAGTTCTTCGGTCAAATGATGCCTGGAGGTCATTTTTCCAATTTCCCTATACCAGATTTATAATCTCAGATACGCAGCGACAGTTTCCGCCTTGCTTTGAGACATCCATTGTTATGGTCTTCGTAAATGACGTATTCCGACTGTATCACCCCTATTTTGCATAAAGTAACATTCTTAAGAGAAAGCTCCTTTTACTAACATATTCAAATTTCATTGAGATTGGCTTATTTTGGGGCGAGTTATCTTTATTTTTGTGATTTTTCCTTAATTTATGATATCCAGTCTAGTAATATAACTTATGATTTAAACTACACAGGAGAGACTTTATAAGCTATTCTTTTCAATCATTAATTTAAAATTATATTCAATCAAAACACATTATAGGGAAAAAAATATTTTTTCTTCTCTCAAGAAATTTTTTCCCCTCTCTATTGATAATTTCAGAAAGTTTCGTGTATTACCCCCAGTTTTTTTTTTCAATATATATATAGAGAGAGATAGATTTGTGGCGAACTGTATTAATTAAGCCTAGCGATCTTTTATTAATCGTTTGCTTGTATTCGTTCATGATGTTCGTGATGTAATACGATATTCAATTCGTTTTTAAATGTATCGTTTGGTTGTTTTTAATGGTACTCGCTAATAAATCTAACAGGATTAGGCTCTGTTTTGATTGAACACACTTGGTGTTATAACTTGAATGGCTCTTTTTTCTTCTATGATTTATATTTATCCCAGCTACAATACCATGTTGGTACATCACAAAACATTTGTGACCTGATTATTTCTCTCATTATGCTTAAAATATTCCTTATTTAATCCTTTAAATAATTTTTTAAAGAATATATATATTAAAAAAATTTCACTTTTAATTTCTGTCCGAGGAAAAAAATCGCACAATATAATAAAAATATTAATTTTTTTTCTTTATTTTTTGAAGGAAAGAAAATAAATAAAATGTATATAACACAAGTAAAATTTTTCAATATCGTCTGCAAAGTTAAAAATATTAATAATAACCTTTTATTGTCACATTAATTATTTGATAAAGATACGCATTATAACATTTTATTATCATAACGATCCCAAAAGTGAATCATGAAAGATTTTGCACAAATTATTTACTTTTCTATAAATAAAATTATACCATATGTATCGACAAAAATTAGCAGAAATCGTTCAAAAATATTTCTTAAGTATACCTTTTTTTTTTTGTTAGCCAATAAAGGAGCTATTTTTTTAGATGCATATAAATTTCCGTTCCTTACCAGTTTCCAATACAAAATATTGTACAATATGTGTTAAATCCCCAAAAAACATTTATTTTTGCCTGTATTGGCGCCATTGAATCGATCAAATCGAATGAATTGATTCAAATCCATCAATCCAAAAACCCACATCCATTCAATTGCAAAACTTTGAAAATGACATTTTTTTCAGGATTCGTTTTAATGTGAAAACATACAGCATCATTTTATAATAAAAGTAATTAACTTTTTCTTCTAATATTCTGTTAATAACTTTTAAACACAAAATATTTGAAACAAATAACATTCAAAAGTAATTATTAATTTATTTTATTTCTGTTTTTAGCACTGAAAAATCAGCTGTGTGTACCAGTTTCCTGATTTACTTAGGAACGTATTACGTTTATATGACGCCAAATACTTTATTTTAGTCTATGAGTGCGAAGCTATCTATCAAGGATCTTGAAAGAAAAGAAAAATAAGAAAAAATTTGTTCGAAATATATTGAGTGATATTCATAATCATCAGCTCTGATTGAAAATGCTTTAAGTGCTGAATGATCTACAATTTTTTTACTACGCTTCTAAAAATAATTTATTTCAAATGTAATAAAGAATTTTAATATTCTAGGTCAGCGGTTCTTAAACTTTCGATTGTCACCCTTTTTGTGTATTAGTGGAACATCGTGGACCCCCAAGATTTTGAACCCCAAATTTAACATTCTTGATCAGAATACAGGTTTGAATAAAATTTTTTCGTTGGGGACTGTGTTAAGTGATCTCGTCTAGTATGGCACATCTTTCAATTTTTCCATTAGGCCTTTCAGAATCTGTAAAAGAGGGAAATCTCAATGTTACATGAAAAATTTCGCAGACCCCCTAGAGAGGCCTAGCGGACCACAGGGTCCTTGAACCTCAGTTTATGAACCGCTGTACTAAGTGATCGGAAAGTATGTCCACACTTTCAAACATTAATTACAAATAAACAAGTAAAGATATTCACTGACATTTATTTTTATGTTCCACAAAAGAAATACTTAATTTTTTTACAATGTTTTATTGCCCGATGTCATGTATGCACTAATAGTTGTGGGTAATACATCAAGTATATACAAGATTTCTAGCCCCGTTCTATGAATGATTGCAAGATCAGCATTCAGAATAGCCGTTTTAATTTGACCTAACAATTCATCAATGTTACGAATTAAAGTTGTCAGCTTGGTGGCTTAGAGGTAGCATGCCCGTCTCATAAACCCAAGGTTGCGGGCAGTGGCGTAACGGAGAACATTTGGAGGCCCCTCCAAAATCAGATTTTGTAACCTCAAGTTAGATTTTACAAAGAGTAGGTACTTGGCGTCAGTCAGGCTTCGGGCCCCCTAGAACCCTGGGCCTCCACCGCGATGCGGGGGTGTACTTTACGCCACTGGTTCCGGGTTCGGTCTCGGCTGGAGTCGATAGATTTAGTCGATAAATCGTAGGCACAAATGTCATATAAGTATGTGGAATGCAAAAGTTCTCTTGAGTATCAGATTAGCTATGGTTCTCTCGGAAAATTAAAACATGGCAATATTTAACATCCAATGAGAGCTTGAATCAAATTAATTCAAGCGTTAAGATTTGGTAACGAGATCCGCCACGAGATGGTACCACCACTGAAATGTCACCCACACTTGGGGGACGCCGTGTCAGCAAAGGCTTGTGTACAAAAATTCTCCCCATTAAAAAAAGTGAATCAAAGATTGGTAAGCAATGTTTTTGCACGTATCCCCATAAGAAGGACAACATGGATTTAGAAATCTTAGTGGCCACTGTATTAAACTTCTTCCCATCCATTGTCCGGGGGAGTGAGTGGTTGCAGATTTAAATTCTATAAACCATTCTATAACTTGCTTTAGTTCTTGTGGTGAAGCCATTTTGAAACGAGAATTTTGTACAACGTAGACTTTATATGCCTTCTAGTTTGCATTTCATTAAACATAAACTTTAACCATTTCTTTGTGGAACACAAAAAACCGTAAGTGAAAATGGTTCTTTAATTTAATTCATTTTTTAAAAGTGTACCCATACTTTTCGACGCCCTGTGTTCATTCACATTCATTTTAACCTTTGAAAAAAATTGTGTACGTGTAAGCATACACACGTCATTTTCATCACAACTGATAATGTACCCATATTTAAATGATTCATTTATTAAAAAATTACTCTTACAATTTTAAAACTTTATGAAATGTATAGAATTTACACTATTAAAGGATTTTATAGCCTATAGCAATATTTAGAATTCTTATACTACATTTAAAGTTTGTCACAAGGTTACTATAAATAAAAATAATAAATTGATCAAACCTGTTGATAAAATATTCCGAAAATATCTTTCGCTTTCGAGATTTTTTTTTTCCTATCACACATACGAATTACTGCCCAATGTATACCAAAAACAATTTTCTAAATCTTTTTTTATTTCCTATTTAAAACTTGTTCTCTTTCATAAGTTTAATTTTTACAGAAGTTTCTCTTTCTATATTTTTAAAAGTTTTTTTTGTAACAAATAAAAATAGAGAAACAGATTTTTTTTTTACTTTGTTTAAAAACTGAAAACCAATAATTTATCTCTGAAATGTGTTACTTAATTTTAAATATCTCACTTGAAATTTATTACACAAAAAATTCTTATCTTAACAATCAATAGCTAACATCTATTGTTATAAAAAATACGCATATATTTATTTATTTGTGTGTAGCTTAGAAACTGCACATTTTCGAGCGGAAGCAGATGTTTTTCTTTGTTCAACAAAGTTTAAACGTCATGGGGCCTAAATTCATGTGACGTCATAGTCACATAACTAGTATCTCGTGTTTCCAACCAATCAGTTCATAAATTCGTGTGACGTCGTAGCCACATAAGTGTAATCATACGTTTCCAACCAAGAAATTCATGCGCTTTGCTTTTGCTAACTTATGTTTTTGTTGAAATTTCCTTTTAAAAAGTATATACTTGTTAACAATAATAATAATCAAAATGTTCTTAATTTAAAAATTATTCCTATAGTATGTATGTATTTTTTTAAATTTTGAAAAACTTTCTGAAGAATCTTAATATTTGAACTAAATTTTACAAGTAGAACAAACACAACTCTAATGTCATTTTTGAATTCTCTGGAGACCAATGATTGCAGTATTATGTGATCGTCTGGAAGTTAGTCCATTATATAATAACACACAGCATTCATTTTTCAGTAATATTTCATAGAAATATTTCTAGCAGGTTTACTTAAGTTTTTTTTTAATGAAGTACGTTAGTATTTTATGTACTGTAAAAAATAAATATTCTAAATTAGGTAAAAACAGTTCTTTTGTATAATCTCAAATTTAAACAATGCGTACACAAATAGTATATGGATTTAATTTAACAGTATGGTATATATTTAAGATTTCTAATGTTATACAATGAGAAAAAAAAGAATTATATGATTGAATCGAAATAAATATTTAATGATTCTAAAAATTAAAAAAATCAATTTTTGAGAGTACAACATTCTGCAATTGCAAGCAAATTAAAAAATCATGATTAAATTATCTATCATTAAATGCATATTTATTTACTGTTATTAGTTGTGATCTTAACTTATGTCAGGAATCGTTAAAATTTATTTTAAAAAAAAAATGTTTTGTTCTTAATTATTGATACATTTTCTGTAATTCTTTTCAATATATTAAGCTCAAGTGTTTTATTTTTTTACTGTTTTGATCCTGAGTTAGCTTTGTGGGTAAATGTTTTTTAAAAATTGTGTGTATGAATTCATTTTTTAAAATCCTTTTTCATGGCCTTTTTGCTCAAAATTATGCATTTTTCTTTGTTTCATTGTCAGTGTATATTTATTTATTTTTTGTAATTTAATAATTTATCCCTTTTTATGATGTGTTGTAAATAAATAAATGTTTCTGACAAATAACTTTTATTGTAGTTCATGAAACTTTTATTTCATCAGGTTTCCATACATGTTTGAGATGTCAATGTGTTTTTATAATGCTTATTCTGCTCTACGAAAAATTTTAAAAGATTTATAATAATTTATTTGATTATATAAATAAGCATGTCAAATATTATATACTGTATTTACTCAAATCTGAGCAACCATTTATTCTAAGTCTCACCCCAAATTCTCAACACGTGTTTGTGAAAAAATTAAAAAAAAAATATTGTAAAATTTTTTTTTTCAGTATCCGATATTTAGGAAATTTAAAAAAATGAAAATGATAACTAATAAGAAGTGGATAATTAATTTGTTTCACCTGAATTAAAAACTTTTAAATACATACATGAACCTGGAATTACTCTAACCGTCAGTATTATCATGTTCAATTTCTCCCAACGTATTTTTTCATCTTCGATTCTGAGTCGCACTCGATTTTCAGTAGCATTAAAATTGGAAAAAAATTGCGGCTTAGATTTAAAAAAAATATGGTATATAGATAAATATAGTCGGACCTCCCTTTTATGAACATCTATTTAGCTAATTTCTCTATTTTACGAACTTTTTCCTAGAACCAAGAACATTTTACAATTTTCTTCGTTAAATAACCTCCAATTATGATGACCAACAACCTTGAACTGATTTTAGAAGGTGTCTAAATCACCGAATCAAATAAAATTGCCGCAATTTTGAGCGTTTCATTTTTTCAAACAAAAAACTCTCTTAACAAAATTAACCGACTTTATTATCAATTAAATTTAAGGAAGCATAGGCCAATGTTAGCTTAAAATTACTGGTTATAAAATAACATGTTTAAAGTTACTTGAAAGCTTAAAATTAGAAAATGTCATTAAAATTCATTAATTTTAGCAATATTAATTTTTTTAAGTTGAAAATACAGTGTATACCTAGACAGTGGTTATATTTTTATCCTTGCTTTCTCTGTAGATTTATTTCATATATGTAAAATAAATATATATTAATTTACAAAAAATGGTGTGAATTATTTTTTTTAATAATATATAGTCTGCTTGAGTGTTAAATTTGTTTTATGTGGTTTATAAAGCACATTGAAAGATAAATATCTATATAAAGAATTTTTCACACATCGGGGACTTTTTTGTGATTTAGCTGTGACGGATCTTTACGGAATCTTCTCACTAATCCTCTTGGGGGAATCTTTTGGTTAGTATTCGCGTTTAATTCACAGCCATCCCTCTCAAGAAGAAACCCTGATATGTAGATTAGTTCGACGTTACTAAGGTGAGATATAATAAAGGTGTTTTCGCAGCTTAAATTAAGAACGGTGTTTGTCACTGTATTAAATTAATGGATTGGGAATTTATAGTCAAAGATAGATTAGGTTAGATTAAATTGATTACTTGCGCTTGTTCACTTAGGGTTTATTGCTTTCTATATATTATCTCCTAAGACAGGGGTGGTGAACCTTTTTGGATCAACGTGCCATTTTTTCTAAAAAAGTGTTTAATGGGGTTATAGAGACATGCCTTCAAATAATTTTGACTTGTGCTTATATATAATAAAATTAAATACTAATAACTCAAAACTCTTTATTTACTATTAAAAATACATTTTGCACTGTATAGCAGTAAATGTTTTGGATATACATGTAATTCAAATTAAAGTAACATTAGTGTGACATCTGTTGTTGCCGATCAGATGACAAATAACTTGCATTAAGATTGTGAAATGTTACTTTTAGCAGAACACACACACACATGCTGAATTAGAGTCATCTGCCAAATGGTTTTCTAAGTGTGAGTCTTAAATGTTATTCATCTCTGAAAATAATCATTCTTGGGCGTAGGTAGATGAAAATATGGTTAAAAAAGCATGAGCCAGCTTCTTCAAACAGTTAAATGTATCTGGAATCGAATTCCATGTTTTCAAAATTTCGTTAATGACATTTTTACTTATATTGCTCTTGTTAATTTTTCTGTTTCAATCAATTCCAACATTTTCTTGTTTTAATATATTTTTGAATCCATATTGAACTAGACTGGTAATCAAGCACAGTTGCATTTCAAATTCTTCAATTTCTTCCAATTGAATTAGGACAAGTTCAGTTTATCAAATGAAGTCACATCAGAATACATAGTAACTATGGAAATAAGTTCAATAACTTTTTCTTCGGCTGATTTTTCAAGTTCGGGAAGTACTAGTAGTGTCTTGTAATAATATCGTTTCTGAAAATGTGATGTTTAGCGTCAAAAGCATTGAGATCCCTCTTGAAGATAATATTTTTTACTTGTGTCTTGAGGCTTTAAATTCAATTCTCTGAAATGTTGGCCTTTGTCCGTAAAAACGCGACTGATCACTCGCGTTTATTCGTAATACTTCATAGTGAACTTTGTTATTTTGAACTAAAATGCTAACCATTTTGATCGTAGACGTGTCCAAGTAATTGTGGTGCGTGCCATCAATGGTACGCGTGCCATTGTTTCGCCATCCATGTCCTAGGGCATTCACTTATGGTTTAATCTGTTGTTGATTAGTGTGCTTGAGTAAAAATAAATAATAGTTATAAATGGAAGTTTCTGATCCTGCTTTGTTTCCTCCCACACTCTTAGGTAGGCAAGACGGTGAGGGAGCGACTTCAGAGGGAAGTCGCTCATATAACAACTTCGTTAAATAGAGGTCCGGCTGTATATACAGGGTGTCCGGGCTAAAAGTATCCTGAAGTAATGGCTTATTTTTAGGGAACTACCCATCACAGAATGTAATAAACTGTTTATCTGCGGATTGGAAAACTCCCAGATTTTTTGGGTCTAGTTCGATTGGCCGCACGTTCGCTCATTATTTGGCAATCGCAGACGATAAATTTTTTACACTGACTTCATTAGTAAAGATGTGAACGCCACAGTAAAAGATGCAGAGCTTACTTCGGTGAACGGAATTTAAATCAGTCACGCGTGTACAGCGACGTCAGCATGTCATCTCTGACTATCTCATCTGTACAGACTCTCTTTCCTCCTTGTATTCTCTTAAGTGTACTTCTTCATCTAACAACATAATCGTCGAGATCCAAAAGCAACTTAAAAGCCTAAGAGATAAAAACATCTCAATAGATTTTGCATTTGTTCGCGGATACACGAGCGTTCTTGGAAATGAGTGGGTCGATTGGCTTGCAAAGGCTGCAACTAAGCGCAAAATTGACATTACCATTAATATTCCTAAATCATTTTACAAGAAGATTATGAAAGAAAGAATGGTGAAGATTTTGAACCAAGAATATCTCATTTCAAATAAAGGAAGCTTAACAACAAAAAAAAAAAAAACTTTCCAACCATTAATATAAATATATATGAAATGCCTTTTATGAATAAGAACCGTTTTGATTAAAATTTCCGTCTAACGAGTGGTAAGTCAATCAATTGTAAGACGTGGCGAGTGGTTGATTAAATAATGGAGAATTAAATGGTTGGGCGTGGACTCAAACTATTTTATAGCAGGTATATTTATTAAATTGGTGTGATTTTTCTAATGTTAGATGGAACAGTTTTGGTCTAATACGATAGTATCGAAGAGGAACTGGAAATGGAAATCGAAATTAATTTTATTCACATCCAGAAACACATAAAGATCCAGTAGGGACGGCATTATTTACATACAAGTAAAATACTAACACAAATTAACATGGACGACACAACACAGACAAAGACACGATTTACACAAAATAAGAACGTAACAAAATATTTTCCTGAAAGCCGCACATGACTACAGAGAAATGATCGAAAGAGAGAGAGGTTTCCAGAGACATCGGCAATTTATAAATAAAAAATTTTATACCTGACGATTTATAAAAGACCACGTGGAACAGACGAAATGTCCTTGTTTAATAAGCAGCTCTGATTGGTTAATTAAAAACTAAAAGGGCGGGAAAGGGATTTATGATGTAATATTATTAGTTGATTACGATTAAAATCATTTGTTTGGTATTTAGTTTCTTGATGGAACAATCGTTAATAAAATAATTAAAATATTATTTGAATATTATTAAAAGAGTTAATTATAAAAGAATGCTAGAGGGAATTATTACTTATGTCAAAATTTGAAAAGGTTTTTTCTCACGTGTTAAAAGCATATATTTTATATATGAATAAAAATTAATGACCACTTAATGTTGTGATTCTGTCATATGAGAGAGAGACTGGTCTGTCATTTTTATACTAATTACAATATAATCCAATTTCTAACTGGTCATGGCAACTTTAAAAGCTACTTGAACAAATTTAATTTAGTTTCGTCATCTTCCTATGATTGTGATATTGGTGGCGAGGAAAACGTAGGACATATGCTTCTTCTGTGTTCCAAGTTTGAAAGAGAATGAAAGATCCTAAGACTGGCTTTCAAAGAACTTAATATAAGTTGACCTCCGAATCTTCAGAAACTTCTTTCCACCAGAAGTGCTTTAAAAAGTTCTGTGAATTTGTTGTAAATACTTCTAATCCTGCATAACCTCAAAGGATTTTTCCCTTCATTCTTTTGTAATCTGTAATTAATACCGACTTTGTGGTGTCCTGGGATTTTATAATTGTTCTCAATTAAAAAAACAAAAATTGATATTTTTTTAGTAATTGGTAATATCTCTTGCTGTTTAAGGAATCAAATCATTGACTCGTAAACATTACAATAATCGTTGAATAGAAAATAGGATAAAAATTTCATTCCAATTTTCGAAATTTTTGATGAATTTAACAGAAAATAAAACATTTTTATTCATAAATATAAGGTGTTTTCTTGTTTTACTTGACACACACATACGTATGTTTGGAAAAAGTGCTTAAATAAAGCTAAAAATCTACTAGACCGAGTTTTCAGAAGTTTCTTGTTGTTCCTGGAAGTATAAGACTGGTTATTCTATTGTGAATTCGAAATGATAATAAAAACAAGCAGATGGTTTTGACAAAGCAGATGGTTTCCAGCAGGATTCAACTAGTTGTGTTTTCCACACGTTTAACAAAAGATGCAAAAAAAAGTTCAAAAACACCCCGTGATTTAAAATTCTTTCTTTCATGACAGACGGACTCAGTGGTGAAGTGAAACTGAAGTTAATTTGTACTACATAATATTGTGTTTTCAAATGAACATAATGTTGTATGGATTAATACTACCCAATGTGAATCTGAGGTTTTCAGAACTATTTATAGTGATTTTTAGCTAATCGATTATGCTGAGAAATGAAATACATATATGTTATTGTTATTTTTCCTTTCGGTGGGTCTATAAATGAGTACTAAGCTTGCTTGGGAATTGAACACTGGGGGCGGGAGTCGCGTCAGACTGACCACTTGACCGAAACATCTGTACATACACCTCAGCGCCTAAGGTCACGAAAACTGAGATGAGCACAGTAGGCCTTGGCCCTCATGGGCTGTTATTTTAAAATATAAAATAATGATTCGGAGTGTCAGTTTTCAAGAACGATTGTAAAAGATTGCGAGAAACTGTTAAAGACTGTGAGAAAAGGGTTACTCTGCCAAAATTGAAGGTACGTGTGTAACGGATGTATTCGCGTTCTTCCAACTAATCCTGCTGGGGGATTAATGGATCTTTAAATATTATTATATTGAAAACTTTCCTCGAAAGAAGAAGACGCAAATTATTCAATTTAAGGCTTGTATATAAAGATTAACTTTCAAGCTCGATGAGTGAGAGTCAGTGGCGCACACAAGGGGGCACTCCTGGGGTTCGGACCCCCAAGCCCTTGATTATTTTTCCGATTGATTATAATTCTAAGTATATAGTACGTAAAATTTAATTAAGCATTTGTTATTAATGATTAATTTTATTAATTAATGCTAATTACTTGTTCAATAATTAGATTTTTACTGTGTTTTGTTTCTGGAAATGGACAAAAGCAAAAGGAGCATGATACAAGAATGGTAAACTTTCGACCCCGGACCCCTACCTTGAAAAATTCCTGTGTGTGCTACTGGTGAGAATGGTTATAGAAGCTAACAAGATAGCAAGTAGTAATTAACGTAAGGGGAGGCGAGCGCGTTTCGTAGATTATTGGATTAATATTAAAATTGACGATTTGATCAATTAATTGTTAAAGAGGGCCGTGGGTAGTCTAGTGGTTAGAGCATCTGACTCCAGACCGGAAGGCCTGGGTTCGATACCCGCTGCCTCCGAGTACACACGGAGTACATGCTCGTTAAATCAGAGGGTCCGTAGTCTTGTGGGCTGAGTCACGAGTGCAGGGGGACTGGAGAATATTTCCCTCCTCTTCAGTTTCCATGCAGAAATTGTGGAGGTGGAGATAGGTGGTGTCGCCATCTATCCGGCCCCTCGGGGAATTTCGCCGAGCTAAATCGTACTGTCACCTGTATGGTGCTCAAGGCCAATGACAGGCGTACCTCTAGCCCCCTGCCACGATGAATTTCGTGGGCCTCGATTTGACTACGTCAGACAGGTGGCATTAGAAACAACAATTGTTAAAGTGGATTCGGTCGGTTTGAATTAGATTACTTTAGATATAGAAGGAGTATTGCCTGAACGTGCTAAGTGTAAGTGATTCGAGTTATTAATTTATAACCAAGTATCTCGTCTACCTCGCGATTGCTCCCCATATTTATCAGTTGGTGCATTCCTTAACTTGGGTCGTTGAATTTGTGACATAGTTGAGAGCTGTTAATAAATAGTATTTGTATTGACTATGGCTCATCTTCTTTCCGCCACTCTCACACTAATGGAGGGCAATGGCCATACATTACACACCAAATGATTCCGAGTCTGTAGCAATTTTTCCAATTCACAGCGATTCTGAATGAACAGAGATTTGCCTTCACGCCACCACGGGTCAATCATTATCCATCAGTTGCTGTCGAACATGGATGCTGCTTTCAATATTTTAAGAGGATTAACGTTTCAAGCTATTAATTTCACAACAGTATTTTCATTTATTTTGAAGTTGAAATACATAAAACAAAAAAAATATAAGAACGGTTTTAATTACTTATTTTTTTATATTTTGCCTGTTAGTATCAAATGTAATTATAGTCTGAAACAAATAATAAATATGTATTGTAACTATATTATAATGCAATTACTTTTACAAATAATATGTCTAATGTTTTTAAAAGGCATTTCAAATGTTATTATATACTACAGCTTTTGTAGCATATCATAACTATTTTTTTGATTATGTATCTAAAAATGGTTTGCTAATAGATTAATGAATTAAAAATTTTGCATGCCATTTACATTTTGTTTGTTTCATGTAACAAATTTTGAGATCTATGTAGTAATAAAATGAAATATTTTTTTTAAATTAAAATTATCGACAATATCGGTGTTTTATTTTATTTTAGCATTCTTATAAATATTTAAATTTTTTTATCTCCCAAAATTAAATAAATTCTTATCAAATTGATCTCTGAAGCTATTTTAAACATCCTTCAGAATATTCCCTCCCCTCCCAAAAAAAAACAACACATTTTGCTTTAAAGTATTAAAAAAAAAATAATAAAGTTTTCAAATTTCTAAAATTGAATAAAATAATACATGCAAAATTAATTTTGTTATTTGCGCAAGATTAGCAGGGATAAATACAGCCTCGGCGACAAGAACTAGAGTTAGTTTACATAATGAAAAAGAATACAGTACAGTCCCGCTAATCCGAACACGGCTAATCCGAACGGCTCCGCGGAAAAAATTTTATAATTTTAAGGACGAAAATCGGTGAATATTTCATTCAATATAAAACAGTATAAACCTTAATTCAAAACAGTTCTTTATTTAATATTCACGCACTGTACATCAAGTTATGGTACAAATTTTAAAATGGAATAAACTACAGAACAGAACCACTAATGTTTAGTATGAAAAATTGTACAACATAACCCGTACTCCCAGTTCAAATAGTGATTTCGCTGTTTCCGGCTAATCCGAACAATCACGTAATCCGAACAGGGGTCGGTCCGATATTGTTCGGATTATCGGGACTGTACTGTACTATGAATACCACACAAAAATATAAGCGCCATCTATTGGCATAAACACAAACTCATGCTAACCCTAACAAGAACATTAAAACCTTTAAATATCTAAAATTAGCTTCTTTAATAGAAACTTCATGTGATATAATCACTAATAATATAAAAAAAAAACAAAAAAATAAGCACTGTATTTGTTTAAATTCACATTTTCTTTAAGAAATAGCTCCCGGCTGCTGGTGAATCACTGAAGAAAATCTGACCTACCGAATCACGCGTAAGTCAGAATGACGGCGTATTGAACCGGTTTTGTTTAGTGTGAATGCGGGAAGCGAATCTTGGCTTATTTGAGCGGGAAATTACGAGGCCGAATCCTGGTCGATCAGACAAGTTTGATGGTGAATGAATCGGAGTCGTTTGGTGTGAAGGGAGCCTAAAGAAAGACTTCAGACGACAAAGATCGACATTTATTATTTAATATGAGGGATTTATATAAAGATGCACATGGATTGGTCCTGTAAAACAGGGGTCGGCAAACTTCGGCCAGCACCCCCACAAAAAATTGCTATTTAAAAAGATCAACTCTATTGCAAAAATTTTACTTTTTACTATATATTATAATCACAATATTAATTCGATTCATTTAAAAAAAATGAAATTAATTAACAATTGAAAGTATTTTTTTCAGTATTTAATAATTTTTATGTGTGCTAAATACCTACTAAAAAAAATTCAGTTTTCCGGAGTCTGCGGTTTTATTTATAATGAAAAATCCTAAGAAAATGGTGTGACAGCACGGTTACGTGGCCAGAGCGGACAGTGGCTACAGCGGACACGTGAGGAAAGCTCGGTGGGCAGAGCGGACATTCTTGCACCAATTTTGTTGTTCCCCTAATCAGTCACGTGCAGTGGCACACATGAGGGGGGGTCCTAGGGGTCCGGACCCCCCAAGCCCTTGATTTTTTTTCCTATTGATTATAATTCTAAGTATATAGTACGTAAAATTTAATTAATTACTTGCTATTAATGATTAATTTTATTAATTAATGCTAATTATTTATTCAAAATTAGTTTTTTACTGTGTTTTGTTCCCGAAAATCGACAAAATCAAAAGGAGCATGATACAAGAATGGTGAACTTTCGACCCCGGATCCCCCCCTTGAAAAATTCCTGTGTGCGCTACTGGTCACGTATTATCTATTGTGCAGTTTCGACCCTTCATTATACTGTTACTTACCATTAATTTTTAAATGTTTCTCTGAAAGTTTTTATTTTTATTACATTTCACTATATTTAAAATGCATTCGCCCTATAATGTCTTAACACTTTAATATAAAAAACTAAATTTGATTGACAAAACTGTATTTATCCTTGATAATCGAGTGCAAAAACAGAAAACTTCGGTTAAAAAAAAAACCGTTATCTATATGAAAGAGATTTCCCACTTAAAATACTGTTTTAAATTATATTTGTGATTTTTAAAAGCATTTATTTACTTATTTATAAACATTCATTTTCTCTTCTAAGATGAGGAAAAAATGTGTCCGCTCTATCCGCGATGACTTTCGCAGTGTCCGCTCTGACCACGTCCGCTTTATCCACACCATCGCGACAGCATGATGCGTTATTTTTTTTATTTTGTTATGCCTATGAATTGTGGTATCTAACAGATTAAAGTTTATTTTTGTTGGGAAAGTTTAATGGAGATTCTTCCAACTGCGAGAAGTTGATGTTCGGTAATACCGCTCCATAAATGAACCCCGAATTACGCGATTTTCAAATCTCGGTAATTCGTCTTTTGTTTGAGCATCACACAACTCGATCACTCACTTTTCGCTTCCTGTTTAGCTAAAAAACATGTTCGGACGTATCACGGGAAATCGACGTTTAGCCGTTTTAATTTATTTTGTGTTAATTACTGTATATATTCGAATCTAAGCCGCCCCCAAATTCTCAACAAGTTTTTGTGAAAAATCAAAAATAGTGTAAAATGGTTTACAATATCCAATTTTACAAAATTAAAATAAATTTAAAATGTGGACTAATAAGAAGTGAATGATTAGTTAATTTACCAGCATTTGTAAACTTTTGAATACATGTTTAGACCTGTAATTGCTCTAACTGCCCCATTTTAATGACTTTTTGCTTTCTTCGATTCTAAGCCGCAGCTGATTTTTAGTAGCGTTAACATTGGAAAAAAGGGCGGCTTATATTCGATTAAATACGGTATTTCTTATCTACGGAGTATGTTTATTATTCTGTGTTATAATTGTTATATCATGTTTGTTATATATATATATATTTACTATACTGTTCGAATTAATTGGGACAAATGGTAAAAAGCGATTTTTCTTAAACCCTAGTTTTTAATCATTACATACCTTAAGTAGACAGAAAAATCTCTTTATTAGTATGAAATATGCCATTCTACAGCAGAAATGACATCCTCAACTAGTGTTAGTATTGATTCCACTAGTGCAGCACACATGCTCTTAACCTTACTTCATCATCACGGAATAACACTTGCATAGCACTTTTTATCAGTTGTTCTGTTGTCCTGCAACTCCTCTTAGCTAAACGATTCTTGAAAAATCTGTCAACAATTCTCAATAGAATTTAGATCTGGTGAATTACTAAGCCAATTAAGCACATTTATTTTCCCGCATGAAAGTCTGGATCAATATCGAATTGGGACAAGAAGCCAAATCCTGTTGGAAATGTTCCGTCAAATGTTATCATGGATGGAACAATTCTACTGCGTAATATTTCTATGTATTTGGCATAATTTATAATGCCTTTAAAAGGAACTAAGATTCCAGTGCCATTTGTTGTGAAAAAATCCCAAAGCATTGGTTTAGAAGGGTGTTTTACAATCTGTTGGATATGACCTGGCAGCAGAGTTTTAACTTCCCTTCGTCTAACTACACTTGATTTGTATCCCTTCCCAAATAAATGTGTTTCATCACTAAAAATTACCTTCTTCGAGTCGTTAACAGTCCAGGGTTGGTATCTTTGGCCTATTTTCTGAGTTAGAAATTGCTTTTTTCTCGGTCAGGGGGCCTTACGGCTAAGTTCCAGAACATGTTTCTGTACAGATGAGGTACTCACTTCAACACATAATCCAATAAATCCCTTCGAGGATCTGTTCTTGTCTTACTTTGATTTCTCTTGCCATTTTTTTTTTTTTTTGGAATGTTATCAGTTCTTGGAGTAATTATCCGTCTGATGCCCATATTTTCCTTTTTCTTTTTTGGAGACGATGATCTTAAATCTTGAAATGTTTTTAAAATTCTTGAAACGCTTGATTTTTCTACACCAGCTATACCATCACTATATCTCTCATAGCCATAGAATTTTGTTCATTAAAACGCGGCTATTTTAGAACGCTTCCTCAGGGTGATATCCATCTCTGAGCAAGCATACACCACATGTGTTACTTGGAACGCAAAATTCTAACCACCAGTTACCACATTGAAAGGCTCACAACTGAACCTCTAATATACTAAAACCAATCAAACGAGTTAATTATAGTCAATGTTGACCCGCCACATTACTTCTGAGTTGATATAACCGGTTTGAGGTAGTTCGGGACATAATTGGTAATCCCATACCAACTCAAACAAGAAAAAAATGTTTGTCCCAATTAATTTGAACAGTATAGCATTTTATCTACTCAGATTTGAAATGTGATTGAAGAAAATATCGATTTTGTCAGGCAAATAAATTTAGAAGTGGACAGTGATGACGGTCAAGAGCTGCTAGATTCCATAATCAGCAGCTGGCAATTGATGAGATGGTAGAAATGCATGGCAAGAGCAAGACATTGAAGAATCTGAATCTTTAGATCCAGTTCAGTCAGAAGATCGAATGACGATTGGGAATTTGTCAGTTTAATTGAAAAAAAATGGAGAGACAAATTTTAGAAAATATATATTCTAACGAAGAACGTATTTTTTCAACAAAACAAGGAATAAAAAAATATATTAGCATGCTACGAGGAAATTTTGCGGGAAAAAAGAATATTTGAGTCGGTAAGGCTACTTAGACTTTATGAAACCAACATCAAAATAATTTCGGTTTGCGATTTTGTATTTGTATTAACTGAAAATAATTTTTTCTAAATTATTATTTTCTTTCGTCTCCTGCCTCAACTAAAAATAATTTACATGTATTTATAAGATAAGTTATACCCCGAGTTACACGAATTTGACTCAGGCTGTTATCACTCACAGTTCCACCTATCGCGTAAAAGTTAGGGTATTACTGCATACTTTTTTTAACGAGAAAAATTTTCTACGATCTTCATTATACCGAATAGCGAATGGCTATGGAAACTAGTTTTTACAGCTGACATAGTAGTATATTTCAACGAATTACATGCAGAATTTAGGGAAATCCAGTATTTATATATGAAGTGCATTCTAAATTTAAGGCTTATAGTTGAAAGGGGCTTCGGTAGCCCAGTGGTCAAGGTATCGGATCATGGCTGGCATGTTATGAGTTCGAGCCCAGTACACTAAAGACCCACCGTGTAAGGCAGCAATGTACGTTAAATCTGTCGAGAGCTGAAATGTCCTTCCGTTGGTGTGGTGTGGCAGTTAGGAGAGAAGGTGTCCAGCTCAGGTGTCGTCCACGTCGCTTGACTATTGTCCAAAATTACGTGGTCCGTCGCCAAAAGCCCTCGTGGAGCTGAACACAATGCGACGTTAATATTTACTCACTCATATCTATTCAGTAACATTAAGCAAATTTAACCATTTTCCATGCTGTAAAAAACTTTAGTAACTCAACTTCAAATTGATTTGTATTTGCATTCGGAAGTGCTAACTAATGCGAAAAAACATTTTCGAAAATAAAGTAATGTAAAATTTCTATTGAGATTTTTGTTAACATTTCACCATTTGCAAATAACTTGAACGGTAGAAAATACTAATTTTTGTACGATGAAATATTATTGTCTCAGGTAAAACAAATGTATTTTCTAGCGTTATAAATTTTAATTCTATTTGATAGTAGCGATTATTAATACAGTCTAATACGTTTAACGCGAAAACGCTTAAGACGAAATATCGGTCACGAAATAATATATACAACGGTTCCAACAAACTGCTACGTATTTTCATGAATTTTTTCTCTTAACACAAAATGGAAATTGATTTACACGAAAAGATTTCCCTTCTGGGAATGAACAAAGTACGGAAAACACACCAGCCGCGCCGGCTAAATTTAAGAGGGGTGGAATATGAAAGAAAGGTAGTTTTTCGTAGAAAGGAAGCTAACCTCCCTTTGAAATACCCTTGAAATAGTTTGCGACAAGAGCCAGTTTTGTTTATCAAAGCTTCTTTCATCCTCCATTCCAACAAATCCACACAAAAACGTCTAATGTCTCATCAGTTGGTTTTGAAATTCCGTGAGGAGAGTACATCGCATTGTGAGTAAAAATCAGTGAGTTTGGTTCGCATTATTTTTTCTGTTTTAGAAAAAAAATTTTACGAGCACAATGACAAAGACCTTAGGGGGAAAGGAAATTTCTATTTCTCTTAAAATGGATCTCTAATTCTCTTCTAATCTCTTAATAGCTGGAGCTTCTTAAGGCTATTAATCAAAAACAAAAGGCGAAAACGGAAATCCGTTAATATTTTGGTGGTACTAACTCTACTTTATCAACAATGATTAAAAAAAAGTGAGATAAAATTACGTAAATGATTAAACGGTTTTAATTAAATTTATGCATACATACATATCTATGTACATAAAATATCTTATAATAATGTTAATTTTGTTGAATATATATGGATTTTTTGTATTATTCTTTAACACGAAAAACTATTTCAGTTCCTTCAGTTTTGTGTTAGACGATTTTCACTATGTGTGAACGTAAAATACTTTCATTCCATTTTTTTTTGTAAGCTTTTGTGAAATGTGTTTAAATATTTTGTTAAGGTATCACTTCATAAATTTTTTAAAAAATGAACATTTTTTTTTCTGTCAGAATTTTTTTTTATATATATCTTATTGTTTGCTCTCTACTAAAGAAAGTTTGCTACCCCTCCCATAAAAAAAAATTCGAGAATACAGTATACTGTGTACTTCCGAATATAACTCGACAGTGCGTTTTTTTCTTGAAAAATTTACCCATTATTCAAAACCCGCATTTATATCAAATTGAAGAAGGAAAATAAAACTACTTCTTAGTCAAGAACGCCTTACCTCCTCAAACATTTTATCAATCTATTTTGAATTTGCCCATAAATTAATTTTTAATGATGTTATCAACGAATTGCCCTGAACAAAAAAAAAGATTAGGATATAATAATACCATTTAAAACAAAAATACCTTTTTGTACCTTTTTTTACAGTAAATTTCATACCAGATTTTATTTTCTAAGTATATGAAGCAATTGATGATTTTTTTTGAATGAGTGAAATGTAAAGTTTATTGGAATAATATAATTACTTTTCATTTTAATATATTCCTTAGAATAACAATTTAACAAAAAATACAGTAAATATTTATTTATTTATTGAACAAAACTTGCTTCCAAGCTTTACTTTGTAATGGAGGGCTTGTTATCGTGGCCAATTTCGCTTAAAACCAGATAATCATTAAAATTAGATAATATTAAATATTTAGAATATTTTCTATTTGAGAGGTGTATTCTCACAAAGTCGTTAAATTTAGGTGACAAAAGAATGTGTATTAACTTTATTCTGAATTCTAACTTTAATTAGAAAGAAAAGAAATAAACAAATATTTTGCAGCTAACATTTTACTGAAAGATTTGGCATCTTGTTACTATTATCGTTTGGATGTTTCTGATTGGGTAGAATACATTCTCCGTGTAAATAGAGTTCGACATCGCAACCGCGCGTAAAAATAAGTTTTTCATTGGTTTCAGTAATTATAAACAGCATAATTGACAGTTTATTAGGGCCGTAACTAATTTTGTTATTATTTTGTTCTTTTAATAAAAGTATAAAATGATGTCTGAAACAAAGAATAAGTTTTCCAATTTTGTTTCAATTGGAAAGTTCTGTTCACTTCCTTTTGATTTCAGTGGATATTTTAAAATTTGGTTTCGTTTTAATCACTTATATTGCTCGGTAAGTACTTCTTTCTTTTGGAAAATGTTGTCTATTTAGTATATAACTCATCTGCGATTGATTTTTTTAAATATAATTTCCTTTGTCCTTTTTGATACATTTGTACCATAAAAGGAGATGAGGGAATTATACTTTTTATATCATGATGCTTTGTAAGTTTATTATGCATTTATTGCGTATGTATATATATTTCTATTTTCAACATATTTGTTTTTATGTACATTTAATTGTATTTATTTACTCTTATAGAAAAAGAATTCCATGATGGTTATATAATTTTTTAATTTATCTAAAAAAATGTAAATCTTGAATGTATGAAAAGTATAGATTCTTTATTGAATCAGAATATGGTGGACGTAACAATGATTTTAATATTAGTGTGATGAAATAGATTTTGTTAAATATTTATGATCTTGTTTTGAATTTTACAAAAATTACCTTTTTGTTTTCTATGCAATACTTAGATTTTTCATGGCCTGATTGTAAGGTCTATTATGCATCCACTGATTTTTTTTATCAGTGATATATATGTCTGAAATTCCAGTGGTTTGGTTGAATTAGCAATACAAATTTTTAATGTCAATTTTTTTTATATTTGCTTTTAATCGTGATTTTTATGGGTCTCATTTATGAAAATTTTCTCTTTTTTCCTAATAGTTTAGCAGATCATGTTTTATTCACATGAGATTCTCCGAAAAAAAGGAAAATTTGGAATAGTTTGGTAATTATAATATATTTATATTTTTTTGTAATATTTTGCTTGGCTTTTATTAAAATTTTTTTTATTTAAAGCTTATCATATAATTAAATGCACATTGATATGATACTCATTTCATATCAATGAACATTTCATTCTGTGAATTTGATATGATGCACATTTCATTTGAATTTGTTTTATTGAAGGAAATAAGTTGAAATAGTTGAGGTATATGTATCATACACAGCAGATATAGTTAGTAATATTATTTGATGTGATTATACGTATAAAATGTACATTATTACATTGCAACCTATCTTATTGACATTTATTCAGACATAGCCTGCAGAAATGCATCGAGTAGTATGAAGGAGGTTTCATGTATAGTAACTGGAGTTCTTTGCTAGAAATTTGTCTACATGATTTTTATAATTCACTTACATTGCTTACCTATGCATATGCGTTTTGATTCTTTTGTTTAATCATTTAGTTTTTTTGTTTTTGGAATTAAATTTTGGGTATTAAATTGTAAGCAAAAACTGAAGTCTAGAGCTTATAAAATAAAGCAAAATGGGTACTTACTTACTATTGCAACATTGCAAACATTAAAAAAAACTTGCCAAGTTGGCAACCCTGATTTTGCATGTGTAGTATGTGCTGAATTGGCAATCATATGCTTTATTTCATATGATGTTGCCAATATCATTGCGATAATATGTTAAGTACTGCAAAATGCAAAGTTAAATCGCTTTTAATTCCTCAATTCTTATGATTATCTAATTTGATTTTCTAAAATATAATAGTCTTTCTGTTATCAGTGTATTTGTAATTTAATTTGTTCTAGGTGTTGAATGATATGTTTTGGATATTTTTAAAAGTATGTAAATTGAAATGTAATGTTGATATATTTTTTTATTTATAATTGAATTTTGGTTTGAGTTTCTATGTGTGTGTGTGTGTGTGTATATGTGGTTTGTGATTCTATGATTTTGCATGTTATATATATTAAGAAAATAATGAATTAAGTTTTTTAGTTTATAATTTTTTTTAATATTAAAATTTAACTTTGTACTTAAAAACAATAAACATTTTAAAACTCATATTGGTACTTTTTGAAAAGTGACATAGCATTATTATTTTTAATAATGATTAATGTTGTATGTGTCTTGGAATTGTTTAAAGAAGATACAATGTCCAAAACTGGTTGGTAGTATTGATTCAATGTTTTTAAATGTAAAATAATAATAATATTCATAAATAAATAAATGAAATAAAATAAAAACCAAAAAAAATTAAATTTGATGTTATGCTTTTTAAAAATAAATAAAATCAAAGCTAATTTTAAAGCATTTGCTTTTAATTGGCTTAAATGAACTATATTTTAAAATGAGTATTTGCACTAAATTTGGGAGGCTGGGGGCAAGCCAATAAGCAACATAAGCTTGTGTCCAGAGTAGCAAATTTTATGGGTCATAATTTCTCTTTATTCATAGTAGCATTTATTGCATGTTAATTGTATAATATTGGCTTGGCTAGATACTTATAATTTTTAGAGGAAGAAAATAATAGTATTGTGAAAAGACCTAATCTCAGTGATTCAAGCTTGTTCATGGTATTATAGTGCTAGTAAAGTAAACTGCGATTTGGCCTCCATCAGGAGGTTGGTGAGTTTCAGTGGTGCTTAGGGTTAAGAGTGCAGTTATCAATTTTGGGTGTCTCAAGTATAAATCTAGCCCTGGCCACACACATTTCAATATTACTTATTATTATCTAGGTTAGCAGCAACCTGCAGGCAACGTATAACTAGAAGGGATATCTGGAGAGTAAATGTTGCTGATTCAAGGTAAGAATTGCTATTTTTTGAAAATTCTTTGTTTTTCTATCTTCTTTTGATTTAGAAAAATTTCAAAATTCCAATTTTGGTTATTGATGTACAGGATAAATTTCTATGTCATTATTAATATAATATGTTATAGTTTAAACTATTTGCATGTTAATGTAACTGCAGTTAAATTTGTGCAGTGCTAATTGTGCCATTTTTCTCCAAAATCTGACTGTTTTTTTTCTCAAAGAAAATTCGTAAGAAACATTGTTATTTTGATATCATGGTGCGATTTGCATGGCACAATTTTTGTTGTGATACGCAAAATATGCAAGTACCTAATTTAGTTTTTTGTGTTTCTTATTCATATTTTTTTTCACTTTTGAGGAATTTTGTATGTTACTATTTTTCTTGTTGATTTGATAATTATTCTTTCGGAAAAGAGGATATGTTACATGTTTGGTTGTCAACAATTTTTGTCAATTTAAAGGATCTTGCTCAATGCAGCAATATGCAGTCAATGGTGGAAATTCATATGTACAAACACAATAATAAAAAAAGAAAGACAGCATTTGTCGACATCTTTTGAGGTAGCGAAATCAGTCAACAGTATATATGCAAGTACCAAGAATATTTATAAAAATGACAGAGTATTTATGTTTCATTGTAAAGTGCATTTTGTTCCTAAAGTGCTTATATTTTTCTGTGGTAATTCAAATTTTTATTTTTCAGTGATGATATTATGGAAATTTTGAATCGTACTCCAGTAGCATTAAGAAGAACAGGACCACTTTCACTATATCTCTCTTCACAATTGATGTTTGGCCTAGTTTATGTAACATCAAAGCAGTATCAAATGCTTTTAGGTACTGATTTTTTGTATTAAAAATATGTTTGGGCAACTTGGGCATATTTTTTACTATTCACTTGTACATAATTTTTTTGTGAATTTATGATTTTAATTTTATCATAATACCGTATTTTAGAATTAAATAAATACAAGCAGCGACAAGTGTTAGAAAAAGTAAAAAGTACACTAAAAATTTAATTTTTTTGCAAGTATTTATTTTTGTGCATAATTAATGTTTTGTATGTGTGTTTATGTTTTTATAAATAGTTTTGTATCCATTGTTAAATTTAATCCACGGCTTAAATTTTTGGCAGTTTTTTTATTTGACAATATGCACTTCAATTTTGCATCTTATTGTTTTTACAATTCAAAGTAGGAAATGCAGTTCATTTTTTTCTTCTACAAAAGATTGGATTATTTAAATTATGAATAAGAATTTCTTGACTGTGTTTTGGAAAATTAACTCATAAATGTAAAAAACAACAACAACAAAAATTTTTTTTTACTTACTGAATTATCTATTTTCATATGTTATTATGTAGATACACAGAGCATCTCTTGTAAATGGATATAACTTTAATTAGAAACTGGTTAATTGTATAAAAATTCTGTATAGTCCTTTGATTTGTCACAAATATTAGTAATTGGGGGAAAAAATCCCACCCAAATCTGTAAATGAATATTACTGAGCAGTATATAAATAAAAAGATGACATACTAACAAAAGGAATTTGATATTTAATCTCAATTTTATAATCTTTTTCTGCAAATAAAACTTAATGAATATGGAATTACTATACTCCTTCCATTTTTTTCTTACTACCTCTGTTCAGCGTCATAGAAAATATTCAGTTTGTAGTATTCTAATTTTATTTGATTAAATTTAAGTTCATAATTAATCAACACTTATTTATTATTGCAGCCATGTAGGTCAGTGATTCTTTACTTTTTTTTATTGTATTAATCTTTTATCAATTTTAAAATTTGTCGGCACACTAGCAATAAAGTAAGTTTAAAAGAATTTGATTTTTTAAAGTAGTTTTTATCTTTTTGAAGTAACCAAAAGATGATTAGTCAGCAAGTGACATTGGACCTTGCTCTGAATCATAGCATTATTTGATAATTTACAACCTCTGTTAATCTTTCTCATTGTGTGATTTCTGTGTGCCTTAATCCATGTTTAATGCTACCTTTCTTTATATTACATCTCTATATTTATCAGCTATACACACTGACTCAGCTATGCAAAATATTTATAATGACAATACACTTATAAATCTGAAGAACTGCTGTTTTATTTTGAGAAAAATGTCGTTTCAATTCTCAGCAGTAATAATAAATTGATGAAATAATACCGTAATACCACCAAACCCAAGATTATAATTTTTTATAATCTTTTTAACACTGATGTAGGTACTGTTGTATAAATACAAACCACCTATTCTGTGTCTAGAATAAGTTGTCAATGGCCTTTGATGTTTTTTTTTTATCTGTGTTAAAAAAATTTGGGGGGAATGAATTCTCAATTTATATTCAAGCTGAACACAAAATATATAACAACAATGAAATGCCATATGCTAAATCTTAAATTCAAGCAATTCCAATTGAAGAGAGGAAAAATCAAACTATTTGCTAGAGTAAAAGATAGTGAGACAGTTAGATAAAAATAAAATGTAGCCAATGTTAAGGTTGTACAGCAGTGTTTCAACTGCGGTGTTGGACAGTTGTATTCCCAATAGTGTGAGAGAGTGATGTGTTTGAGAGGAGAGATAGAAGAGTGTATATGAGAGAGAGTCTTAAAGAAAAGCTTGTAAGGTTATATATATGAGGTCTGAGTTACTTTAAATTTAGTAGTTACAAAATAAAGTTATTATTTGTTATTAAAGAGTGGAGGTTATTTTATATAGTAGTATCATCATCCAACTGGAATTTTGTTATTACTCTACAGAGAAAAAAACCCTAAAAAAAATGTTGCATGAAGTGTAAAAAGCCTATCCTGTTTTAATCACACCATATATTTTTGTAGCTTCTATGCTAATTTAGATGAGGGCAGAAGTTATGTTCAAAAATGGATTTTACAAAATATATAAATTCTAACCAATTTTTAATAAATAATTTTGATTTTTATGTTTAATGCTTTGGCTAAAATAAATTTATTAATTCTTGAATCATTTGGAAAGTATATTTTCTATTACACAATGAATGTTTTAATTAAAGTTAAAAAGATAATATATCTCTCTATATATATCAACAGAATACTAATTGTTAAGTGAAATTAAAGGAGCATGATAAAATCTCACACTCGAGTTCATTCCTTATGGAATTAACTTACACAAGTGTACTTTACACAATTTCTCATGTGTTCAAATAAAGGTTTGAACCACTTATGAAAATTTTAGAATTATATTACGGGAACTGAAAAGTAATGTCGTTTTTGTACATGTCAATGCTGCTTTACCGTTTATGAGTTCATTGCGTATTTGAAAGTCGTGTCAGAAACATTTCAAAGTTAAAGTGACGTGTTTACTTGTGAAAACCTAAACCTTAAATTTTCTTTCCCAATTTTGAGTGAAATGGCTAGCCAAATACCAGAAGAGATTCATGTCCGCCATTGCATGCTTTTGGAATTTCACAAGGATAGTAATGCAACAGTTGCTACCAAAAACATTTGCGATGTTTACCCAAGTGCCTTAGATGTTCGTAAATGCCAAAGGTGGTTTTCTATGTTCAGATCCAGTAATTTCGATTTTTCCGACTCACATCGATCAGGACGACAAACACCTTTAGACAATAAAGTTATTAAAGGCACAAGTGGAAGCAAATCCATGTCAGATAATTGAGGAACTATCTATGCTCTTAACCAACCTTGGTTGACCATCCAAGAACATTTGCAACAGATTGATAAAACAAGCAGAGCAGTTGTTTGGGTTCAGCATAATCTGTCTGAAGAAAACAGAGCTAACCGATCTACGACATGCAACTAATTGCTTCAACGGTACAATACAGAACTGTTTTTTGATCATTGCAGATGAAAAATGGGCCCTGTATGATAATCGGAAATGCAAAAGACAGTAACTCTCTCTGAATGAACTGCCACGAAGGACAGCTAAGCCAGGTTTACATCCAAAAAAGGCTCTTTTGTGTATTTGGTGGGGTATTCGTGGAATCATCCATTTTGAAATGCTTAAACCTGGAGAAACTGTTAATGCAGATCTTTATTGTGAACAATTAGATCGACTAAATCAATCATTAATTGAAAAGTATCCTGCGATTATCTATAGAAAAGGCGTTAATTTGCAACATGATAATGCAAGACCACACTGTGCAAGAAAAATGCTGGAAAAAATTAATGGATTGGGGTGGGAGGTATTGCCTCATCCACCATACTTGCCAGGCATTGCGCCAACGGATTTCCATTTATTCTGTTCAATGCAACACTTCTTAACAAACAAAAAATTTCAAAATTTGGATGATATGAAAAATGGCATCTCCAGATATTTAACTAAAAAACCAATTGATATTTATCGACCCGGCATTGAAAATTTGCACACTAGATGGCAAAAGGTTGTTGCCAATGAGGGTGATTACATCATTGACTAAAAAGATAAACTTGTAAGAAATTTATTTATTCGAATTTACTGTAAAAAAACAACAATTTTCTGGTTCCCCTAATATGTTTATTATAATTAATGCTTTATATTTTAAATGAATTGTTTAAACTATATATATGCTTTTTAAACTAACGAAATAAACTAAAGCAATTTACCTTATCTGTACTTCAATTTTTATAATTCTTCATTCTTCTGATTTTTCCCCCTTACTTTTTGAACTTTTTATATAAAAAAAATATGCATTTTTTTGAAATGTGTGAATATTTTTGTTTTTACAGAAGATCTAAAGTCTATTGTTGTAAAGTTAGCCAGTTATAGATTTCCAACTACTAGTAAAATAGATTTGGAAAAGCCAGTGGAGTGAGTATTTATTAATTTCTATTAATTAAAACACATTTATATTACAATAAATTTTTAAGATGCAGAGGGAAAATTCATAATAGTTTGATGTATTTGCATTGAAAGTTAAAATAAAAGTAGGTGCTAGTTTGATATCATGGGGCGCACGCTAAGTTGTTGTTTAGGTTTGTCAAGATGGGCAGTAACACACATTACAATATGGTTACTTTGATATTTTTATCGTCTGGCGATATGGTTGCCATGGGGATAACATATATTAGAAATAACTTTTATTGGTTTTCCCCCGTGGTAACTATATTAACTTCAGATGATTTCAATTTGATTTCTTTAAAAATTTAACCATTTACAGTGTAATTGTTCTATTATTTCCATCTTCTGTTTTGTTTTGTGCTATTTTTGAATATGGATATGTTTTATTTGGGTTAGTACTATGATATTTCTTTTTAAAAGAATGAGTGTTGTACTTTTAATTATCACCATAAATCTTTTATTTTCGCTTTTTTTTACGTATTAAAAATGCTTTTTTTAACATTCCTTGTGTTCTAGAAATTCAGTTGCAGGTGCATCTACCAGATGCTGAGTAACTTTGGTCAAAATAAGACTAGACGTCTTTCAAGATAATTCTTTTATTCTACTGAGGACGGCACATTAAAATACATAAAAATAAACGTTTGGCTACCGCCGAGCGTCCAACCAGTACTCTGAAAATATTCGTCAGCTCGCAGACTGACGTCACAAAAACAACGCGCCTAGCGGCACTTTTATTTCACTTCATGTTGCAACATCCTCCCCCTTGAGACTCGCAAAGAGTCTCAAGCACATAACAAATTCTATTAAATAAATCCAGTCTCTTTGGTTTCTTCACACATCTCCCGGATGAAGTATATTTTTAAATATTACCTCATCGGGTGACAGAGTTTCAGATACAGTGGGAATTGATTCCTCCATACCCCTTGAGGATTTTCATTTGAGCGTATCTGTAAAGGGTAGATATGCTGTATTGGTCGCAACATTTTTCCGTGTTGAGTTTTAAGTCTAACCGTTCGAATTTTGCCATCTCGCCCTGAATTAATTCAATAATTTTGGCTAATGCCCAGAACAATCGTTTTTTGTTATCATCTCCAACTAAAACTACTTCTCCAATCTCAGGATCACGCGATTCCTTTTCATTATGTTTCTGTATAAGTTGACTAAGGTATTCATTCCTAAAGCGTTGGCGTAGATCTTTTAACAGCTTACTCCGATATTTTATTCTTTTGTTAAGGCTGTTCGAATTTAATTCTTCAATATCCTCAATGTTTGAGTTTTTATTACTGATAAGAAACATGCTAGGTGTAAGAGGAATCAATTCTTCCGGATTTTCTGACACATATGTTAATGGTCTACAATTTATAATGGATTCACAATCACAAAGCACAGTATACAATTCATCATATTTTAACACTGATCTACCCAAAGTACGCTTTAACAATTCTTTTACAGTGCGGACCAGCCTTTCCCACCAGCCTCCCCACCAAGCTGCAGTAGGTGGGATAAATTTCCATAATATTTTTGGAGTTCTAGTTTCTTCCACTATTTTGCTCCAATTCAATTTTGATAGATCATTAAAAGCGCCTCGAAAGTTAGTTCCGTTATCGCAATAGATTGTTCGTGGCCGACCACGCCTAGCAATAAAGCATCTTCCAAATCTTCAGCGAATAAATGCTCACCATCATCAGACAACAACAATGTTTCTGAAATCGCTTTCTGGCAAGAGTCCATTCTCGCAAATTTATCGTTGAATTGAATTTTCAAAACCGAAAGTGTCTCAAAATTGCAGAGTTCCTGTGCTAATTCAGATTCGATTTTCTTCAAACAATTAGAAAAAGCCGTCCTCAGTCCTTTTCGTTGTGCTTTTAAAGCATTTAAATTCATTTTCGATATCAAAAATTCAGAGTTCAACTAAAATATTGAAATCCAAAGTACTCGAGTCCTGTCACGGACGCCACTATGTTCTAGAAATTCAGTTGCAGGTGCATCTACCAGATGCTGAGTAACTTTGGTCAAAATAAGACTAGACGTCTTTCAAGATAATTCTTTTATTCTACTGAGGACGGCACATTAAAATACATAAAAAATAAACGTTCGGCTACCGCCGAGCGTCCAACCAGTACTCTGAAAATATTCGTCAGCTCGCAGACTGACGTCACAAAAACAACGCCGCCTAGCGGCACTTTTATTTCACTTCATGTTGCAACACCTTGTTCGAATAAATTCCGTGAAGTAACTTGCACTTTTTAGAATATTGCAAGTTTTCAGTACTTCATAATTGATATTCATAATTAGTTTTGATATATATTATGTAATTATTTTATTGATAATGTAATATAAAAATGCAATTATTACTATACGTAATAATCATATAATATTTGTTATTTGTAATTGTTTTTTATATTTCTTTATAAATATTATTACATATTATGTTATTTATTTATAATTATTATGTAATAAGAGTATTCTTATGCATTATTTTTATTTTATTACAATATGATTCTTCTTTTTTTTATAATTACTATTAAATTATATTAAAAGCTTATTATTATATACTGCATAATATTATTAGTACATTAACTTTTTACTATGTTGTTGTTCATTATTTATTGATTGATCTTGGTTATTCTCAATCTCTTCCTATGTTCTTCTTCTGAAATATATTTTAATGCATTTCAAAACAATTTTTTAAAATTATCTTCCTAATGATTTGATACTGTAAATCATGCCATTTTACAACATTATTTTCCATTCTGATTTATAAACAGATGCTGCCATGTTGGATTCCATTCCAGCGACAGCAACCCCTGCTTGGCGCCATGCCCCAGGGTATCAAGCTAGTTCCTAAAAGTATTTTAGAAATATAATTTGGTTGCATCGTTATACAAAATCGGTTATTTTGATTGTAATTGATCTGAAAGAAACAACATGTTTAAACTGTATTTGAACTCAAATGCAGCACTAAGTTTATTTTCTAGAGAACCATTGACTGCAATATTAAAATAATGTTTTTTGAATTTGTGTATGTAATATATATATATAATTCTGAAATGGATTTTGGATTTTTGGAAGAGTTAAATAATTTTTCATGTTTGTCTCATTGCAATATGTATTCATACTTGGCTAACCAGTTTTTACCAACAGGTTTAAGAATCTTTAAAATAACTTTATGAAGGGCTAAAAATCCTCCAAATTATCTCCTGTGGGCTTTGTGGCACACATAAGGATTTAAAAATTTTTTAAAAAAGTATTATTCTTTTTGATAAGAATAAAGTGTATTTGAGTCCCAAAAATACTATAAAAATTTATGCATTTTTAAAAAAGTTTCTTTCCTTCCTTAACCCCTGTGTGACGGGTGGTGCAAATGTGCATTTTCAGCTGGAACGTTTTTAATGACCTCTAGATGGCACCCTATGTCCATTATATTGAAATCAAATGCAGCTAGAGTAACCTGATCTTCACTTAGTTTATATTCTGCTTGGATTTGATATTTTGCACATTAACTTAGTAGGGGGTAATTTAAAGGTCAACAAACAGAGCTCTGCTCATAAACTTTCCTCTTGAGATGAAACATTTGCATTTCTTATAACTCATTGAATACTTTCTTATTTTTTTTACTACAGTGTGTGGTGTTTTAGCGTCGGTTCTGCTTAAGATTTTGTTGTTTTCGGATATATTTCGCGTACTTTTCTTATTCCAAAAACCTTGACTTCAGGTTATTATTTGATTGTTTTGAAGGCATTTTCCTAACCTTAATATGAACAAAAAGGGTGAAAAAAGCCAAAGTGTATAGTCACAAACCGTGTGTAAATAAATTTAAAAAAGCATAATAAACATTTTATGCTTTCAAATCATACAATGTAGGACTTTGCCTTTCTCCATGCTTTGAGATTTTCCACACTCAATCTTCATTTTAATTTTGCTATTTCTTTTTGTAAATAATCTTTGTTGTAATTTTTTTTATTATTTTGGAAGTGTATTAATGTGTTTTGTCAATGAAAATTTTGGAAAAAAATGAATAGTGCTTATGAAATTTATTTCCCAAGCTAAATCATATTTTTTTAATATAATTTCATGTAAGTTAAAGGAAAAACATTATTACATTCTAGTTTTAATGTAACTGACAACTTGTGTAATAATCTAAAGGGGTACCAAAAATTACGACATTAGGACTGAAATTTTATTATTTAATCATTTTTTCTTAAGTTAGGCTTAGCGACAAAAACGCCCCGTCCTGAAAGGGTTAATTCCCCCTTCTCTCTGGTGCCTGCTGTAGCTTAGTGATCTAGGTCACATACTCGTGATTAGTGTGTCATGAGTTTGAGGCAAGTGCATCTGAAAACCCACTGTGTAAAAGAGGCCAGTGCTCTTTAAATCTGTGGGGGCCCAAATGTCCTCCGGTTGGTGTTGAGTGGAAGTTAGGAGAGGGGGTGCTAGCTCATTCGTCACTTGATCAAGGTTCAAAATTACAAGGTTTGTTGCTAATAGTCCTTGTATAGCTTTAAAGTGCATTGTTAATTTACACTCATTAACTCTCCTCTCCTTCCCTCTGAATTCACTTACTGTGATGTAAATTCCTTAATACACTCACACACACCTTAAACTATATGTATATAAATAAAATATGAACTTTCGATATAGGTTTTGCTTAATTGTCTGCATAAATGTTTTGTGGAAATTTACTGCGAAACATTAATGTTACACATGGTGTAATATTAACAATGTACATTGATTACCATAGTACTTTTCAGGATTCCGATGTAAAAAGCCAATATTTGCAAACTGTATAAATATTACAAAATTCATATTTATATTGATATACTACAAATTCCATTGTAGCTGCACAATTGCCAGCACAACTGCAAAGTAACTTGTGGTTGGCATTCTTGGTAAGAGCGCAAACTATATGAGTTATCTTGTAGCTTGTTGTCAATGTGTAAGAGTTATAATTTTCATAGTTATAATTACAAACTGAAATATGCAATTACCTCAAAATATAACTTAAATTAACCAGGTTAGGTAGGAGAGACTGTTGAATGTATGTATAATTTGATCAAGAAAATTATTGAAAATATTATTTGAAATTAAATTAGAAGAACAAAATAAATATTATTTTATTCCATGGTTGTAAATTGTTAATCACTATGCTGCAGTTTTTTGAAAAATAATTAATTTCTATGGAATAATCATTTTACATTCAAGGAATAAATTGAATTAACTAGTTTTATCTTGTAAGCATTTGGTGATTTATAACAGTTATGTGGTTGAGCTATCTTGCATCTTGTATATTATGTAATTAATGACTTTAGAACCAATAATAATAAAAAGGCATAAATAGTTTTTTAACATTAATGTGTGAAAATGAGTTTGTGATACGTCTGGCAAAAAATAAGAATCTGTATGTGCATAACTTTAATGAAAATAATTTAATATCATTGTTTCTATTCTATCTGTCTTTTTTTGAAAAAAGATTACAATATTAAATTTATGTGTTTTTCCCATTTAGTAATAAATATTGAAAAAATTAATGGTCATGTTAAAAATATACTTAACAGCAATGTATGTATTCTAATTTCTTTCTAAAAAACAAATTTTTTAAGACCTAATAAATCTGAAGTAAACCTTCAAGTAGAAGAAACTTCTGGATCTTACAACTAAATTCTCTTAAAAAAAATAATAATACTGAAAATATTTATATGCTCTGTTACATTTCTGCTTTTAATTTTTTATTGTTTTGCCATTGGCCATTATGTGAATAATAACTTCTTTTTTGTACTTTGTTTAAAGACTTTTATTGAAAAAGTGTGTTAGATTTTGAGTGAGTGAATATTAACATCACACTTTTCAGCGACGCAAGAGCTTTTGGCGACAGACCTTATAATTTTGAATGATGGTCGAGGGATGAGAACATCTGAGCTGGCACCCCCTTATTCTAACTTCTACTCCACACTAACAGGAGGACGTTTAGACCTTGACATATTTAACGGCATCTGCCCCTTCTGTACAGCGGATCTTCAGTGGCACTTGGCTCAAACTCATGACACACCAGCCAAGAGTACATTACCTTGACTTCTAAGCTACCGTGGCCACATTTTAGAGATTTTATAAAAGAATTTAAAAATTTGTATAAAATTATGTAAACAATAACAGTATGCTTAGTTATAAGATTTATTCAAATCTAAGGAATTAATCCAATGTTTGTTCACACATTGTTTGAAACATTTACAAGAGTTTTAGTAATTATTAAATTTAAAAAAAAAATCGACCTCTATTATCTTTTCCTATATTTTTTTTTTTTCGTATGCTTTCCTAGAAATTCTTTTACAGCTTGCTTTTTTACTGTATGTAATGCACTTAAAATGTCACTGCAATATTCTTTGTGATTGTTAAAATATTGATTCTTAATCAAAAATCAAAATATGAACACTTTTGTCAAACATGATTCATTAAAACATTAAGAGCAATTCATTTAGATAGCTGTTTATACCAATATTTATGTTTTGTAACACACTGTTGCTCATTTAACAACTAGCATTTACCTATCTAGCTAGCTTCTTATATGTAACATTTTTTAAGATAAATTTATAGATATCAACCATTCATTCCAAAATTTCTCTAAGCATGTCAAGTAAGTATTATGAAATTCTACTGTCTTAGATCATGAAATGAAAATGAGCCTGATCTTGAAGATTCATTTTATATCTTATTTTGTCATATTAAATCTCTTTCAGTAATATTTCAAAGCAATATTGAATATATTAAGATGTTGTCACAAACTTCTTGAACTTATAAGAAAATTCAAATACATTATTTAATTTAGAATAACAAAAATATGTATTTTTAATAAATTTGAAGTAAAATTTTAAGTTTCAAATAATGTAGTTAGACTATATCATATTCTAAACTCATGATTCAAAGTTTTACCATCATTAGATTAAATATTAAATTTTTCCTTATTTCACTGTTAATACTGCATGGAAATGGCATAGTTCTTGTTTAAGGAAGAAGATACGTTGCCATGAAAGTGACCAAAATATCAACATTTCTAATTGCTTTATTTTAATAGTATATTTTTTATAAAATTGTATGCAATGAATTTCATATTTGTTATTATGTTATTTAGTGAATTATATTTTTCTATCGCATGTTTTAAGTGGAATCTAAACTGACCCCTGCATTCAATACAGACTCATCCATATCAGCTTTAAAAATTCCCTTATTGTTTAATTTTGGAGGGTATTCTAAAGTTTGATACTTCAAAGTAAAAAGAATCTTAAATGTTGCTTTAATATTCAGGTTCATCAGGTGACGTGGAAGAGAAACTATTTTTATTGCAATGATTTTAAAGAAATCAATCTTTGCTTCATGATGTTGAAAGATGGTAGTATAAAACTGTACCAGAACTTAAATTAAACAGAAAAAATTGTGATTTAGCTATGAAAATTAAGAAGGAAGTGTGTAACACATGGATATGTTAAGAAAAATGTATGCATATCAGGCATGCAGTATTGCATTTGAAATACACATAAATCAAAAGCCAAAATGTTTTCTTTAAAAGAGAAATCATGAGGAAAATGCATGTATTTTAATCAGAGTGCTATTTTTAAAAAAATGTTGTAAAAATGATACAAATTTCCAAGTTATGCTACATTTTAAAATAAAATATCAGTTGTATACTAACTTAAAGATTTTAAATATCCAGATGGTGGAATTTGTAATATTTTTATCCTGCTACTCTATTTCACTTCCTGTGTCACATTTCCTTTTAAAAACACCTTTGAATGAGATATTTTACCAAAATAATGTAAACATACGAAATTATACAAATGTTGATCTTAAATGAACCTATTCAAAAATTGAACAAGGTCTGAGACAAAGAGATTCTCTTGCTTGTGTATTATTCAATATAGCACTTGAAAAATATATTAGAGATTCTAATATAAACACCAGAGTTACTATTTTTAGTAGAATCACACAATTATTAGCCTTCACTGACAATATTGATGTCATAGGTAGAACAAAACAAGTGGTTATGAGTACTTTTATCACTTGAGGAGTCTACAAGAAGAATGTGTTACACACACTATTAACAAAGAGAAAGCTAAATTTTTGATTTTAACACACAGAAACTATGACTTATCCCCTTTAAAAATTAATTTTACTACTTGAGTGTGTACAGCAGTTTAAGTACTTTGGAATTGTCATTAGCTATACTAATGATTTATATAAAGCTTGAAGTAAATAATAGACTAATTATGACAAACAAATGTTTCTATGGGTTGAGATGTCAATTTAAGTCCAAAAATATTATTGTCAAAAGAAAAATCAACCTATGTAAAACTTTAAATAAACCAATTGCTTTGTATGGCAGTGAGTGCTAGCCATTAAATAAATTTGAAAAATGTAAGTTGCTGATTTTTTTAAGAGAAAATACTCTGAAAGATCTTGAGTGCCACTAAGCAAAATGGTGTGAATAGAATGTGATATAATTATGAAATTTACAGCAGGTTAAAGAACCAGATATTATTAAAGCTTTAAAGGTTAGCTACATTAGATGTTTAGGACAAAAGAAAAAAAAGGAAGATTCCTTCTCCTTCAGGTGTGTTGAGAGAGATCTTAGGGCTGTGGGAGTCATCTATTAGCAATCTATCACTCCAAATAGAGTTAGTGGAAGGGAGCTCATGGAGACAACCTTGGCCTGTGACAAGTGGTAGTGCTGGTGAAGGGTGAACCAAAAGTCTTGTGCCCTGATTTTAATATTTATTGTGCTCAAACTATTATAATTAGACTTATGTTTGTTCAGATGTATTCTAAGTACTGTTATGAATTTTTTATAAGACTATTTACCCCAGGGAATTTCAACATATGCCTCCTTGGTAACTTGGAAAATGTTTAGGCTATATTTCAGTTCCTGTCAAATGTTTTTAATCTGTTTTCTGTTACACTACTTGTTTCTTTAAAGATTTCATACCATTGCTTTATTGGTTTTGTGTCAGGAGGGTTGCATCCATAACAATATATATCAAAATTTACACTGAACATTAGTGTACAAATTTGATGTAACCAAAGCACGTTTTGGTTGTTGTTGTCGTATGACAAGTGCAGAAAAAAGTCAAATGGGGCCAAAGGCATGCAGCACAGTTCTAACCACATCACCAACTTAATCGGTATAAAGGGTGTCATCGCAGCAGTTGGGATCTATGTTAAAGAGGGTCGAGGCAACATTTTGGTCTCTCTCTTGAATCATCATTTCAGCTGAAAATGATGTCTTCCTTACATATATTTCCCTAAATCATTCTTGAAGGAGAATTCCCATTGCTTTTATTGTACAAAAAACTACTGAAACTGATCCATCCAGTGACACAAAAATTACATGGTTATTTTGTAATGAATTTTTATAATCCGGTCGACTTTTTTGGTTCACCATGTATTTATGAAAGTCACTGCAGCATTGCTTGCACCAAATGACTGAAAAGAATAACCAATACACTATTGATTTCATTGTCATGTGTGATATAAGTTCTGAACTTAGCATCTGAAAATCATTAGAAATCTACAAAATGAAAATAAATTCCCTGCATATCTAAACACATGTTAAGCAATTTTTCCCTTTTGTTTCATTACATAAGGGGAGCTTACATGTAAAGAAGCATTTGAGTTAGCATAATAAAATTATTTTATTCTATGTATTAATTTGGATTACAAGGTAAATGATTTTTTTTAAAATTAAACCTCTCTCTCTTTTATTAGTGAAGCTAAAGTAACTATGAGTCCTCCTGATATGGATGATGTACCTTTTGAATTTGGATGTCTTACTACTCTTCCAGAACCATCTAACCATTCTTGGCAAGAGTTTTTCGTGGTACACACTCCAAGTAATGTATTAACACCATTAACACCTGGTTATCCCCTGGGCGGAGACTCATTTCCTGATGGTATGAAATTTTTATTTTAAATAAACTAAATTCAATAGTATTGGAGGAATTTCATCCCATAGGGAAAACATTATTTTATTAAAAAGTTACAAAATGAGGAATATATGTGTTTTTGGAAAAAATATTATAATTTTAATGTTCTTTCTCTCTTGTATTAAAATACTGGGTGTTCGAAAAGTTTGAATAAACTTCTAAGTATTAACTACAAATAAATAAGCAAATATATTCACTTACGATTTTTATGTTCTCTGAAGAAAATACTGAAATTTTTTAGTATGTTTTATTATATGATTTCAATGAGTGCACTAATAGTTCAAGCAAAACCTGGAGTTTACATGAGATTTTTGGCCATGCTCTATGAAACATTGCAGGATCAACTTTCTGAATGGCCGCTACAATTCCAACTTTTCAATTCATCAGTATTACAAATTGGAGACTGGTAAACAATATTTTTCATGTATCCTACAAGAAATGTAAAAGTGTTATGTCTAGAGATCTAGGTGGCCACTGCATTGGACCTCCTCTTTCCAACCATTGCCTCTGGAACTTTTCATCTAAAATTTTTCTCACTCCCAAACTCCAGTTTGTTGGCTCCTCATTTACACTGTACTTGTGTTGCAGATTTAAATTCGATAAATCATTCTGCAACTCGCTTTAGTTTTTGTGGTGAAATCATTTTGAAACAAGAACATTGCAAAACCTGGACATTGTGTTGTGATGTACCCAGTCTCTTTTCCCTAATTGCTAAGAAGGTACATCAGAAAACGTAGGAAACATCCGTTCGTTTCCCAAATTACTGGGAAAAAGTTTCGTAAATGGGTGGTCAAAAATTCTGACCATTTTCCCATGGCAGTCCAAGAGATGAAAAAAGACGGCAGTACAATGTGCTTTCAGTTTCTCACAGATCTGTGACGACAGCATGTCTGGATAATAGGAGTTTCACTATGCGCCGAGACAGACCCCGTGCTCTAAGTGTCCAACAGACAAGAGATCAAAGGGATAGGCGGTGAGTGACCATGAGAAACTGGAGGTTAAAAAGGGAGAGCGAGAGAGTTTGAAAAAAAGACTTTGACTTGAGATAATCTGGAATATGCCTCTCAGTCAGCGGTACCTGTGAGTCCACGAATTAATGAAAACGAAGGCGGATTTAGAACCAAGAAGTTTTTCGGGTCAGCAAGAGCACTGTGGAGATAGAGCCAGCGAACGTACACACTCTGTGTAGAGTTACAGAAAAGCGAAGACTTTCTCTAATGAACCGTGGACCCTTTGGCATATCGAATTCCCAAACGTATCAGTTTGACTAATATGTTTATGCTAGCTGTATAAAGACGTTATCACGAAAGAGACTCTACATCTGTAGTCCCTGCTTGCAGCTAGATTGTACAGGAATATTTATTTGATGATTTTCTTACTGTAATAAATAGTTTAACCCAGATCTGTTTGAAGTCATTACAGTGCCATCTAATTTGCATTTCATTGAATAAACTTTAATCTTTTCTTTACGGAATAAAAAAAACCATAAATGAAAATCTTTGCTTCTTTAAATTCATTTCTGAAAGTGCAGCCATACTTTTCAGACACCTTTATTATATCCTCCTGGCCATAATATTTGTTTTTGAAACCAGTTTGTACATAAAAAAAATGTTATATTTAATACATTTTTAATTTTAGCCTCTTCTGCTATTTTAAAATACTTTATTTTTCTAAGACGCTGCAATCTAAATCAAAGGGATTGAAAATCTAGGTGGAAAAATAGCACAGATTTGACTCGGATTTTTAGCTTTGTATAAATTAGAGTAAATTTCAAATGTTAATGCTGTCTAAATTCTAGATTTTCATTTAACTGTCATTGAATGCCTTATTTTCATGTAAACAAGAATCAATGTTTAAATTAATTTTTAAAAGGCCCTTTCCAATGTTAGTTTTATTTTTGTATTTGATGCTCTAGTTTGAACATGAAAAGTATTTTCAATTGATTAGCTGGTCAAGAAAAGTAAAATGTAATGATTTATTTAAAAATTAGTTTTTATTTATTGAATTGAAATTTTTTTTCAAAATTTTTATTTAGATGCTGAAATGTTACATAGAGCTGATCATGGTGATATAACAATGCAAGAAATTCCCGTTGATAGTGAAGAACCAATCCTTGAAGTATATTTTTCATTTATATGCTCCTCTTTTTTTTTTTACCATTTTATTGTTCAATAATTTTAATTTTGTTCAAATAGTAAAAATAAATTACAGTGTTTCATATGCAACTGTTATTAACTAAAAATTCATTTATTCTCTGTAAGTTAATTCTGTAAAAAATTTAATGCTGTCAGCAGTATTTATTTCTAATTTGCATTTGTGCAACATTCTTGACCTTATTTTTCAAAAGTTAAATTGCTATCTATACGTTTTTATGTATTACAACTAAGTCATTACATTTAAATTTTCTCTTTGCTTTACTATTGCATTTTTAATTGCTTTTAAAATTGTATAGATAGCCTGCATGGAATAAGTTTGTAAAATGCTTCAATGTTTTGACTCTTGATTACAATTAATATGCAAGTACTTAACACTGCACATTGTTGAGTTTATATATTACTTGTTTGCTACACCCAATTAAAAATTTGAAATGCTATTGTTACTAGGGCTTATATTGATTCAATATTCAGTGTTGTTATGTATTCATTATTTCAGTGTTATATAACACTTATCATGTTATTAATTTTTATGAGCTGTAATTCATTCCTTTTGTAAATAAGAGTTCCATATCTTTTGACCATCCAAAGTAGCACATTGTAAAAGAATAAATCCTTCTATGCTTATGATGTTTTTTAGATTAGAAATATTAACAGTTTATAAGTCAATAATATGTTCTGATGAAAGTCAATTTTTAACATGCTTTTATAAGTTTTACTCGAATGTAACTGAATCTTTTGACTCAATTTTTACTCACTTTGAAAGGTCAGATTAATTTGAAATTTTGTACACTTATCAAGGAATGATGACAATACAATAATTTCATAATTTTGTCCCATTGTCCTGATCAGGATAATTAGGAATACTATTTATAGATTTGGCGACTAATTCTGTATACCACTTCCAGATTTGGCGACTTATTGCATAAACCATTTTTAGATTTAGTGACTAATTCTAGATTTAGTGACTAAAAGATTAAGGTGCAACCCTAAAACTGTGAATAGGCTTGTGGTTAATACAAATAAAAAAAGTTCTTTATGTGAGAAAGGGGGTAGGGTAGGTGCATTAGCAGAATTTCTTACCATAATATAAGTCAAATTTTTCTGAAAATGGAAATAAAAAAAAAGACTTGTGCATGTGAAAGAAAATAATTTTGTTCTAACTGCTAAATGTTTTTTATTTTTATAAAGCAATACGTTAAGAAGTGATGATATGAATTAACATTGTAGCAATATGGTTAATAGGTGATAATACGATTGTCATTTAATATTTCTTCTTACACACTTTTATTAGATAAATTCAACAAAAAATAAATGATAGTTTTAAAAATTAAAAAAAAGGGCTTTTATTGTATATTGAATTAAAAAAATGAAAAATAAATTTTAGTTTATATATATATAAAAAAAACTAAAAAACACACTTTTATAGTGAATTGAACTAAAAAGTAAAAGAAATAATACTTAATATAAGAATAAAATGATTAACAAGAACATTAATGTCATTGGGGTAAAAGCATGGGGTGCTTTGTACTACATTTTTACACTAAGCATTTTGGAATAGAACTAGTAAGAAATTATAACAATTAATATAGAGCACCTCACCCTTTTACCCCAATGACATTAATTTTCTCGTTAATCATTTTATTATATTAAGAATTATTTTTTTACTTTTTAGTTCAATTCACTATAAAAGCATGTTTTTTAGGTTTTTTTTTAAAACTATAATTTTTTATATTAACTATCAATAAAACAGTTTAAAAGTAGTAAAAACAAAATTAGATAATTGCTGGTGAATGATGTTTTATATTTTAACCAATTTTTTTGGAAGTTAATGAAGTATAAAAACACTTTCTCTTATAATTAGTACATAATTTTTTAAATATTTAATGCATCAAAATGCAATCATCAGTAAAAATTAACTAGTAAAATATTTTTAGATGCAAGAGGAATCTGCTGATTTTCTTTCAGGCATGCCCTTTCTAGACCAAGCACCTGAAGAACTTATGCAAAGGTTTATTATTTATAGTTTTCATTTTCCTTTTGTATTTCTTGATAATTTTTATTCTAAATTTATGTTTTCTGAAAATACTATTCTGAACTTTGGTTCTAAAATTGCACATAAATTAGTTCAAGTCAGTTGTTTTAATCCTTTACCAGGCTGTGATAAATATACTTACCACCAAATTCATCAATCTGATATCTTTATGCGTCACCTTCATCTGTCCAATTTACAATTCATTTTACGAATAGTATTATTTCCAAACATATTTCATGAATTTGTTGTGTTTATTATGTACTGGTCTGTTTTCATAAAACTCAGGGGAAGTAATATGTAATTATTCTGAATTGCATCATCATCATCTAAGAACATAAAATATTTATAATCCACTGTTCTATTTGATGGTTCTAGTGCTTACAAATTTATTTTAGAAATTTCATGTGGGCCGAGGTAAAAGGAAACAAATGGTATATAAAAGCCTTTCAGTAGCATGTAGTTGGCTGTGATAAACATGTTCTCTCTAAAGGGGTCTAAAAAATGAATATAATTTTACCTAAGAAGCTAAATTAATTCCTTTTCTTAAATCAATCTCATTAGCAAAAATATTTTAATGTACTATTACCAGAAAAAAATAGCCTGCTAAAGGATTAATATTGGAAAGTTGTGGAAAATGATAACAAAATTCATTTTTAATATATTATGATTAATATATATATATATAAGGATATATATAATATAAGATAAATATGTGTTAAGATATGTAAGGATGGATTTTTTTAAATGACTAAATTTTTTTAATATTTTTTTGCATTTAAATTAATTTAAATGTTCAAAGTAATATGTGATCTTTATCTGATTTGTTGTATTATTTGATTTGAAGTTGATTGCTGCATGGGCATTAAAAACAACTATACATTTTGTATAATAATTAAGATCTTTGGTTATTAGGTAGGGTTAGTTTTTGACTAAATTTCCTGTATTTGCTTTAAACAAATTCAAATCCATTATTATTATGGCTTGTAGGAAATGACAGTAAATGACAAAATAGGTATTTTTGAGGAAATATGGGGCTGAAATTGTTTTTGCTCTTTTGGGAAGATAGTAATAGCAATAGCGTTTATTTACTGAATTCCTCTCTAAATAGGGATGAATCTGAAGATTAATCACTAACCACATTCAGTAGTGATGTAAAATAGATATGAAAATATTACATGAAATGTTTTAAACTCCTATTGAATCAGTGTTTGTGGAATACTTATGAACCTTACAAGAAACACAACTCAATGTAAAAGATAAAGAAGCTTCCTGAATTTCTCATGCAAATGATTAAGAAAAATATTCAAATGGAAAATCAATCCAAACCCTTTGAAGTTGACAACTAATTATTTTGCAAATCACATGCCACCTAATGCAATAAAAATCAACCTTGCAGACAGTGTTTATTGCTCAAAAAAATGTTCAAGACTGGTAAAAAAAAAATTACTAAGGAAATTTAAATTTGGGGAAATAATGTAAATTAGGATTTATAGTCTTGAACCTTATTTTGAAGTTTATTGTGCTAAATGTTTTTTTCTAATAGTTTGTGAAAATATTATGTATTTAGATTACTATATACAGCGAAAATCGCTTAACACAAAACTGAGGGATTGAAATAAATGTTCACCATAAGAGAATTTCGTATTAAAAGATATTAAAAAACAACATACATTTAATAAAATTAAGTTTATTAAAGTGCATTTTATTTACATAGATATGTATATCCATATATCTAATAAAAATCAATGAAACAAAAACATTCACAAGAACTTGATGAAATTTAATACAAAATTTTCAATTTTTTTGGGAAACAAAATGTTTATTGAGAATTTTGTCTTTTTAACTTTACATCTACAATTTATATTTCCGATAATCAGTTCTTATGATCTAAATTAATACTTTAACAAATCTTTATTACAAAAATGTGCTGCATTTTTTATCTTAGTATTAGTAGATTTCATATTTCTAATTAAAATAATATGTAATTTTTTAAGCAATTGTGTTAAAAAAATTGGGCAGTCAGAGGGTTAAAAATTAATTCTTAAAAATTTATACATGAGTATTCTATTAGTATGGATTGGAACTTGGTTTTGTCAGAAATAATAAATGAAGCAACATATTAGGAATTAAGAAATATGATTGAAAATCTAATTATTTATCTGAACCATTAAAAAATACAAAAAAACTTGCTGTTGGAAAAAACTATCATTTAGAAGTATATAAAATTTTCAGTCTTGATCGAAGAAGAATTGAATATGAAATCCTGTTCAAAGATACATTGTGATAAAAGTTTTAGATAATTTGTGTTGATGAATGCTGTCAAGATAATTTTTGAATGATTTGGGTACATTTTATCTCAATAGTTTGCAACATTTATTTTATAAAAATTTGTCCATGATATTGGCTTGATGAAATCACACAAACCAAACCATCTCCAAATTTATAATGATCAATAATTTGAGAGAGCAGGGAAAAGTTTTGTACTAGAAATTTAATGGATGATTCTAAATTTTATGGAATAATAACACATTTTGTAAAATGTGTTGAAGTAGCTATTATGATTATTAATATTCATTTAAATATTTTGGAAATTAGTTTTAAAATATGAAAATTACATCTCCTAATCTGAAATTTTGTGCATACTCTGTTTCAAAGTAAGGGTATTTTATGACTTTTAAGCTTTGTAGTTAAAAATATTTCATTTAAATTTTACTTATAATTTCTAATTAAACAAAATATTAAATGAAGGAGCTAGTTAAAATTGATACATATAAAAATTATATACTTTTCACAATAATCAGAATATTTTTTACTTTTAGGATTAAGAAAACATAATAAAAGATTAATCATACATTTTTTTTTAATTTGTAACATTTTATATTATATGTAATTATTAATTTTTGCTTCAATATTTATTTCACAAAAAGAAAAATCATTTAAGTGGTATGCTTTCCATTTAAAAATAAGACCTTTTTAATTTAATTTTGTCAATTTGATTCTAACATTTAATTAGACTTAATTTTTGTGCTAAAGTTCTCAATATTATGGAGTGATCCATCATCCCCATATGCACAACATACCTGTTCTAACAGTCATTGGTGTAATTGTTTCTGAGTTCCATCAGGTCACCCTTGCACATACTGATTTCATATGCACATCATTATGATTTGGTTTTGTCAAGCACTGTTTTCTCAAGATAATGTACGATCTCTGAACCCCAATTCTTCCTATCTAAAGCTCACTTCCATATTCAATGATGAGGCATATTAAATCTTCTCCAATAAACATAAACAGTGGTAAACCAAAATTCCAGTACATAAAAAAACAGCCCTCTAATTTCCCTATAGTCCTTACAGATCAGGGTATTCAAAATTTTTTCCTGCTGTGTCGCATACATAGATATTTCACATGGACCGCAACATGAGGATTAATAGTGGTGGTGGGGGGGAGAAATGCTTTAAGACCAAGGTAGCATAGAAAAATTTAAAATGTGGAAAATTGATCAAAATATTAAAACTCCTCTATTTTGCTTTTTTAAAGTTATTTTTCTATTTTTTATTCTACTCTGGTCACCTTGGGTTTGAGCAAACAAAAGCTCTTCTCAAAGAAAAAATTATCGCTGAGAAATTACGTCAACAATAACTAGACTAAGGGCATGAGAAGATTCGCCCGATGATTCAAGATCATGTGTAGAATGCAGGCACACAACTAGATCCCAAACACCTTTTTAGCTGTCCTTCCATTGTTGGTGCCCTTTTAAAAATAGACAATGACTGTAGGATGTACATTCTTCACTCGGATTGTGCCATGGATGTTTCCATGGCAGGGATTCACCCCTTTAGCAACATCTTGACTATATCCTTATGTTTTTTTTATTAAACCCCCTGCACTTTGTCATACACGACAACAACAGCTTAGATTTGATAGTGCTAATAAATTGCTTTACAAATGTGTTTTCGAATGATGTGAATTAGGGCAATTACATTTTATGTATCCTTATTCTGTTAAAAAATTATAGTTACTTTGTTAAAGTTAATCAAATAAATACTTCTTTAAAAAAATAAGTGATTATGTATATTTATGTTTGTAAACTTGAAGTGCTTGGGAAAGATATAAATATTTAAAAATTTAGTGTTAATTTAAAAAAAGGAAATAAATTAATATTACAGAGTTTTACTTGTAAAGTCTTTTTGATTGGACATAAATTATTTAGAAATATGGTTTTGTTGATAAGTTACTAAAATAATTTTCTGTTTTAAACAGTGGACTGTTCCCTGAATCACATCATGAGCCCGTACCAATGGCAGTAGATGAGAATTTGTCACATTTGTTAACTCCTGAGGCACCTACTGTCTTAGATGAATTACAACAATTAAGGGAAGCAATCGAAATGTCTGAAAATGGAGAAAGAGCACTGAGAGAAAGAAGTCATGTTGAACAACAAAGAGTAAAGTTTTAAAAATACTTTCTTTGAAATAAAAATTACCAGTACGATCTATTATTTTAAAAAATTAATAGAAAATTATAATTTTATGATAAATTTAAAATGTGTAATAGTGATATCTAGAATTTGTTTGCTATTGATGGACTGTTACAACTAAATATTTCAAAAGAGTTAAAATAATAATTTAAAGCATTATGTTAGAAGAATTTTGAAAAAAAAAAGTGATTTTATTTGAGAGGAAAAGGACCAAATTTATTTTATTATTACAAGTACAGTTTTGTTAAAAATTCTGAGCCCATATTTGTGACTTTTCAACAACAGAATTATTTTTAATCTGTTAATTAAAGATGTGCAGTTTTTGTATATCTTGTTTTTCTTCTTAGAAAAAGAATTAACCATTAGCATTAACTGTCTTTTTCGAATTATTTTTTTAACACATTTTACCTGCAGCTTTCAACATTTTTTCTCTTTGTTATACTCATTTTTACATAAACTGAATGTGTATGGTCATAGTATTTCATTTAAATTTTCATTTTAATTAGCTTGTTTTATTAAATCATTTAAAAGAACCTTATTAATTTTGAATGTGCTGTTCCTTAATAAGATTGCCAGTGTAATTTTAATACAATCACATAATTACAAATGAAGTTGTATTTCTGTTTTTTGCTATATTTAATTAAATAGTATAAAATTAATCAACCATCATATAAGCATTCTTATCAAAAGTCTACGTTGAAATGAAAATATAAATGGTTATATCTAAAATTATGAGTCTTTTAAGAAGGGGAGGAGGGGATGTGTAGCATTCAAGGAAAATTTAGTTTTATTTGCTTTCAATTTATAATATCTATGATTTGTATGAAATCTGATACTTGTAATGGTTCTTACTTAAGTTAACTCTAGAAATATTCTTATAACATGAAACTTTGTTTCATGTAAAATATTAAAGAATAAATCGGAGATTAATGGTTATTTAAGATTGAAAAACCTTATTGATTTCATGTGCCATTTTTAATTTGTTGAAATAATTAAAGGACTTGGTATACTTATGAAATAGATTTCATCTGCTGAATCACTAGAAACATTTGTGTTAGGACCTACTCCTGGTCCGGGACGGAGACAACGCAGAAGACGTCATCTGATAGTTGATCCTGTTACCACTTTATCGGCACATCAGATTCGATCACAAATGGCCAGGATAGATAATCTTACTGTTCCTATAGTATGTTCTTTTTTTGTTATAGTTAAGTTTTTATACTTCGTTGTTAGTTTTAATAATTTGATTCAATGTAATAAATGAAAATTAAAAATGAAAATAATTTTAGACTGTTCATTAATAGTCTGATTTTGTATGTATTTTGAATATAAAAAATAATCTAGGATATTCTACTATGCAATATTTTAGTTATTATTTAGTGAAATCTTCAAATTTCTTTATAAGTTATATGGTTTAATAGCAAAGCTTTAAAAAAATAGTGTACTTGCTTGAATTTCAAAGATTTTGCAAGAAATGGAAAATCTCGTTAGAGACTGATAGAGCACATAAGCCCTGCTTGGTTTTAACCTCCAATCTTTGAAGTTAGAGTGACTGTGATGTTGACACTTGCCCATTGATAGTTAAAAATACATTTATGTAAAAAGAAATGGAAAATATATTTGTATACATTGCTGCTTTGAATTAATGTTAGATAACATTAAATTTTTAAAAAAGGACTTTGAATTAAAAGTTATTTGTAAGATAAAAAAGATATAATCATATTTTTTACTTTTTATTTTATTTGTTATTACTATTTAAGTTTAAATAATTTTTTTATTTGCTGTTTTATATTTTAAAACTTTACATTTTGTATTGCAAACAATCAAGTTTTCATTGCATAAAATGTTTCTGAATTCTGTGCATTTATTTCATTATAAGTTATTTATTTTTTTTAAATGCTATTACATTTTTTTCTTTGTTTTTTCTTATATATATTCATCTTACAGTTCCAAGATCAAATCTATTTATTTTTTTCATTTGGAATATTTAATGATAACATGAAGTTCAGCTCCCTGCTTGCACCCTAAGTTATACGAAAAGTTGGTACACAATTTTCGTTGATAATAAATAAATTGTTGGCTGTAATAAATTCACATAGCTTATCTCCTCATGCATCTGAATAGCAACCAAACCATAATTCAGATTTGTTATTGGAGTCCATACTCCAGACCAGTCGATTAAGCTTTTTGTAACATATAACTTGGCTAATTTTATGAAGATCCGAGTCAATGTTTTTTCAATTCCTACTATTAGTTCAAAATCTCCCTATATATATATCTGGTTCAAATTTTTAGTCATTAATAAAATACATTTTAAAGCGCTCAGTTGAGCTGAACTTTTATATATACAATTGTTTTGGGTGACAGTACAATAATTTAATTATAATTAATTGACTGAAACTAATTATTTAAAGAATTACAGATGCAGCTACATTGGCATCGTTTTTAGTAACTTGGGTCAAAACTTTAAAAGATTTTTTTCTCACGTTTTAAAGCATTCAGTTGAACTGAAATTTTATACATGTTTGTTTTGAATGACAATACAAAGCTTTAATGATAGTTAATAAAAATTAATTACCACTTAATATTGTGATTCTGTCATAGGTGTATACATATTTATATTAATTGTAATTATTTGATAAAAAGTAACTAAAATAAAAAAAAAATTTTGTTGACCTAAGTGAGAATTGACTTAATTATTTTTTTTATATTGCTTATTTTAGAATTGCACCTATATGGTGACGCAATAAAAAGAGATACCAGTTTCCGGGGAATGTTCTAGGTCTGTAATGATAAAACACCAATCGGCAGCCCATTAGAAATTTGAAAAAAAAAATGTTTTAGAATTGCATCTTGGTAAATGTTAATAACTTAGTATCATGTAAAATCTTCTCATTTTCTCAAGAAACGTTTTTGAAAAGGGGTTTTCAGAAATATTTTGTCTTTTTCAAATTTTAAAAATGGTCAAATATTTAAAACATTTTTTGATAAAAAAAATGACACAGTATATTAAATTGTGCTTGTGTGTAAAAGTACATTAAAAGCATATGAAATTGCTTGTTAATGTCAACATTTTTTTATTACAACAATTTAAAGTAAATGATATAAATTGATATTTTTATGGTTATATGAGTATTTTAAAATAAAACACCATTTTAAAATAAAAATTGACTGCATTATCTATTTATTTTTAGAGAAGACCTACACTTCTTGAAACAGCTGAATCAATGCTTCGAAGACTTTCAGCTCGTAAGTAATAAATAAAATTAACAGTTTATTACTTTTTATTATGCATCAGTTTTGTGTGTTTGATTATGAATTCCTTTCACTTACTTAATATCTTGTGTTTGCTTGAATATATTTTCTTATTTTAGATATTTTAGCTGTAATTTTTTAAACTCTGTTTTTTTGTATTCATTTTATTTCTCTTTCCTTTTTTTACATCAAGTAGTTTTGTTTGATTTTTTGATTTTAAAGTTTATGTTAAGTTAACGAAAACAAAACAAATGCATAAACATTATTTCATTCATGCTGCATATTCCCAGATAGAAGCTGATCAGTTTATAAGCTAAGAATGCATTTTTTTCTTAAAAAATTTACTCAAAATTCAAAACTTGTATTTAAGTTGAATCGAAAAAATAATCCTCTAATATCCAAACAGGGTTTTAATTGTTTCCTGTAATTTTCAAACTGTCACCATATGGACAAAAATAAGACTGAGCAGATGAAAAGTTTGGAATGTTTCACAATCAAGTAAATTTCTGTAAAGTAAAAGGCAGTTGACTATAGTTTCATTTCTGATAACCCTATCTGAAGGTACATTTTTAAATTCATTTATTCCTTTACACATCATCTGTGCTGTTCTTAATTTATGTACCATTCTGAGCTAGGAAAGAAATTTGTTTATGGTATGTGATTGCCCATATATATGTTTTAAACCCTGAAGAAAAAACTCCTTGTGTGATGATCATATGGTTTCAGACATTCCAATAACTGAATGTGAATTTTCCAAATTATGTAGAAACTCTGATTCTGGCATTGACTTTAAAGGATTTAATTGAATTTTTTTTCCCTTTAGAATATGAGTTTTATTTTAAACAAAAAGTTAAAAGATTAAAATTGCTTGCATGTATCTAAAGAAAAATGTTTACCCCCTCCCTTTCCTAAACAAAATATTTGCTGAGATTACCTGAATGTATGTATAATCTGACTCCCTCCTCCTACTTTTTCTTTACAAAAGTTTAAAAAATTCTAGTCTTTTACACAGAAATATATGCAATATATATTTGTATTTGTAGAACATAAAATGCAATATTTGACATTTTTAGGCAGTTGCTGAAATATCCTGCAATACACAGTGCTTGCTACATATTGTTATATATGTGTGTCTAAAAAGAAAGGGAGGGGATTAATTTTTATGTACTATAATTTTTATTTCCTTTATCTTTATTAATGATAAAATTTGCATAACTATGTACATTTTTAAAAATTCAATTACTTTTCTTAAGTGTGATGAAATGCATTTTACAGTTTACATTATGTTTTTGAAATTCTTTTCAGAATTTATACCAAATGGAATAAGATCTAGAATAAACAGACTTCAAACTTTACCTGAACCAACTGATTTATTTTCATACGTGGTTAGTCCTCCTGAAGAAGTTCCTGAAACAGGCTAGTAATCATTGACTAACAATATTTTTCATTGTGATAATAAATATGAGCTGTTTGTATTTCTTTACTCAATTACACTAAATTGAAGACTTACATTAAGTATGTCAAATTATATGTTTCATAAATTCTAATTTATTATGCAGCAATCGATAATCTTTTGAATATTAGGGGAGCAGTTTTCTCAAAGAAAGTGTATGTGGAGAGGGAGAGTAATTAGTTGAAATCCAAAGGTGGTATTTTGAATTTTGTTCACCTTAAGATTATCATGTAGCATAGGGATTCTTCTACCTTTCACACCAAAGGGCCAAATTAATAAATTTACAATGATCCACAGGCCACATTAATCAATTTGCAGTGATCCATAGGCAAAAAATAATGTAGTCAGAAAATTTATTTTTTTAAAAAAAAGGGGAGGTTTGTTTTACAGGACTACAACTGTTTCTAAGGGAAAAGATGATGTTTACAGTCTTCTATAGATATAGATAAAAATTGTTTCAAAAAAGTTAAGTAGATGTCAAATTAAACTACTTTGCAAACTTGTCAAAGTTAAAAATCCATCTTTTTTTCTGAAAATTTCTGAGATTTTATGCAAAGTCAAATTTTTTATATTTAAAATTATTCGAAATATAATGAAATTTTTGAAAAATTTGTCATTTCCAGAAAATTTTATCTCAAATGGATATCAAACACTTCAGTGATATGTTTTAAATATCAAGAAAAACAGAAAAATGGCATTTCTTTTGACAAAAAGCAGGAAAGGAATTTTTTAAAAATTGCTTCAAATTCAAATGAGGGATCACTAAAATGCCTTCAGCAGGTTATTTGTGGCCCTCGGGCCACTGATTGAAGATCCCTTATGTAGCATATGAAATTTATTAAGGTATAACCTTTTATATGCTCATATACCATTATGGGAGCATTGGTTTTTAAGTTTGGTGAATTATAAATTTTATTTCTATTGCATTATAAAAATTATTTAGAAAGAAGACAAATTAATTTTTGGCATTGAGGTAGTGCTGATAAAATAAAGTTTTTTAAAAATCATAAATTTAGCTCTATTTTAGCATTTTATTGAGCAAAATTTTAAAAAAAAAATGTTAAGTTTAAAATGTAACAGAGAGAGAGAGAGAGATGTTTTAATAATTTAATGAGAGTAATTAAAAATGATCACTTTATTACTCAACTTTAAATTATGAAAATTATTATTTTTTTTAATACAAGATGAGAAATTTAAATGTTTCAGAAATTGGAACCATTGGTATCTGTTTATTTTTTTAACATCATTAGTTATTTGATTATAGTACATAAAAGAATGGATGAAGTTTTCTGAATGCTAAATCTTCTATTGTCTACAATAAATATTCATAAATGTTGATTTCCTTCTCAATTGCTCCATATTCCTCTTTCCCACACATTCCCTGATAATTTTAAGTAGATATCCATAGCTACCACAGAAGTGCATGTATCTGTTGATAGATGGATGTTTATGACTCACTTGAAGAGACAGAAAATTATTAGATATAGATTATATTTTTTTCTGCTCTTTGTATGCTTCTTAAATTAGTGAAAATACATTACAGATCAAATGTCTCATACAAAAACAATTCAAACAGTAGAAGGGGCACTGAATATTATCAGATGACGAAAAAATGTATTGATATTTGACAACTGTTTGTAAAAGAATGGGGATATTTGGCCATTTAGAAGATATATGTGAAAATATTTCCGAATCCTCACACATACTACAGGCAGTTGTTCATGGTAAAACTGAAATTTCTCTAATCACACACACACATAGAGGATGATAAATTATCACATTGAAACCATGTTTTATCCTTTAGAACCTCCAATTTTAAAGGTAAAATCTAATGTCAAAGTTAAAGTATTATTTGGGAGAAAAAAAAGTTTAAATGTTTAGAAAAACCTAAAATCTGGCAGCTTTGAAAATGTTTGTTAAATGCTTCCTAAGTTGGTTGTTTTATCTCCAGTTGACATTTTTCAGATATGTTCTATATATCTCCATTTAGTAAATATGATAGAGCTAGATACAAGGTAAAAAGAAAATTCTTATTGCATTTGAAAATGATATCTAAGCCAGTTTTTTTCCTTTCTTTTGGATTATTAATTGGTCATCACAAAGTATCTGAAGAAGATTTATACAGGAACATACAAAATTGGTTTTCTTACAATTTCTGCTATAATGTTTAAGAATTAATTTAAGGAGTTGAAATTTTTTCCCTTCATATTACAGGCAATACGATGTTGGCATTGGAAGATAAAATGGAAAAAGTTTTTTTCTGTTCAAAGAAATGGAAAAATTTTACCACTTCAGCATTTCATTCTTAGCTGAGTGTAAGTAAATTTGTGGTACACCATGAAGTTCGTCAGTTGGATTAAATATTGATAAAAGGAAGACCGATTCAATTTAGTTATTAAATATGAATGTTGTGTCCCCTCAGTGGTTATCGTATGCTATGAAAATCTATAATGGGAAAGGATCAGAATTTGAAAATTCACCTTGCATTAAGAATTGTGGCGGTACTTTTGCTTAGAATTGGATCCAGATGAGCAGGATATTTACTTTGATGACTTTTTTCCAAGAAAATTGTTGATGGTGCCATCTGAACAGTTTCAAAGGAGTTGGAGCAATTCTCAAGATTTTTGGACGAAAAAGTGCCCTTTGAAATATTTGAAGAAAGTTTGAAAATAAGAAAGAGGAAATTTTGATTAAAGAAGTAGCAGTCAGATGTACATTTGTCATTAGAAAGGCAGTGCTTGTTGTAACCACAGGATACGATTTTTCAGTGCATGAACTTGTTACTTAACCAAGAGATTTTGCTGAGTAAACAAAAACAAAGCTAAATCTTGTAAAAATGTACTAAAGAGGAATGGGAAGAGTGTTTGCTTGACAGATTTGGTAGATCATATGGGCCTTCGTTTATAAGCAATTAGCTTAGAATCAAGTTTAGTTTTTCGTATTGGGAGCTATTTAACAGTAAATGACAATACTGAAAAAAACAATAGCTGTTGTTGATGGATATATTTAACATTCTTATTTGCACAAAGATACAGAAACAAAACTATCACATCTCTTAATTTTTCTTGAGAAGTAATTTTGCATTTAACTAAAAAGTTGAAGTCAACTTTAAATTGAAAGTGCACTCTTTATTGAACTGGGAGAAAAAAGTCCTACATTTTTTAAATGATCAAATACACATTATCTTAATATGTATATATTTTATATTATGTATTACATCTTAATATGTATGTATAAATATGCATATTTTCTGTTGTACAACCATCAACACCAAGACATATTGTAAGTCAAAACCTTAAAAAAAGTATGAAAAATAATTAATGGTTTTTTAACTACCAGTTGACAATTTTACACACAAAAAAAGCCAAAGTCAACAATATTTTTTTGTCTTAATTCCATATTGTTACGTAGATCCGAGGGTTCGAGGATTTTATGCAAAAACAATCATAAAGAAAAAATAATCAGTTCTTTAAGAGCGATGCGAATTTATTATCGAAAATCCAATCCTTTGAGTACAGGATTCATCGGCAATATCCACAGGGTAAATATCCGAAGGTCTTCACACCTTCAACAGCAATCAAACACAATAACAGTGTTTAAAAATACACGTAAGTAAAGATTATTCACAAGCACAGCCGAGCTAATCGCTAGTCAAAGCAATCCTCACAACTCGCTGGCTTAATCAAGACTCTTCGCCGTACCGGTGAGCATCCTTTTTATATGCGCGACAGAAACTTCTAGAAATATAACCGCTCGTGTCATTGAACGTGACACTAGTGGAGAGATCTACTACTTTCTAGAAGATTCCAGAGGGTTCCAAACTCGCCAACATGATCGCCAATGACTACAAATTGGCTGCCAACTTGGCTCTACCGCCAAGATTTCGCCAAGTTCTCATTGAATCGCCATTATAACGTAAGGGGCGGCATTGCTTGTGAATAGTACAAATATAACATAGAGTAATATAAATGCATTGAACACTCAAATACAAATTATTTTCACTATTTACACAAAATTCATAACAATATATTTTTGAATTTTTTCTTCATATGATTATTGCTTTAAGAATTTTGATATGAAGATTATTTGCTGCTTCCTGTATCTGATTGCTGTTTTTTTCTGAGTATATAGCTAATTAATAATTGTAAAAGTCTTTTTACGTATAAATTCCTGCTTATAAATTATGTATTTTTGTACACCGTAAAATCCGGCGTATAATAGCACCGTAGTATATCACGCATCTATACTTTCAAGCTGCAATTTTATTGCAATTTAAAGTTCTATACCTCTAAAAAAAAACACCCTTTAAAACTAAATAGTTTTCTAATAGAGAATGCGCATTTTTATATTTGGGGAAAAACACCTATCAACAGATTTGATGTTAAAAATCTAAATTTAAGCAAGAACAGCTCCTCACTCAGAATATGTAATGTGATTGCAGTTATTCTCAATAAATCTAGACTTCGACAGTTTGTGTGAAAAAATGCAAGCATATATACAAGTTACTAAACATAATGCATGGATAGGTGACATTTGGATCACAGATTAATATTATTAATGAGTAAATTATATCTAAAGTAGATTAAAATTATTTAATAATAAATGCAATGCTTTTTTAATTGGCCTTACAATGATCTATTGTTGATCGACTTTGAATATTGTTTTAAGGAATATTCTTATAAGTGTGTGTGTGGAATAGGGTTCCCTAAAAACATCCTCTAGTTCTAGGGGTTCTGTGAGTTGAAAAAGTTTGAAGATCACTGGTTTAAAGCAATATGTAGTTTTTACTTTCGTTTTAACACTGTTTAAAAGGTTAGTTTTCACGTTGGAGTGGTATAGGCATTATGAGATGGGTCATTTCAATTCAAGTCTCATCCTTGTCCTCTTTAAAATTGTTAAATTTTTATTCTTTGTTATATTTTAAATTTTTTTTTAAAAAAAAGCTTACTTTTTGTTTGAAACAGAGAGAATGAGTTTTATATTTTATTAACTACTATTTATAAATTACTTTTCCTTATTACTTTTGTTAATAAGTATTAACAAAATGTAACAAAGTATTTCTAAATGTAATTTTAATTTGAATATTTAGAAATGCTGCGGCAGGAAGAAACGGTTCCTTCTGCAGATGAAATTCCTGCAGCTTTATCAATGGTGAGTTATAATTAGTTTATTTATAAAATTCATTTACTTAGAATTTGTTAAAGAGGAATTTATTTAGAAAATGTTACAATTTTTTTTCTTTTATCAAAGTTATTTCAAAATAAATATATATTGATTGTGTTAAATTATTCTTATTAAAAGCCTTTAAAAGAACTTTTCTCAACTTATGCACTTCTTCAAACTAGACCTCTATAGCTTATAATTTTTTTCCTTGATATAAAACGAATTTAATATTTAATCACTTCTTCATACTTTTTAACTTATTTTGTGAATACTTCTTTGCCTTACATTTACATTGTCAGAAAAATGTACAAATGATTTTCTCAGAATGTCACACATACTTTGTCACTTGATTTTTTTAATTCAGGTTTCTCTGCATCTTAATCATAAAGAAATTTTCAATGCATGTTTTATTTTTGTTTGTATAGTAACAAAAAATAATAATTTTGATTGGAACATTGCACATAAATGCACATAAAATTATTATCCATGTATAGAATTTCTTATAATTTCTATAGTTTATATAGTTCATTTTGCGTGATATTGTAATATACAGATTTTATAATTTATGTGAAAAATCTGATAAAATTTGAAAAGATACTTCACAAGCATTATGTTCGGTTTTTATCTATAAATAATCATAAGTTCTGTGCTTTTCTTGTTTTAATTATTTTCCTCTTCATAGCTCATTACATTTTTTGTGTGTTTCATTCTTTATTGATTTCATATAAACAATTAAAGTTTCTAGGGGTTTTGTTGTTATTTTTAAGTTTTAACTGAATACAATTTCTTTTCCATATTTCATGTTGCATAAAGATATTTAATTATTTACTAGGAAATGCAAAGAGATGAAACTGATGTGACTGCAGATCCATCTGTGTCAGGATTATTAAAAACATCATCACTCAAAGGTGATAAAAATTTATATTTATAATTTTTTTAGTTAGATTTTTAAACTTTAAACATACTTATAAATTGTAAATAAAGTAATTTTTTTTGTAATGTATATTAGATATTTGTTTATTTGAAATTCGTAGCTGTTAGTAACTTTAAAATTTTTTTGCTGTTGCAGGTTTGCCTAGTAGTACTTCATCATTGTAAGTCATTTAATTTTTTTTTGTAATTTTAACATTTTATTAATAATTTACTAACTGAAATAATTTCTGTATCCTTAATCAAACAATTTAATATATGCTTAATTATATTTAAGTTTTCTATACCAAATATAAATTTGTATAAAATGATGAGATGCTTTTCTCATTTTTCTAGATCAATAGGATTAATTCTAATCATGTTACTTTTTAATAATCTGTATCTATTCCATAATTTTTTGTTATTTTTAAAAATAAACAGTTAAAATCTTTTCTTAAAAATGCTTCTTCAAAATACAGAAAATTTTTATTACTCAAAATTAGTATTAGTATGTTTTTGAAAAATTTTTAGAAGACATAGAAAAAAATTAAATAAACTTGTAATATTTTGAAATACTACAAGTTTGATACTTTAGATTTAATTAAAAAAATTTATATTATAATTCAAAATGAAAAAAAAATCTTTATTTAGAGATGATTGTTTTAAAATTATTTTTGTTATTTCTCTCCTATTAATTCTGTGTAAATTTTTTTTCTTTATATAAATCAGATCGAGAAACGTTACTGGTTCACCCGTACGACCCATGATAGAAGAAGAATATGTAATGCCTAGCCCTGGTGCAGAAATTCCTGAGCCAGAAATAGGAGGCTTTGAAGAGACAATTTTAGAAAAGTCTATGCCTTCAAGTATGTCCTCCCCCAAATCATAACATGTGTTATATAATTATTATTCCTATGGTTTTCTTATTTAGTATCGATTCTTGCAGCATATACTTTAAAAAAAATTCTGTCAAAGTTTTTAAAATACTGCATTTTAGTATTTAATTTGTAAGGGAATAAAAAATTAGTTTCAATATAACCTTATTGAAATATTCTTAAATTTTATTCAAGTTTATTATGTTGAATTATTGTTAACTTAATTATTTCATTTTATGTACACTTTTTTTATTGATTCATTTTATTATTTACTTTATTTTAATTTATGGTTGGTGGCATACACAAGGATAGTTCTAAATCCCACCCTTAAACAAACAGATTTTTAATTCTTAGCCTAGGAATTATGTCTTGACTCTTTTGCTTATGTGTTTTTTTTTAATACACCCTGTATAAAAGAGATCTGTGTATGCTGTTTTTCATTGAACTATCTTTTACTAGTCTTTATTTAATTAATGTAATTGATATTAACTTTTCAATTGTTATTATCGTTTTAGCTTGTAAAATGTCTCCTGTTTCACCTGAAAGAACTCCACCACCCTCTTCGGGTGAATCATTAACAGCAGTTCTTGATGAAACAATGCAATTGATTTTTGAAACTTTAGAACAAAGTGGCATTCCTGATATGACTACTTTCAGTGCTGTTTTATCGAATACCACCCAGACAAAAAAACGTGTAGCTTCTCTGTTTAACCATCTAACCCGTGAGTTTTTTTAACTCTAATTTTAGTTATTTAACTGTTTGCTTTTATTAAATTAAAGATTCATTTGCTTGCTGAAAAAGAATTTTTGTTAGCTAAATTTATTTTGAGGAAAATAATGTACAAGCTAATAAATTAACAACTACCCAACTTAAGTGAATATTAATCCAGTATAACTAGTTTCAGACAAATATAAATTTTTGTTATAAAACAAAAGTTATATGAAATAAAAGTTTACTCCTTAAAAAAAGGTAAAAATGTCTTTTTTTTCTCTTGTTTTCAGTATTAGATTATATTAAATGCTGATCAGCATTTAATAAAATGGAGGTTTACAAATTGTAATTGGATTTAATCTGTTTTCTTTAATCCACCCTTCCCCCAGAAAGATTTTCTATGGTGTTCCTTTCAAAGATAATAATTAGTTTCTAGACTATGCTCACTCACATATCACAAACACACAATTTTGTTTGGCTAAACCACTTTTTTATATTGTGGGAGTAATAAAATTATTTTGGATTCACATTGTAATAAGGAGTAAAAATAAGTTTCTACTGTTTTCCAAAAGATGGTATCACCAAGTAGGTTATGGTTGAAATTTACAGATGTAGAATGTCATATTGTAAGGTGGGACATCAGGCAGAGCACCATAATCTTTAATTATTAGAGATTTTGAATGAGCATCAAATGATATTTTTTGTACAAAAATGTCGAGATTTGAGCAGAACATGTGTCATTTACCAGAAGCTTTGATTTACTCGTTAATTTGAAGAAATTTAAAACTACAGAGTATCGATTGCTAGTAGAAGGATATGGTGAGGCTGCTGTGACGAAGAGAAGTTGTGAGTGTAAGAGAGGAGAATTTGAGGTCAAAGACAAATAACACAGTGGAAAATTATTGGAGGAAGATATGTGACAAGCACAAGAACATTAGGAATAACTCAGCAAGCAATTTTGCTTTATTTAAAACCATTGAAAATGATTAAGAATTTTTGAAATTAGGTTTCATACGAACTGAAGCTGAGAAACGTTGAATGCTGATTTTGCACATTTGAAATGCGGCTAGCCAGATATAAACAAAAGAGTTTTTTTAATGTAGTATTGCCACTGGTGATGACAAATGGATCTACTACAATGAGCCTGGGAAGAGGAGATCATGCATGGGATCCACATGGTCATACATCAATAGACTAATATTCACAGAAAGAAACTCATGTGTATTTGGTAGGATCAGCTTGCTGCTGTGTATTATGAGTTGTTCAAACCAAATGAAATCATTACTGGGCCATACTATGCTGGACACAACTGATGACACTCAGCTGAGCACTCAAGGAAAAATACCCTCACTACTACTCCAGACTCAACAAAATTATTTTCCTGCTTGAGAATGTTCATCAACAAGTTGTGGCACTGTACAAAACTTAGAAACACTCAGTTGGAAAGTCCTATCCCACCTGCCATATTTACCAAACATTGCCCTTTTCAATTAACCCTTGTTCCAATTGAGGGCACGTGGCTTGTTTCAAAAGCACTTCAACTGATACAAAGACACCAAAAATTGGGTTGAATTGTGGATAACCGTAATAGTTGAAGCTTTCTTCTAACACAGTATTCGTATACTACAAAAAAGAAGGGGAAAAGTGGTCTCTAGTGTTGAACAAAACTTTGAACAATACATAATATACCGTTCTTTGTTATAAATGCCCAATTTTTGATAAAAAAATTACAGATACTTATTTGTATTCCTTATAGATTGTATTAAGCTTGCTGAATGCAGTAAATTATAAACGTGTTATCATTTTAGTTCAGAAATTAGTTATTCTACTGATTACCTAGATAATGTGTAGAGATTTTTACCAGGAGAATCGGTTAAAGAGTCAAAAATTATTTCATTTCTCAAATTACCTCTGTCAGGGATTGGCAAACTTTCTAGAGATTAGAGCTAATAAAAAAACATTTATATACATAGATGTGTACATCCGGGGAGGGATCTGGTAGCAGTTGTGATCAGAACTATTATGCTTCAATAAATAATTTTTGTAACATTTTACTCAAAATAACTTTTCAATTTTTTTTAAAAACGAAGAACCATTGGAGTTATTTTAATTGCATGACTCAATGCAAAAAAACCATTGTCCAAATTTAGTAATCTGGGGAATTATATACTTTCAAGTTTCCTGAAAAAATTTCCCTACTAATACCATAAGTACTTTATTCAGGAATTTCATGGTTATCTTATATATTAAAATTAGTAGGTAAACAAACGTATTAATGTAGGTATATATCCCAATTTTCTCAAGAACCACAAGACGCAGAAACTAGCAGAAGGTATCAAAATTTCGGGAATGATCCGAGGAATCCGTTTTGACCATTTATATTCCGATATTTCAATTCATTAAAAAGATATTAATTAAAAACCTTAAAACGCATTAAAATGTATCATGGCGCCATCTGCAGAGAATATGGGAAAAATTCTGTTTTTACAAAACAATGAAACTTTGCATATAAATAAATTTATTTAAAAATTAATATAATAAAACTGTATATACATATTTCCTTCAATTTAATTATTTTACAATTTTTTTAAATAAAAAATGAGTTGAAATCGGTTCCTTTTTTTGAACACAAATTATAAGTTGTTCCGCTTGAAAAAATATTTTACACTAAAAAAAAGTTCATGCTTTTTTTTTTTTCCGCGTGTAGAGCAATATTATACGTAAGCTGTACAAAGATTGATAAAATATCTTAAAAATTACGGTTAAAAGAACAATATCTTTCTTTCAATTTAATTATTTTACAATTTTTTAAAAATATTTTCGGAACTTCTTTTTTTTTCAGAGGGTTTTAAAACACGATCTAATAATTTTGTAATTTTGAAAATTTCTGTTCCATACATAAACTATTCTTTTTTAAAAAAAATGTACTTTTGAGTTTCCGGTGGCTGCAAAATTAAACGAAGAAAATTGCCTAAAATGTCAGTAATAATTAATTAATTATAATTACATTCTTTATTTTTGTTTCATACTTTTTGATTACAAAAACAATCATTTCAATAGCTATCTGTAAATTTTTCTTTTATTAATTACTTATTGAAATTTGATTTTAATAAATATATATATGTTTTTCAAAAGAATTATTTCTATTATTTCATTACTAAAGGAATTCTTTGTTAATTAAAAAGTACATTGTCTATTATTTATATGAAGTTTGAAAGCATTAACATAAAAATGAAGCCTGAAAAAAAATCTTTTACTTTAACGAAATTATATATTCAAAAAAATCTACCTTTATTTTAAAGCTCAATTCAATACTTCTCCCTGAAGAAACCAATGGTGCGGTTGTTAAATCGGCTGCGCTTTATGAAACGGCAGTTCCCATGTTCGAAACTGAGGAAGGAGAAACTTTCAATTTCGCATTAGGCTACTTTTTAAAGCTTTACTCTTAGCATCAGAATCGTTTTCTTTTTATTATTGCTTCACATTAATAATTTTTTTAATTCTAACGCAATATTTTTTTTATAAGTCATACATCGAAATTTGAAGCTATATCTTATCTGTGAGAAGGAAGGGAAGATAGAACAATAATTTTATACTAAAAAGAACCGTGTTCGGGCTATAGAGAGGGGAAAGAAACCTGTCTTAAATCAAAAATAAGTGGAATGGAGCAAATTTCGAAAAAGGGAAATTTTTTGACATAATTTTAGAAATCACTCACATTGTGCATGTACAAACACACACACAGAAATGCTGGTGTCACGAGGAAAATAGAAAGCCGAGCAACGCTAGGCTAAGAAATGGATGGAGGGGGTGGGGAGCGGAAGTCATTTTGAAAATGAGTATTAGAAGTTCTGATTTTGTGAAAGAAAGGGAAAATTTATAACAGTAGTGAGATAGCCTGTGCAACGGCGGGCCATGCAGCTATTTCGAAAAGGGAAATTTTTTGACACAATTTTAGAAATCACTCACAATGTGCGCGTACAAACACACACACACAGAAATGCTGGTGTCATGAGGAAATGAGAAAGCGCCTGAGCAATGTCGGTTAAGCGGTGGAGGGGGAAGTCATTTTGAAAATGAGTATTAGAAATTCTGATTTTGTGAAAGAAAGGGAAAATTTATAACAGTAGTGAGATAGCCCGTGCAACGGCGGGCCATGCAGCTAGTATTAATAATTAAAAGATGACTATGATTGTTCTTGCTTATAAAAGTCATTTTAACACCCCTTTTTTGTTAATCTTTAAGGATGTTATATACTATATAATATGTTTTTGTCACTTTTGTTGAGGTTTTAAATGTATCTCCTGTACATTCTTAAATACTCTACTGTAAACTCATTAGTGCTCATAGAAGCAAATAAATAAACATAGCTAGGACTTTGAGGAGTGTCCTTCTGTGATATTCTTTTTACCAATGAATTTGACTTATACTGTCTTCCAATTATTAATTAATTCCAATATTTTCACCAATGATCAATAAACTTTCTTTATGAAAAGCAATGTAATACAGATGTGATTGTAGTAATGGAATTTTCTTAAGGATAATGGCCATCTTGATCATTAATATACTCATTAGTAGATACTATTTACATAAATTTGTTTAAATAGTAGTAGACTATATCTTAAAAGTGTTTTATAGGAGTTAGTAAGAGAAGACTTTGTCAAAGGACTTAAAATTTTAATCATAACTAATAAGTAAAAAAAAAATTGCAATAAATAATTAGAAAATTTATAACTAAACCCCCCATAAATAACAAAATTATATGAACGTATAGTTTCATTAATTTTAAACATTAGTCTTTCATTATAAAATTGTTTTTATATGGAGTGTTTGCTTTAAAATTGAATCTTGTGATGATAAATGAAGATAAATTAATTAACATGAACAATATTAATCAGTAGCCTAACATGCACCCCCATATTGTAAGGGGGAGGCAAGATTTTGAAACCCAAAACCTGACTGACCCCAAGTATGTATTTAACCAATTGGGGCCCCAAATCTGACTTTGCAGGAGGTGGGGCCCTATTATTCTCTGTTATACTACTGATGTTACACTTAAATATTAAAAGCAAACAGACAGAAGAGAAAAGTTAATCATTAAATAAACAGTTATGTATAATTTATTTTGTTAAAAATTGTATAGTTATTATAAATTATTATAAAATTGAATTACAAGCATTTCTCTAATGTTGTTCACATTACTTTTTGCATATTAAATTAAATGCAATTCTAAGCACTCCACAAAGCAGAAGTTGAATTTCTGACAAACTTTGCTAAATATTATGAAGTGTGTATTCTAAATTTTTAAGTGGCTCATTTTAAATGGGCTGATTTTCCTTGTTTAGACTTTTTACAATATTCATCATTGAACTTGGGGCTACAAAATAACTGTTATAAGTCTTCAAATGTTATAATAAAACATTTAATATTTATGTAAAATTTAATTTTCTCTCATTTAACTTTTTGAGGCCATCTTATAGATGAGGTTTTTTTATATCAGAACACATTGATTTAATTTGTTGGCTTTCTTGATGACACATGGCTTCATTAGCCTCATGGTCAAGGTAACAGACTCATGGCCTGTGTGTCATGAGTTCAAGCCTGTACTGCTGAAGACCCACTGTGCAGAGGGGCCAATGCACATTAAATATGTCGAGACTCAAACGTCCTCTTGTTGGTGTGGTGTGGAAGTTAGGAGGGGAGGGAGTACTAGTTCACAGACATTGTCCTTGTCACTTGACCATGATTCAAAATTATGAGGTCTGTTGCCAAAAGTCCCGAGTAGCTGAATAGTGTGATGTTAATATTCTTTCACTCACACTCATTCTTCACATGCAAGTTTAATGAATACTTAAATGATTAAATATCCAAGCTTCTTTAGTAATTCCTGAACAATTGCAGTTGGAATGGGCTGGACTTCTTTATCAAGCTGTATGAATTTTCTGTGATGATATTGGTATTTTATTCTACAATTTCCAACTTGGAGTTTTTAGAACTGTTTTTGAACACTGACTGTATGCTGTTTGAATTAATTGGGACAAATGGGAGAAAAGTGATTTTTTTCTAACACCTTAGCTTTTTTTTATCAGTGCATACTTTAAATTGACTGAAAAATCTGTATATTAATACAAAGTATATCTTCCTTTAGCAGAAATGATATTCTCAACATGTCTTGGCATTGACTCAACTAGAGTAGCACACATGTTCTTGATTTCATCACCTTGGAAACACACTAGTACAGCCCTTTTTATCTTTGCTCTATTGTCATGTGGTTCATCTTAGCGAAACGATTCTTGAGAATATGCCATCAATTTTGAATAGGATTTAAATCGGGAATTTCCAGGCCAATTGAGCACTTTTATATTATTTTCCTTCATAAAAGTATGGACCAATTTTGAATTGTGACAAGGGGTGAAGTCATGTTAAAATGTTCCATCAAATGTTTCCATGAATGGAACAATCCTGCTACATAATATTTCTGTATATTTGACAGAATTCATCTTGCCATTTGTTGTGAAAAAAACCCCGAACATCTGTTTAGAAGGGAGTTTTACAGTCTGTTGGATATGGTCTGGTAACAAAGTTTCAACTTCACTTCATCTAACTATACTTGATTTGTATCCCTGCACAAATAAATGTTTCATTACTCAATATCACCTCCTTCCAGTCGTTAACAGTCGATTATCGGTATGTTTTGGCCCATGCTAAATGTTTTTTCATCATTTTGTGAGTTTACAAATAGTTTTTTCCTCAGTCTTGCTGCCTTAAGGCCACCTTCCAGAAGCCTTTTCCGTGCAGTTGAGGTACTTACTTCAACATCATTACCCAATAAATCCCTTCAAGGGTCTATGCTTGTCTTTATTGGATTTATTTTGCTATTTCTCTTATTAAAATTTCATCAATTCTTGGATTAGTTTCCTGTTTGCACCCACGTTTTCCTTTTCTTTTTGGAGATGATGATCCAGAATTTATGAAATATTCTTAAAATTCTTGAAACACTTAATTCGATCACACCAACTGCCATAGTTGTATCTCTCACAGTCATAGAAGTGTGTTCATTGAGTGCAATTTATTTTAGAACAGTTCCCATCTTTGAACAAGTAAAAGTAACACGTGTTATACAGAATGCAAAATTAAAATTACCAGCTGTCCCACTGAAAGGCTCGCAACTGAGCTCCTGAATAAATTATAGTCAAAGTCGATCTTTCACACTACCTAAAGGTATACATAACGGGTTTGAGGTAGTTCGGGACATCACTAGTAATCACATACCAAGTCAAGCAAGGAAAACATGTTTCGAACAGTATAGTATTTATTGTATGATCCTCAGATACTGCATTAATATATTTCTTATACTTTCTGTTTCATTGTTATCTTTATTGAACTCATAAAGCAAAATACAGCAAACTGTTAATTTTATAATCATCTAGCAAAAATAATTTTTAAATCAAACTGCATGCTTTAAAACTTGGAATGAGAGTTTTTAGCAAGTTTATGCAGATAGTTTATCTCTCCCTTTCTAACTTTTTATTCATGTAATGGGGGGATAAGCCCAGTATCTGAGTGGTTAGCACATCGCGCTTCTACACCACAGGTCCGAAGTTCGAACCCCGGGCTGGACAAGGTTGACTCAGCCTTTCATCCCTTCAATGGGTTAATAAAATGAATACCAAGCTTTTTTGGGAACTTAACACTGGGGGTTTTCACGTCAGACTGATTATTTGAACGGAACATCTGCTCATGCATCTCAGGGCCCAAGGTCGCCTATACTGAGTTAGGGCACAGTAGGCCTTGTCTGTAATGGGATGTTGCAGCACTGAGTTAAGTTAAGTTAATGGGAGGGGGGTGATATTATTTGTAGGATAATCCAGTATTTTTGAAACTTTTGTTTCATTTCGATTTTCTATAACTTTTACTTCTTTTGGTTAAATTTTAGGTTAGATGTTGAATTTGTTTTATTCACCGTTAGTTATTCATTAATACCTTAACTATTGAGGAAAAGTTGCATGTGATTTGCTGCCTAGTGGTACCATTTTTTAAACAACAGTGTATAAGTATACAATGTATTGAGAGAAAAAAAAGGCATAAATAAGTAAACCCATCCCTGAAATAAGTAAATCCTTTGAAAACACTATCAAGGTCATCATATTGCATTCCAAAGCCTTCAGAGTAGTTTTACAGATAACAGTGCGATGCAAAGTTTCATATGTTGGAAAGGTGCATATGTATATTCCAGGGACATTTAACACTCTGGTCGAGTGAGACCTAGATATATGCCGTGACAGTTAAGAGGTGAAAATTTTTTAAAAAAATATTATAGTTATATGATAAGTTAATATTGCTCATTTTGTTGTTAAAGCTTTTTTTTTTTATCTAGTTTGATATATTTATGGCTTTCTGCCCTTTAAAGTAAGTTTTTTAAAACTATTTTAATTAAGTCATCTGTGCTTTTGATTAACTCTTTTTTTTCCCTTCATCCCGAAATAGATCTCCATGCTCGGGGGCTTATAGATATACAACAACCTATTCCAGGAGGTGATATTTATATTAAAATTTTATCTTCTCGGCCTTAAGTTTGGATTATAATGCCTGATTTTAAATAGAAGACATCTCTCTTTTATTTTCTTTTTACTACCTTTTTACTGTTACTATTATCTATAATTTATTTCTCTTGAAGTAGTTTCCTCTATGTTTCCTGTTTTTATAATGTAGGACATTTTTGTTCCTTTTTCCTAAAAGTGATATTGGTTTCATTATTTGTTTATTCATCTGTTTTGTTTAAAATAAAGCTTAATAAGTGGGATTTAAAGTTTAAAAAATTGCAGACATGAACCTGATTTTATATAAAGGTTTTTAAATTTTCAAACTTATTCTTTGATGGGCACTTCATAATAGCTATTCACATTTTAAAATTGTTGTAGAATTTTTTTTGTTGATGTTTTAATTCTTTTCTTTCATAAATTTGTTGTTTTTAATTTGTTGTTTTTCTCATTAATTTGTTAAACATTCATGGTTTAGATTGTATTTTTAATATTAGTAAACCCCTTGTGGGATCTTTTATTTTATTAAAATGTCTGAAGTTGGCTGATTAATATTCTGCATCTATTATTTTCCATGTATGAAAAGGAAATATCAGTTTTCATTTTTAATGTTACTATATTAATATTTGGAGCTGTGAATATACATATTTAAAGAAATATTTATAATATTATAATATCTCTTCAAATCAATATTAAATGGTTATTTAATATTTTATGTTTTTTCAGTATTTCACTTTTGTAATTTGAAACTGATAAAAAGTTTCATATATATGATAAACTATTTACTATATTAAAATACATATGTTTTTAAGTACTGAACTTTTAATATGTTTCTGAATAGTTTATTATTTAGGTTTTATTTATTTTAGATTTATGACAAGTTTTTATCTGTTAATTTATTACTAATTACTTATTTACTGTGCAAAGAATAGTCAAACTAGTCAAAAGTAACTCATATAACTTCTCATATTGAGTATTTTTTAAAAAAATATATTATTTGTTGTATTTGTAATGTATTTTTAACATACTTGGTCTACGCCTGTCTTTGTATTTATTTCTTATTTATATGGTTTATTAAACCCAGTGGCTGTGTGGTAGCATTTTGCACTTCCACATCACAAGTCTGTTGCTCAAATCCCAGGCTAGGCAAAATCGACTCAGCCTTTCATCCCTTCAGGGAATCGATAAATGAGTACCCCCTAACACTTTGAGATTCGCATCAGATTGGCCACCTGATCGGGACATCTAATTATTCTCCTCAGTGCCCAAGGTCACATATACTGAGATGGGCACAGTAGGCCTTGGCCTCAAGTGCTGTTGCACCACTGAGTTTAGTTTAATTTGGTAGTTTGTTATTTTTTTTCCTTTGTACTATTTAATAACTTTCACAGTTTAATTTTATGCACCATGAAAATTTTATACTATCATTATATAAACAGTTTGCAAGACTTAAGATGCTTCTTATAAAAGTAACCATCTTTATGAAATGTTTTATTAAATTGTGTTCAAAAATACAAATTTTTAAAGGTATGCTTTTGTAGTTTTAACGAAGTTCATTATTTACTATCATAAAGTATGAAAATTTACAATGAAAATTTAAGCTTCCACTAAAATAAAGCTTAAGAATTGTAAAATTACTAATTTGGTTTGTGTTTTATTATTATGCAATAATTTGTTAGAACATTAAATTAAAAGAAATACTAATATCTCTAAGTTATTTTATAGTTTTATTTCATGAACATTTATAATATATTGTTTTCTGTCCATTGTGTTTGCATAAATACTATTGAAGCATTAACTTTTGTATAGCATAGTCAATTACTTTGTCTTCTGTGTTAAATAGTTTTATTGTTAAATTTTTCAGAAAAATATTATCTTTTCTATCTTTTTTTTTAAATTTCTTATTTTTATCAGTATTATTTTATGTGATATCTACAACCATTGAACTTTTTTTGCTTCTGTTAATGTTTTATGTTATTTGTTTTATATTCAGTTTATATTTTATTTGAAAGCATTTTGTCATGTATATAAAATGCTTAGTACTTATATCTTTAGTGTCATTTTGTGTTTTTATCTTTAAAATTTTTTTAAATATATTTTTTACTTTTTATCTGATTGTAACTGTTTATTTGAGTTTTAGTTTATTTTTTAATGTATGTGACTTTTACATTTGTTTTATTCATACATATAGCTTTTAAATGTTAATTTATACTCATTTATACTTTTAGGAATGTAATTGAAGATGTAGGAAATTTAACTTAGCTAACATTATATTCATATTTTTATTTTGTGCTTTTGCTTATGTTTTCAATAAAAAGGAGAAAAATTTTTAATTTAATGTTTCTATTTTTTAAAATTATTTTTTATATTAATGTGATGAATAAACAAAAGGAATTCTAATATTCTTAATTTCATGATTTTTTGGTTTTATACTGACTTTTATTTTTTTGAAGATTAAAATTAAAAACATATATTACTTGGAAGAAGGAAGTGACCAATATACCGTAAAATTGAGCATATAATTCGCACTTTGAACATGAAAATTATGTTCAAAATTTACGGGTGCATGTTATATGCTGGGTATAAAATTGAAAGCTTCTAAATAAAAAAAAGAGATAAGTTTTAAAAAATTAGACTTCTACAGTAATTTAAATGCTATTTACTCAAAAGAAATGAAATACCTAATGCACTTAGAGGGTTGGTCTACCAGTATACTATATTTTTTTTCAAAAGCCTGAGATAATACCTCAAATAAATGACCATGTGTTAGGCAGAAGTAAAATAGCCAATAAATGTTCCATAAATGATGGGAATAAGTGATGCTGAATTTTTTTAATCAAAATGCTAATTTTTTCCTATGTGTTACATTTCACTTAGATTTAAAACAATTTGAAATTAATATTTATAGGAGAGGTGTTTTTTATAGTTTGGATTATGTCATATTTTTAAAAAAAATTTTATTTTAAAAATATTTGAGGATTTTTTAAATGTATTTCTTGAAAATGAAAGTCAACTATTTGTTTAAAAATCTTGGTGACTATTTGACCTTAAAGTTTTGAGATTTTTTCAGGAATATAAATAAATACTCTTTTTCTGTATTGAGGGAGGTATTTTTTTACATGGCCCATTTCAATAATTCTCAATATTTGATGCAAAGAACACAAAAGGTTTGAGAAGAAAAAAAAAGAAATTTTTACAAACAAAATGGGAAAGAAATCCCTTTCATTTTATTGAATAAATATATATCATATTTTAAAATGCTAATATTTACATCCAATAATTAAGTAAAAAAATCACTTTTTTTTCATTATGCAAAATTTTTTTGAAACACATACAGTAATTATTACTTTTACCCACGATTGCATTAATTTTCAAGCACCCATTCTTTTTAATATTAAGTTTATTCGGTGGTCTCTTCTAATGTCATAAATGAAAGAAATAAATAATAAAAATAGTGCATATTGTGTTCACACAAAAACAAAACAACTATCTCGCTAACTACACACAAACAAAATACATAATAAATATATTAACATGTATAAATCATACACACATTATAATAAAATGATGAACATATAAATTTAAAATTAATAAGATTTTTATGCTTTTTTAAGTAGTAATTTTAACAGTTCAAAATGTATGAAATGCAAGAATCATTATAACATGATAGCTTTATTCTCATGTTCATATCAATCATTAACTTTTTTTATTTATGGTAATTTTTAAATTGAATCCTTAAAAAAAATCTTAATGATAATTAAATATTAGAATGCATTATTGATAGGAACCAATTGAAGGTCATCAATATATTTTTTTCATCATATGCTGATAATATATATAAATTCTTTCATGCTTTTTATACAAAAAACATAAACTTGCACGTCCTTTTATATAAAAAATATTAATGGAATGTACATATCTAGGGATGTATTCATGCTGCCTATTTAAATTTCATAAATTTAGTTGCGTATTATCTAAATTTCATGTTTGTCAGTGGCTTGTTAATCAAATATATAACAGTGCTTTTTATAAGGTTTAAGTTGAACTGCTTTCTTAAAAGAAATTTTAAGAATAAATTTTTGTTAATAACTCTGTTATAACAATATCATTTAAAATAAATAAAGTACATGCAAAAAGTATCCAAAAATATTTTAAAATTTCATTTAAGAAAACAACATATATATGCATCCGAAATATGTATATTCATCTTTTTGTATCTGTATCTAATACATTAGAATAATACTGTTTTGAATACCATATTATGGAATTAACATGCACAAAACCATCCACGATCGCCATTATTTACACATTTTTGGCTTAGTTTCATAGGAATGAAATGGACTAAATTCACGTGACGTCGTAGTCACATGATAACTGCAATCACGCGTTTTTCAACCAATCAGATCATGTGCTTCGCGGTTGCCAACTTTTTATTTTTACTGAAACTTGCTTTTAAAAAGTGCATATTTGACAATGCTAATAATGTATATAGGTAAACAAAATGCATTTAATTTAAAAGTAAACGTATAATATAAGAATTTATTAAAATTTTGAAAAGCTTTTTGAAGAATTATCAAATTTGATCTAAATTTTACAAGTAGAACAACTACAAGTCTCATGCCAGTTTTGAATCCAATAGAAAGCACAGTGGCGTAACGGAGAACATTTGGGTCCCCAAATTGGGTTTTATAAAGGGTAGGTTCATGGTGGCAGTCAGGCTTTGGGCTCCCTAGAACCCTGCCCCTCCCCACGATGCGGGGGTGTACGTTACACCACTGAGAGAGCACATGATTACATTCATCATGTGACAGTTAAGAATTTAGCCCGTAATCCTATACAATTATCCAGCCATTATCTTCCAGTCAGCACTCTTTTGGGTGATGGTTTCCAGCACTTACATGATCCATTCACCAAAAACCAGTCGTAATATAACCTGACAACAAAACATCCAATATGATCAACGCCATCACAGTGCTGTTGAGGTTTGGGTTTCTTCTCTTTGTAGACGGGGCGAGCTCTGTAGTTGATATCATCTTCATCCACTTCTCCAACGCGACGCTTCAGGTATTGTTGGAAATTATAGAAGTCTTCAACTGGTGGCGGTGGAGGAGGTGCTGTTGAAGCAACAGGGATAAAGGAATCGGGGTAGTAGGTTTCTGCTACCAGCAAACTCACCCAGCGAGGAGATTCGTGGCAGATACCATCCATGAAGTCACAGCGGTTCCTCCTGCGAAGAAGAAATATGCAAAAATTGTCACATAATGAAATGTCTCAAACCGTCTTCCATCTTTTTCAAAAGTAAGTGTTAGGTAAATTTTAAAAGATTGATAATAAGGAAAATTTTTATGTTACGAAAGGCCTAAGCTGTGTAAATAAGATTCGGAACATATCATATATACATTAGTGATTGATTATGATGTTTTAGGCAATAGGTATCAGTTGATATAATTGTATTAGCGTGTAATTTTTACTTTAGTTTAAATCAAATTTACTTAGTCAGGAGTTAGATTTGAATAGAAATCACATGGATGCCTTACACTTCTCTGTTTCTCAAACACTCGAAAACCACGTTTACCTCCCAACTAGTTGACTCAAATAAAAGGACATTGTGGAAGCTACGCTCTTCACACGCGGCGATTTCTTAATTAAAAATTGAGAAAGCTTTTTATATATATTGCTTTATCCGACTCAATCATTGTACCGATCAGTCCAACACTCCCTTTTCAGTCAACTTGGTGCCCGTGTGTGAAAGGAACTCTCTTCCCTCTCAAACTAGAGGCGTGACTATAGAAAATGAGTTGACTGACACAAAGTTGCCTTGATAAATAAATTTGAATGAATGGTGACTAAAAATACATAAATTAGCGGGTTTTTTTAATGATTTCACAATAGTTTGTTGTTAAAGTGTCATTTTGATGACCGAAAGTTCATGCAAATAAAAGTTTGAAAGATATTTTGAAAATGACAGTGAACAAGTTATCTAAGGGCTATGGGTAGCCTTGTGGTTAGAGCATCGATGCCCGATGCCACCAAATACCCTCCGAGTACACACGGAGTACGTGCTCGTTAAATCAGTGGGTCCGAAATCTTGTGGGCTGAGTCACGAGCACAGGGGACTGGAGAATATTTCCCTCCCCTTCAGTCCCATGCAGAAATTGTGGAGGTGGAGATGGGTGGTGTCGCCATCTATCGTCCCTTCGGGGAATTTCGCCGAGCTAAATCGTACTGTCGCCTATATGGTGCTCAAGGCCAACGACAGGCGTACTTCTAGCCCCTTGCCACGATGAATTTCGTGGGCCTCGATCTGACTACGTCAGACTGGTGGCATTAGAAACAACAACAAGTTATCTAAGAAGGAATTTTTAATTTCTCTGGCGTAATGATATCAAGTATAACTTTTGAGTTTTAGTTATTCTCCTATTTACTTTTTTTAATACAGTCTTCCTACTCGGGGAGAGGTCTGAAGGCATGGGGCTCGGCCACAAAGGAGGCTCTGTCACATTCTCCACGCAGATCACGATTTGAATCATTTCAATGGTCAAATGTTTTTTGCTGTTATATTCTCCGAAGAACGAAAAATTTCCGACGATATGTTAGCTGGATACATGTGATGACCTTCGTCCATGTATAGGCCTAGCCTGCCACCCCGATTAGTGTAATATTAAGTCATGCACATTTATTTGTCTTTGGTTATTGTTTGCACGAGTATTTGGCAATGTATGCTATCTACTGTCTACTTGTAAGGATCACAGCTGGGGCCTACATTTGTGTAGGGACCAAGGATCTACTTTTGGGTAAATGCACAAGGCCTCAATAAGTCTAAGACGTTCCTTTCCTATTGATCCTTCGATTTGATTTTAATTTACGTCGCACTGTAAAGTAAATCGAGGACTATTGACGATGGACCTGGTAGTTCTGAGCCACGTTCAAAGGACGAGGAGGAATTCGCAGCTGTCTCCCTTTCTTCAAACTTCTACACCACGCCAATGGGTGAGCATCCTCGATAGGTTTAACGTGCATCAGCCTTTCTAAACTGCGAGTCTTCACAACACCGGTCACGTTTTCACGATCACCACCACTCGACTACTGCTGTATTGATGCTTTAAAAATGGTTACTGGCTCTTTGTTAATAACACAGGATCTATAAGTATATATCAATTGCAGGTTTTTATTATGCGTTCTGCTCGTAATAAAGTAAATGGGTTGGGAAAAATGATCACATTAATTTCCATACTCCAAAGGCAAGCTTTCATCTATGAAAATACGAGGGATGACCAGAAAAAAAAAAAAAGGTTATAAGCCTCAGCATTTGAAAACTAAACTCATGTCCATAAATTGAGGATAATTCAGAATCACACAGAAATTGAACTCTAAAATAAAAATTTCACTTGTAGAATTATTACCCACATCTTGAAGAATATGCAAATTACAGGAAACCACCAGATAGCGCGGATAGTATGTCACAATGACGAGAGTGTAAGCGAGGGGTATATAGGGAATGGTGGCAAAGAAGTAAAATTGTTCACAAGCGCTTTAAAAGCCTTTCAGTGCAATAACCAAATAGTCATGGCACAAAGGAAACCTTTGGGTGATTTTTTACGTGGTAGAATTACTGGACGACTTGAATGTGGACATACCAAATTTGAAGTATCCTTGAAACTTGGAATCGCCCAGAGTATCATCTGCAGGCTTTGGCAACGATTCCAAGATGATGGTAATGTGAGTAGATGTTACAGCACAGGTCGCCCCCGAGTTACAACGCCGAATGAGGACCGGTATTTGGCAGTTACTGCCAAAAGAAACAGACAGAGGACAGCATCAGACCTGTCTCGTCAGCGCTCTTCAGCTACCGGTACGACAGTTTCAAGGCTGACCGTGTACAGACGCTTAGGGCACAATGGTCTATTTGCTCATAGGTCTGTCAGATGTGTTCCACTTACCGCAACTCATTATCGCCTGCGATTAACCTGGAGTAGAGAGCATGCATTGTGGACACCACAACAGTGGTCTTGTGTGATGTTTTCTCTCTCCGACGAGTCAGGCCGCGGTAGCCGAGTGGTATAGGTATCGGACTGTGGCTTGCTTTGTCACGGGTTCGAGCCCAGTACCACTAAAGACCCGCCGTGTAGGGCAGCGATGCACGTTAAATTGTCGAGAGCTGAAACCACAACAGGGGGTGGTCAGGTTCGTGTGACCATGGTTCAAAATTACGTGGTCCGTCGCCAAAAGCCCTCGAGCTGAACAGTGCGACGTTAATATTCAATCAATCAATCCGACGAGCCCAGGTTTAGTTTGCAGTCTGATTCTCGCCGGACTTTAATATGGAGAGCGCCAGGTACCCGTTATCACCAAGAGAACACCATTGAACGACACCGTTACGGTGGTGCAGGATCGCTCGTTTGGGGAGGAATTATTCTTGGTTTCAGAACTGACCTGCATGTTCAGAGTGTAACGATGACAGGCCACGTCTATCGGGATGTCATTCTGGAACAACACGTACGTTTGTTTCGGGGCACCATGGGTGCTAAATTTCTGTTTATGGATGACAACGCCCGTCCTCACCGTGCAAACATTGTAGACGAATGCCTTCAGTCGGAGGATATCACCCGTATGGATTGACCAGCGTGCTCACCGGACTTGAATCGAATAGAGCATATGTGGGATATGCTTGGCGGACGAAATGCCGCTCGTCAACCCACTCCCAGCTGTCTACCGGAACTTCGGACGACATTGCTTGATGAGTGGTGTAATATTCCCCAAGATCAGATTGATATTTTGATACTCAGCATGCCTGGGCGTTGTAAGGCCAGTATTGCATCATCCGGGAGACATACTCTGTATTAGCCATCATACTAACCAAGTTATACTGTTTTTTTGTAAATATGTTGTTTTTTGAAATTTGCTCCAGAGAGTAAAAATCGCAATTTTTATTAATTTTGTCAAACATATAACATCTTTTTTGCTCTTTACTTTGTTTAAAAAATAAACTGAACAGTGCGACGTTAATATTCAATCAATCAACCAAACACTTTTCCTTTTTTTTTTCTTTCTGCTGAACCGCTTAAAAAATGACTGCCCTATTATTGGTGCAGAGAATCATGATTCATATTAAAAAGAGAATGTGTTATATTGGATCGTCCATGTTCAGCCCTGGACCATAGCAACCATATATTTCTTGATATAAAGTCACAACTATATTGGTGGCACTTTTTTAAAATTCTCTGCTGTGCAAACTGTCGAATGAAAATGAATGACACCGATTACTATGCAACGGATCCTAACTTTTAAGTTAAGAGTTATAGTGCGATCCTTATTGTATGTGTGTGCGTGCGAGGCCGCGGTAGCCTAGTGGTCAAGGTATCGGATCGTGGCTGGCAAGTCACGAGTTCGAGCCCAGTACCACTAAAGACCCACCGTGTAGTGGAGCGATGCACGTTAAATCTGTCGAGAGCTCAAACGTCCTCCCGTTGGTGGGGTGTGGTATTTAGGAGAGGGGGTGCCAGCTCAGGTGTCATCCTCTTCACTAGACCATAGTTAAAAATTACGTGGTCTGTCTCCAAAAGCGCTCGTGTAGCTGAACAGTGCGACGTTAATATTCACTCACTCACGTGTTCCTCGTTGCTTGTCCACAAGTTTGTTGTGTTGTAAGACTGGGATAATCCTTCCGATCTCTTGATCCTTGCTCCCACCGGTTCTTGTAACCGCGGTAACCTAGTGGTTACGGGGGCTGCGGTAGTCCAGTGGTCAAGGTATCGGATCATAGCAGGTATGTCATGAGTTCGAGCCCCGGTACCACTGAAGATCCGCCGTGGATGCACGTTAAATCTGTCGAGAGCTCAAACGTCCTCCCATTGGTGAGGTGTGGTAGTTAGGAGAGGGGGTGCCAGCGCCAGTGTCGTCCTCGTCACTTGACCGTAGTTCAAAATTACGAGGTTCGGCGCCAAAAGCCCTCGTGTAGCTGAACAGTGCGACGTTAATATTTACTCACTCAACCTAGTGGTTACGGTCACGAACTCGTGGCCAGCATACCGCGGGTTCAAGTCCTGTTGCTACTGAAGACCCGCCATGTAGAGGGAGCTAATGCATGTTAAATTTGGAGAGCTCAAAGTCCCGCTTGGCGTGGTAGTTCGGAGAGGAGGGTACCAGCTTTGGTGTTATCCTCGTCATTTGGCCGAGGCTCAAACTTACGAGGTCCGTAGTTTTGTGTTGCTTTATAGTGCAAGGTTAATGTATCTCTCTCTCCCATCGCTTCTCTATTTGCGTTATGTGGTTTTCCTCCACTTAACTCGAGTTTTTTTTATTCTGAGATGAATCAGCCGCGCAATCTCTGTTCTTCCTTTGTCAAACCCAGAAAAGTGCTCGAATTATTTCAGTGTTCTTTAATGAGGCATTTTGATGCTTTTTGACATAAAACAAGCAGCTCCAGAAAACAATGAAAAATGCATCTCAAGTACTTAAAAATATCATGCCATTCTTTGTGCAATGCTTGTAGTACAAACTTTATGCCAATTGGGTAATTCCTTCATGAAGTATTTTGGATGGCTAAACGTATATATTTAAACAATTAACTGTACATTATTTGAATAATAGCTTGTTACCTTATAGCAGGGCATTATAATTTCATTATTTTCAACAAGAAATTCTAGAAAAAGACTCGGATTTGTTTTCCATTACAATCTAGTTAACTTAAGGGGGAGTAAAACTATTCGAATTTCAAATTTTTTACTGTAAATAGAAAATTTATTTCTTTTGAACATATTCGATACTCGGGAAATCTATACGAATTTAAGAAAAAATGTTTTAAAAAAAGGATAAATGAGCCGAATTATTCTCAAACTAAATATTCAAGACATGTGCGTTTAGAAATGGAAAGACTGCTACTTTTTATTCTTTCTGAAAACGACGCTTTTAAAGAAAATCCTATTTTCCAGACTAAATGCTGACTTGAAATCTTTTTATAAACTTTTTTCTTTCATATTTTCCTCGCGTTTTTTTTTTTTTTTATTTTTTTGTTCCTTCTACTTCATTTGAAGAAAGCTTTTATTATGAAGCAACATAGTCCCATTTTTCTTTGAAAAAATAATAAAGTGCTTTTGTAGTTACATAATAGCAAATTGGATGTGGAAGTTTCTCAAAATGTCAAAAGTAAAAGTAACGAAAAATGCCAATATATAGAAACATAAAAAATAATATTTATATTTAACCATTTTTTTATTCATTTATTTCCTAAAATTTTATTTCAGAAGCTTTTAAAATACAAGCTGAATTTGCCAATTATTTATTTAGCACACTTTAATTGAAATAATAAAAAATCCGTTCTTCCATTTTTACTAGTACTTAGTTTAAGTGGAAGATGAATTGACTGTTTCCTTAAGGTATCCGACTACGTTCGGAACCGTGGTTTTGCAAAAGCAAAACGTATATAATATTAATTTAAGAATATTATTACGATAAAAATCATTTAAGTACAATATTTTGATAAAAAATGAACATAGAATGACCCATTTTCAAAATGTTCTCCTTTCATGAAAAATACTTCTATTATAATAATATTTTGCCTATATATAGCTCAGACCTCTGTACAGAGGCTGAACCAGAATTTTTGAAATATATAACTTAGAAGTGGGTTTATATATCCATGTTTTACGACAAATAAATTCTTAAAATCTCAAACAATTCTTAAAATTTCTCCCCTCTTTTGTCGTAAAATATGAATATAAACCCACTTCTAAGTTATATATTTCAAAAATTCTAGTTGAGCCTCTGTAGAGAGGTCTGAGCTATATACAGGCAAAATATTTTTATAATAGAAGCATTTTTCACAAAAGGAGAACATTTTGAAAAAAAAAATTATTCTAAGTTAATTTTTTGCCGAAATATTGTATTTAAATAATTTTTTTCGTCGAAATGTCCTTAAAACAATTTTACACATGTATTCTAATCTAAGTGACACTAAATATCATGAAAATTATCCATTAATGCGCTTTTTTAAAATCACGGTTCCGAACGTAGTCGGATACCTTAATTTTACTCCTTTGATAACAGGGTCGTAGCTATCACCGTATCAATGATACGGGACCTTCAAGTTTCAGGGGCCCCAAAATGTGTAAGCAAAACATCGTAAAATGTAAAGACCCTCCCCCCGAAAAAAAAAAAAAAGTTCCCAAGGAATTTTGATATAGGACCCACTTAGGACAGGCTACACCAGTGAATTATAACGGGTAATTATGTGTTTAAATTCGAATTATTTTGCATTTTTTAGAACTATATATATATATATATATATATATATATATATATATATATATATATATATATATATAAAGAAAATATACACACATTATAATTTTTTGCTTTGGGGAGAGGGGCGACATTTTCCTTTTTTGTCCGGGGTGGCAAAACTGATATAGCCCGCCCTGAGGGGGCACGGTGCCCTGTACGTAATCTTTTTATTTTATTTATATACTTATACGAAAATATTTACAAGGACCCCATTTGAATATACATGAATTATATACTCCAAAAGAGAAAAACACCATTCTTAAACAATTATTTTAATATTTTAAGAAATGTATTTTAAAATACCTACTATATTACAAATTTTACTATTTTTGAACATTTTTTTCCCCATTATTCTTCAAATTGTTCCTCACAGTTCTATTCATGGGATTGATATTAAGAGTGATAATTTTTATTTTTATAATTGTTTTTCGTGTCGGTCACTAAAAAAGCAGCTATATCTTTGATGATTTTAAAAAAATAACTATTCACGTGAATTCTTATTCCCTCCACAGAGAACCATCGAATATATTATACAAAACGATGAAAGAAGTTTCAAAACTCTGTATTGAATGTAAAAAAAAACCTTAGCATTTTTTAAATATGTGGTTATTGCGAAAAATAAAAACTTGAGAAAAAGTCACTTCAGGTGTAAGCAAATGCGATAAAAAAAATTCAAGTGTCAAAATTTTGTAGCGAGAGCCACCAATAGAGAGTGACACCATGAAATGGCTCTCGTATTTGGGGATTTGGCGTGTTTACAAAGGCTTAGTTGCCAATATGCAGCCAATTGAAAAAAATAAAAATAAATGAGAGTCAAATGCAGACATGCGTGTGTGTTCAAGTTTCAGTTTTTGCTCTGCATACTGTTAAAGAAAGTTAAATAACTAGCTAAATAATTAAGCTAGAACTAAGAAATTTCGCTTACATATTTAGAAAAGTCGCACAATTAAAATGAGGTAATAAAATATCGACATTTTGGTAATTTTTATGGTAATGTGCCCCATTAAACCAGAAATAGCAGCTAAGAAAATATTTTAAACTAATATTCCTGTAGGATGTCCTATTTTATTTTAACTGAATTTAAATTAGTTCTTTTCATTTCATATAAACTTTTCGAGGCCTATATACATGTTGTTATAACATTGAATCACATGTTTTAATATTTGCGCATAGTTTTTTTCTTTAAAAAACTTTTTATGTTTAAGGTCGTAGACTATTTCTTAAACTCTTAACAGTAAAACTTTCTCTCAACTGTTTCCATTTGAAATTCTATCTACTTCAAAACCTTCCTTTAATACTTCCCAGAGGATCATAGACGACCATTTTAATGTCTGCCTTGATAGTTTCGGACAAATTACATCCATTAAAAAATTTTTTTTCCTGAGAATTTCTTATTAACAAGGGTCACTTTAGAAGATTTCTTGATTACTTGAAACTAACCGATTATTAGAAAATGTGCTGAGGTGTTCTTATCCTTAAGAATAACTTTAAAATACTTTTTTTTATATTTTTGAACGTTACTAATCGTCGTTAGATGTGATCAAAGATTGATTTAAGCTGTTTTAAAAATTAATCCGAAAATTAATGATTATTTTTCTATTCCTACTTTTCGCTCACACTATATACTTATTTATTTATTTATCTTAGTGGAATTTTCAATCGTTAAATAAATATATTTTAAAGCGCTCAATTGAGCTGAAATTTTATATACATGATTATTTTGGATGACAATACAATAATTTAATAAAAATTAATTGATTAAAACTAATTATTCAAAGAATTACAAATACAGCCACGTTGGTGACTTAGTGACCCTTTTGGCGACTTTTGTCAAAACTTGAAAAGGTTTTTTTTTTCACGTTTTAAAGCTTTCAGTTGAGCTGAAATTTTTTATACGCGATTGTTTTGGACGACAATGCGATACTTTAATGATAATTAATAAAAACTAATTACCATTTAATGTTGTGATTCTGTCCTATGTATATACATATTTATACTAATTGTAACTATTTAATAAAAACTAGCTAAAATAAAAATTTTCTTTGTTGATCTGAGTAGGAATTGACTTAATTTTCTTTTTTTATATTACTTGTTAAAGGACTGCATTTTCTAAGGAGTGCAGATAAGACTTGACTTAATAGTTAATTCAAATTTACTAAGCTGTTGTATAATGGAGTAAATATCAGTAATTAGAAATAATAAATACAGGGCCGCTTTTCCGCTTAGGCACATGCATAGAGCGCAAAAAATTGGATGGCGAAAAAAAGAGGGGAAAAAATAATTAAAATTACAACGAACGTACCACGGCCTAGAGAATCGTTAGAAAAGCATTCTAACCAGGACCGGTTTTTCTACGGAATATATATATTTGCCGCGTAAAAAAAGAGTTGCTGTACTTGCCAAATCCCACGCCAGTAAACTTAACTGTTAAAAAAATCGGATTTTTTTTTAATCTAAAGGGTGTTTTTTTTAGAGGTATAGAACTTTAAATTGCAATAAAACAACGATGTATTATTCGATTGACATAAATTTTTTTTATTCGAAAGATAATCTTGTGGCATTACATTTTAAATATGATTTCTGGCATATGACTGCCACGGCTGGCTCGGATGTAGTCAATCAATTTTCGATGACATTTTCCAACATTTGTGGCCGTATATCGGCAATAACACGGCGAATGTTGTCTTCCAAAAGGTCAAGCGTTTGTGGCTTATCCGCATAGACCAATGACTTTACATAGCCCCACAGAAAATAGTCTAGCGGTGTTAAATCACAAGATCTTGGAGGCCAATTCACAGGTCCAAAACGTGAAATTAGGCGGTCACCAAACGTGTCTTTCAATAAATCGAGTGTGGCACGAGCTGTGTGACATGTTGCGCCGTCTTGTTGGAACCACAGCTCCTGGACTTCATGATTGTTCAAATCAGGAATGAAAAAGTTAGTAATCATTGCTCTATACCGATCACCATTGACTGTAACGTTGTGGCCTTCATCGTGTTTGAAGAAATATGGACCAATGATTCCACCAGCCCATAAAGCGCACCAAACAGTCAGTTTCTCTGGATGTAACGGTGTTTCGACATACACTTGTGGATTAGCTTCACTCCAAATGCGGCAGTTTTGTTTGTTGACGTAGCCATTCAACCAGAAGTGCGCTTCATCGCTAAACAAAATTTGCTTATGAAGTCATCGAAAATTGGACGTCCAGATTGGACTACATCCGAGCCAGCCGTGGCAGTCCTATGCCAGAAATCATATTTAAATGTAATGCCACAAGATTACCTTTCGAATAAAAAAAATTCATGTCAATCGAATAATACATCGTTGTTTTATTGCAATTTAAAGTTCTATACCTCTAAAAAAAACACCCTATATAACGCCCACGTAGCTTTTTGCAACCACCCCTCTTCGGTGTTGATTTCCTTATAATCTTACTTGGTGAATCTATATTCAATAGATAAAACAGGTTTACCGAATTTTAAGTTTGTAAGTCTAATAGTTCAAGAACAAAAAAAAAATCTTTTTTATCGACACTCACGGAGAGAAAAATTAGCGCATCAAGAAGGAGTCGTCAAAATGAAACGAAATTTGTTATCACTAACCGTTACAATTAGTAAAGGGAAAAAAGTTATCTCACAATTCTTACTAACACTACATCGATAGCAAATTTGATATATGTATAATTGATAGAATTTTTCATTAAATTTTTAATGCTTTGATCTTAAATAACTAAATTTATTAGTGCAACGGGCTAATGACTGAGCCACTCAGAAAGGTTCGATGAACCACAGTGGGAGTATCGCTGACCTAGATGTAACGGAAGATGATTATTTAGTTATAGATCAGAGTAACAGTGCTGAGGAAAAAGAAACAGAATTTGATGATGATTCTGAAGACGTAACGGAAGACGAAGTCGACGTATTTTTTCGTGTTATCTAATAATTATGTTATTAATAAGACATGTATTATCCTTTAACTAAACAGTTTTTAGATATATCTAGAGATGTAACTTTTTTTTTTTTGCGCTCACCCGCTCTTTATTTTGAATGCCATCATTTTTATATCCGGCATGTAACTTGCGCCTGTAAATTTCGATTTTATTTTTTGTGTTAAAAGTGCGTGTTAGGCAATGGAATATACGGCATTAAAATGCAAATCGTTTAATGTGTTTATGTGATATTTGTTTTTAATTTCTAATGGCAGATTATATGAACAGTTAAAGCAAAGAACAAGTATAAAGAAAACTGAATATAATAAAAATAAAAGCTGAAACAGAGTTCATTAAACTAACATATCTCTTGCCTCCCACAACGCTTGGCGAGAAACGTCTTATGCAGAGCAGAACATGTGCCGAATCTATGACCTTTCCAGAGGTGCACAGAGTGCATATCGGGGAAGGAACAACTATGAGCCTATACAAATGGCTTCGCAGGCAGTCATGTCCAGTGGCTAGGTGGAATTCAGCGACTGCTGTAGCCTTGGGCTATTACGCAAATTCGGAATAGCTTTCCTCAAAGACTTGTGGGTAAGACGGTTGTATAGGTCTTCCTGAGCACGGTCTTTGATAGATCTTTTAACAAGATTTTTAATGGAATGGAAGGCCGTAGGACGAGAAACTTTCTGCACGACAAGAACACCCTTTTTAGCCAGAAAGTCAGCTTTATCATTACTTGGCACTCCACAGCGGGCAGGAACCCACTGGAAGACTGTAGTTTACTCAAGTGATGCCAGTTTTTTAAGATCATGACAACAATCCAATATGTGTCCTGTGTTATGGGATTGTTATCAGAAACGATAGCCAACAGAGCGGCTCTGGAATCGCTGGGGATAACAGCTTTTGTAAATTTTTCAAATGGTACTGCAACTGGGACAGAGTTGTGCGAATCACAGCAACCTCACCGTCAAATGCCCACAGGGATGTAGAAAGAAAAAAATTCGGAGAAAACTCCGACACGTACATTAAGGCTATCAAACATCGGTAAAGATTCGAAGCCACTCTGGTTCAGGGTAAAGAATATTTAATACTTCGAGAGCTAGGGCTCTCAAAATAGAGGGGTCTGTATTACTTTTAGTTACCTTTTGACCCAGGTCAAGATTATTCCAGAAAAGTTTCAAATCCATTGGATTTTGTGGTGGAAATGTTCATATAATATAACATCATTAAAAATTACGATGGATAATCAGAAAAAAAGTTACAAGTGTCACTCTTTTCAATCAGGCAGACAGGATGTCGAAAACTGCAATATGGCAAGGAGCGGCCGACCACGTTCTTCTACGGCAGAAATCAACACGGCATGAATTGAAGAATTGATTCAAAATGATCGATGGGGAACTGAGTGAAATCTCGTCATAGCTGGGACTGAGCTATGGTAGCGTGCAGCATATCATTTCTGATGTGCTGTGAAAACATCCGTCAAGACCTGGCTCAAGGGACAGGGACCTGATTTCTACCAAGACGGGTTAAAAAAGTTGGTTCTGCGTTCTGATTTATGCCAAAATAGACTTTGTGATTATGTCGAAATGTGTGATAGATACATATGTCTCTTAATTCCCTTTTGTATTTTCTGTATATTGTTAATAAATATTTCTTTATTCGACTTGTAACCTTTTTTTGTGATCACCTCTCGTATATACATAAATACTTTATGAAAGTTATCGATAACCTTTAAGTGGTCTCAGGGGTGTTAAATTTCTCTTGAGGTCTGAAAATATAAACAATTTTCAAACAAATATAATTCTTTGAAATTTAAATCAAATGATTCGAATCTTTTACATATTATTTATAAAAGAATAGGGCTACAGAAAAGTAAAAAATGTTTAAAATATAATAATAATTTTAAAAATCATAGGCATATGAAAATTATATAATAAATATTAAGTATTTTTTGCGTTGCGTGCGCTATTTTCTAAAATAGTAGCCCCTCTGATGTATAAAACTTTATAGAATTATAAAATGCATCATACTCTTTAAATCCTTTTTAATTTTAGTATTATATATCTTTTGTATTTCTCAAAATATTTGTAAAATATTACAATTTTTAAAATATTTTTTAAAAATTTATTTTTTTCATTTATTAAAACATGTAAGTTATTATTCTATTTATATAAAAATAGCTACAGTGTAATAAGAATACATTTAACTTTAAATCAATTTATAGCTAGTAATTATAGCTACTATTTTAGAAAATAGCATGTGCGACGTAAAATTTAATACATATTTCTTAAAGAAAAGTTTCTTATTTTCATATGCTTATAATTTTTAAAATTGTGATTATATTTTAAACATTTTATACTTCTCTGAAGCCCCATTCCTTTATAAATAATGTGTAAAAGATTCGAATTATTTAATTTAAATTTAAAAGAATTATACCTGTTTGGAAATTTTTTATATTTTCAGACCTTGAGAGAAATTTAACACCACTGAGTGTTTTGTCCTTTGAAAGAGGGCTTGTTAAGAATAATTCTAAAATCTCTCTCTCTCCAGTTTTAAAAAATCAATACTTACATGCATTTTGTTTGTTGCACTGTCTGTGTAAAATATCCTTCTTGAGGTATCTGAACAACATATTTCCACACACCTTGGTAATTCCTTGCAAATGTTGGAGTCACGTATTCTTCTGAAGATGGGCATGGCGTTGGTGGTAAATCTAAATAACTTTCTTGCGGTTTGCGGACTTGGGACTCGGCTGTGGCGAGGTCTTCACCTACGGGTCTCCGTTTCCTTGTTGGGAATCCTCCAGTCAGAGCTTTCAAAGGAGAAGCCTCACTGGTCATCAGTTTGAGAACTAGGGATAGAGCGCTGCTGCTGCCTGGAGATGCCCCTGTCAAGACAGACAGTACGTGCGCTAGTGTGGAAGGTTCTTCTTCACTATAGACAAAGAGAAGTATTTACAGCAATGTATATTTCAAATTTTAAAATTAAAAAAATACATTAGAGAGCTAATTTTTTAAAATATAGAAATGGTTTTCAAATATCAGGAATATATATATATATATATATATATACGAGAAAATGTTTTATTTGCAATGGATGAATATTGCCTGAATGAATAACTGGGACATGATATAACATTTTCGATATATTAAAGGGATGGAGATGGATTTTATATATTTTACAGTAACAATCTATGTTAATAATGCAAAAAATGTGTAAGTATTACAAAAAACAATTATGTTAAATTAGTGCTGTAATCACGGAATAGTTAGAATACAGTTTAGTTAGTATACAGAATAGTCATACCGCAATTATCAATAAGCGTATACAAGCATTGTTTTGAGGAAGAAAATGTAAGAGTTACTTTTTAATGCATTTTATTAAAAGCTTCCCTTTTTTGCATATTATAATTATGTACAAAGAGGTAAGATAAAAATATTTATTGTTTCAAATGTTGAAAAACAATTTTACTAAGAAATACTTACATTAAAAATATTACAAATATAATGCTTTTTTGTATTTCTTGTTCGTTAATTTTTATTTAAATCATTGAATTTTGGGTTCCTTTCCAGTAAAAATAGCTCTATACTTACGTGGATAGCGAAAATATCTAAAATAAATAAAATATGCCGTTTTTTCTGAAATTTTAAAATAGTATGAACCTTTCTTTACCCATTAAAAGAAATAGGTAATATGACTTTTCAAAATTGTGTAGCATTTGTGTTTATTAATTTTTGTAAAAGCAAAAAACCTTTTTAAAAAAATTTATGTAGTTGAACGGTATTGCATCTATATTTTTAAATGAGATTGAGATATATTTCTCTCTCTCTCTCTATATATATATGTAATACCTAAATACTAAATATCAAATAATGAGCAAAGTTATTTATTTAAAATTTCAAATTTTTCTGGTTAATGAAGTATACAATTAGAAAAAAAAAGTTATTAAGTTTTAGTTTTAAAACACACACGCATTTACCAATTATATTTATCACACTTACAATTGGATGACATCTATGAACTGATGAAAAGAGCTGATATTGAGAATGTTCTGGTATTACAAAAATTTAGTATGATGAAATATAATCAGAAATGCAATTATACACTATATGGCAGTGCTAATCAAACTTACAATCAAAATTTTCATCCCACTTTCCCCCCTACTTCCCACCATTCAATAACAATGCATTGAATTCAATGCTATGCTTTGACAATAAAACTACAATACGACTTTAACCTCTTGCCACCACCGTATATATACGTCTTGCTTACCCAGCGTGTTAAAGCCTCGGACGTATATATACGTCTTTCTGAAGTACGATCTTTTCTGTGCACTGCTTTCCATAAAATTATTCCGAAGGCTTTGGAATGCAATAAAAGAACCTTGACAGTGTTTTCGAAGGATTTACTTATATCAGAGGATTTCCTTATTTATTTCTCTTTTCTCCCCTCCCCCCGACTTCAATATATCTCATACGCGTTCCTACATGGAAAATGGAGGAATCGCGTAACTTTTAATCGACAGAGAAGGGATTATTTATAAACTGTACAAATTATCAAGATAAGTGTTAATTTTTGTATATAGTTTTATGTGACAAGCCCCCCATAAGGTCACTGGTAATTATTAAACTTTTTCTGAAATTATTATTATTAAATTAATTATAAAATACCATTGTGCAGTACTGATACATTTATAAGTGTATTATATCAGTGTAAATGTGTATTTTTTTTTATTATGTCAGAATGTATTTTGTTTGTTTACTTTCAGTACATTAATATTTTTTTTTAAATATTATTTGCTTCCGATATTTCAATATGTTTGCGCCCCCTAAGGGACCCACCCTACAGTTTGAGAAACGCCGCTATATGACTTTGAAAATGAAACACCCAGAAGTGGCCTGCAAAAAAAAGCAATTCATAAGGTCGACGAAAATAACCAACTTATATAAAGGATCCAGAATGCGTATTCAACGCGTACGATATACAGGACTCACAATAGTCCTGTTCCTTTGTTGATGTACACGGAACTGGTTAGATGTTTATAGTCGCAGGGAATGCCGGTTCGTCAACAATGGCCTGAAGCGTTACGTTATAGGGTGTCGCCTTTGATCTGCATTAGGATATTATAACTGTTTGACGTTATTTTGACAGTCTAATAATATGTTGAAGATGCATTGCGGCCTATCCGCATTACATCAACATTATACGCTCATGTCCATAAATTAAGCATAATGAAGTTCAGGCAAAGAAAGAGACAGAAGCAAAACAAATTTGACTTATTTGTAAAGTTTATTTATTAAGCAAAAGGTAAAGAGCAAAAAAGATGCTATATGTTGGACATAATGAATAAAAATTGCGATTTTTACTCCCTGGAGCAAATTTCAAAAAATAACCTATTTACGAAAAACAGTATAACATGGCTAGTATGATGGTTAATACGGAGTATGTCTCCCGGACGATGCAATACGGGCCTTACAACGCCTAGGCATGCTGAGTATCAAATTATCAATCTGATCTTGGGGAATATTACACCACTCATCAAGCAATGCCCTCCGAAGTTCCGGTAGACAGATGGGAGTGGGTTGACAGGCTGCATTTTGTCTGCCAAGCATATCCCACACATGCTCTATTGGATTCAAGTCCGGTGAGTACGCTGGCCAATCCATACGGGTGATATCCTCCGATTAAAGGCTTTCGTCTACAATGTTTGCACGGTGAGGACGGGCGTTTTCATCCATAAACAGAAATTCAGCACCCATGGCACCCCGAAACAAACGTACATGTTGTTCCAGAATGATATCCCGATAGATGTGGCCTGTCATCGTTACACTCTGAACATGCAGGTCAGTTCTGGAACCAAGAATAATTCCTCCCCAAACGAGCCAACCTGCACCACCGTAACGGTGTCGTTCAATGGTGTTCTCTTGGTGGTAGCGGGTACCTGGCGCTCTCCATATTAAAGTCCGGCGAGAATCAGACTGCAAACTAAACCTGGACTCGTCGGAAAACATCACACAAGACCACTGCTGTGGTGTCCACAATGCATGCTCTCTACTCCAGGTTAATCGCAGGTGACAGTGAGTTGCGGTAAGTGGAACACATCTGACAGGACTACGAGCATGTAGACCAATGTGCCCTAAGCGTCTGTACACGGTCTGCCTTGAAACTGTCGTACCGGTAGCTGCAGAGAGCTGTCGAGACAGGTTTGATGCTGTGCTTCGTCAGTTTCTTTTGGCAGTAACTGCCAAATATACCGGTCCTCACTCGGCGTTGTAACTCGGGGGTGACCTGTGCTCTAACTTGTACTCACATTACCATCATCTTGCAATCGTTGCCAAAGCCTGGAGATGGCACTTTGGGCGATTCCAAGTTCCAAGGATACTTCAAATTTGGTGTATGTCCACATTCCAGTCGTCCAATAATTCTACCACGTAAAAAATCATCCAAATGCTTCCTTTGTGTCAGAACTGTGCGGTTATTGCACTGAAAGGCTTTTAAAGCGCTTGTGAACAATTTTACTTCTTTGCCACCATTCCTTATATACCCCTCTCTTACACTCTCGTCATTGTGACGTACTATCCGCGCCATCTGGTGGTTTCCTGTAATTTGCATATTCTTCTTCAAGATGTGTGTGATAATTCTACAGGTGAAATTTTTATTTTAGAGTTTAATTTCTGTGGGATTCTGAGTTATCCTTAATTTATGGACATGAGTGTATTATAGGATCCATCATCGTAGCTTAAGAGATATCCAATGTCATTTATTAGTAAAATAATGCCCGAGAGCACACGACCTCTGAACATTTTTCGGGAATAACTGACACACATTAGCCAACGAATCCTGCAAAATTTCCACTTGCATCTCAGGCCACAGATGACCTCTTACTTATCACCTGCCTGTAAAATGAGATTGATCGTCGTTTGCATGCGATGCTATTCCCGCGCTCTGAAGGTAAACTGGAGAATGTAAGTGGTTAAGAGCGAATTGTTGTCCATCCCTCAAGACACAATCTGCATATTTGCATACCCACTGAGTCTGTTCCACGACATGTTGTTGCCTGCATTGACACACTTTGTGACCTACATCCTGTTATCATTCCCATTTTTGTTGTAATGTGTTGAAATAAACACTACTTACGGTTCTCTTATCTGCTTGTCGAATTTTCTCACTTTCTATACATGCTTTTGCGCTGTTGTATTTTCATTGCCACTCAATGTATATTACATATAGCACATATAGAATAAATACAGTCCATGGTATTGTAAAAACCTTTTGAATAGTTTCTTTAGAAAGAAAAATATACTTCAAAAGTACTTTGAGAATTACGTGACAAATAAGGATTTGTAATTACTTTTTTTTTAAAAAAAATCTTCATTAAGTGGAAGTTTTTGAAATTCCTTCTCTTCCAGTATAAAAGAAACAAAAATAATGCCTAAACTGATAAATTAAAAAATACTGAACTAATATCTATATATACAGAAATGGATGTTTGTATATATGAAATCGCTTCACTCGAACACCGTTCAACCTATCACTATGGAAATTGGCATGTATATGTATTCCTTTGTGGAGAGGGTTTTTGTGCTATCCTCTTTGTTGCAGCTCCCCACCAGGTGGCGCTACAACATGTCAACTTCTGCACCGTTCAATCAATTGCCAAATTGACAACATGGTTACCAAAAATGATGCTAACTTTGCTCTATCGCCAACATTTCGCTATGTTTCCATTGAATTGCCATTATAATTTAAGAAATAGCGTTGCTTGCGAATATTACAATTTTAACATAAAATAAATACAACAGAAAGTAATATTAACGTATTGCACTTCCAGATATACATTACCTAATGAACCATTTTAAGCATTTAATACACAAAATTTGTAACAATATGCTACTTTTGCTGAGCAGAGATCAGCTTAGGAAGGTGTTTTCAAAAATCCACCCACAAGGGAGTTACGGGGGTGTTATAAATAAAAAAAATCTTTATATCAGCTATTAGACCGACAAAGTTAACCCCTCAGGGGGCTCTTCGTCTTTAGGTGAGTACGGGTGTCACAATCCCGAGGTACCCTAGTGATCTTTTCCTTTTCCCAAGGGGTTTACTGTCTATGGTAAACACGGGTTTCACGTACCCGGGGTCCTCTAGTCCTCCTTCTCTATATTCGGCCCTCTCTCTTGTCATACAATTTTGTTTTCTTCTTTTCCTGTCTAGACCACAGACAAATATTTGAAAAAAACAAAGATACAATTATTTTTTTTATTTGTGTTTTCCTTATTGAAAACAATTTATTATTAATAACATATTTTAGTTAACATTTTGTATTGTGTTAATTTTGTTTTTCTTTCTCTTCAATTTCTTTAAATACTTTGATTATGTTGGTTTTTGATGTTAAATTTCTTTAGATAAAGATTTTTTTTTTCGACTAACACTGTTCGTTTGCCAACCCGCATGTTTGCAATGTGCGGTGTCCCGTAAGGAGGAGAATGGTTTTCTGGGGATACCTTTGCGTTCCCTTTGGTCCACGCTTCACTGTAGACGGGTGGCAGGAGTGAGTCCATTCCTGTCAATCGGCTGATGGTACCTCTCTTCGGTGTTCCTGAAGAGACACTGCTGTAGGGTTAGTGTTGCAGATAAGAAGTGTCGGGTTTATCCGTTGGATCCTCACCCTGATGCTGTAGCATTATATTCCGGGTGTACTCCAGGTAAGCGCCGTGCCTGGTTTTTACCAGATGACCTACATTGCCTCCCGTTGTACTCCGTGGTGGGTGGAGGCACGCTAGCGCGAGTTCTTTTCGCGCTTATGGATCCAATGCTGTTGTGCCAGTGTAAAGGCCTTGTATTACCCAATCTTAACACTGATCAAATTTCACAAAATACCAGATTTTTACTTGTTTTTCTACCTAACAATGAACTGTCAAAGAGATAGCCATTTGCTATACATAAAGCCCTAATCGGAATAGGTGGTGAACCGAAATCGGTAAAACGATTCCGTTCTGGGGATCTTCTTGTTGAAACGAATTCCGCTGTACAACCAAAGTCTTTTCTTCCAGCGAAATCTTTTCTAGATTGTCCTCTTACTGTAGCTTCGCATAAATCCCTGAACTCTAGCCGAGGTGTCATTTCTGAACCTGATCTGTTATGCGCTTCAGAGGCCGAAATTCTTAATAGAATTTCAGATCAAGGTGTAACTCAGATAAGAAGAATCATGATTAAAAAAGAAACAACAGTTATTCCTACAAAACACGTCATTTTAACATTCAATAGTCCTAAACTTCTCACTGCAATAAAAGCAGGTTACTTAAACTGTAAGATCCGTCCCTTCATACCGAACCCTCTGCGCTGTTTCAAGTGCCAGATGTTCGATCACTCTCGAACTTCCTGCCGCGATCAATTAACATGCTCTAGATGTGCATCCGTTGGGCATTCTTCAACGGATTGTGCTCTAGAGCCGAAATGTGTAAATTGCTCACAATCGTATCCATCAGACTCGAAATTATGCCAGAAGTGTAAAACAGAAAAAGAAATAGAAATATATCGTACGTAGAAGCACGGAAATGAATAGTTCCACAATTATCTCAAACTTATGCACAGGCTGCCAAACCCTCAACTATAACCACAACAACCCAAACTGATGAAACCATCATGAAAATAGTATGCCCGCCATTGAAATTGTTACAACCATTGATATCCGTTCCAAAGCCAACTTCCGAAATTCCAAAATTCCGACAGTTACCGAAACATCTACCTCAGCTTAGGCCCACCTCTTACCATCTACATCTTTTGTCGCAATTACAACGACATCAGAGTCTCAACCCTCTATCCCTCTCATAGCTACTGCTCCCACCACATCTAATAATCTATATGTACCTCTGTTGCATCATCCATAACCAATAAAACTCTTTCCTCATCTACAGGATCAATGTTTTCACCTTTACCGGATGAAACAAGTAGTCCTGTTTTTGAAACTTCCAATACCATACCTTCTACATGCCAGGCTAAAAAACGACAAAACTCGCAGTAATAAGTGTCCTAAGAAATCTATTATCCTACACTCACTCACCCACTCACCTAAATCAGAAATAGAAATTAAAATGACACCTCGTACGCCTACGAAAATCGCTTTTGAAGACGATATGATTATGTATGAAATCAATGAAGAGGAACAACTAGAATTATATACAAGAGGAAGTTTAACCCCGACCAGATACAAAAAATAACATTTTATAATCATACTTATCCGACTTGGTGGGCGATATTCTGACCAAAATGTGTTTACTTTTAATTTTAGAACTGTTTTTTTTAAAACTTATTTTGAGATTTTACATTTAATTACTGAAACTCTTTTTGTAAACTTTTTAAATTATTTTATACTAATTAATAATATATATGCGTTCATGCAGGCATGCATGCATATATATATGCATGTGTGGATTTATTTTTATGTATTTTAAAAACAAAGGTTTCTTTTGTAACAAGTGTTTGGAACAGTTGGGCCAAAATTGGCCCTTGTGCCATTAAACCTCAAAATCCCTCACTCACTCACCCGACAGAGTTAAAATTTAACAAATATGATTTTGCTGAGTTACGCAAAAGGCTTTTTTTATTTAATTAACAATTCACGTTAAATTAGTTTATTAAAAACTTCTTTATCCCTCAATTTGTATTGTTTAATTTTTCGATTCACCCGTACGAAGAACGGGTATACCAGCTAATACAGTATATTATTTGAAATGTATTCCAATCCTTTAAAATCTCAGATATTTTAAAATATACAAAGTAATTTTGCAAATGTAGTTAATAATTTTATCTTATATAATTACTTCGGGGATGAATCTTTGACTGCTCCTGGTCCTTTTTCTCCCAATCCCATGTTTGCCAAAGTTCCAAGAAGTCCAATGATTGTTTCAGCCATACTTCCACCTCCACTGCTTCCTCCGCCGATGTTTGCAGAGTCCTGTGAGTGTGAATAATGAGGAGCCGGGCTTTCTGTAGTGTATTCTTGAGGAGCAGGAGTTGAAGAACTCATTGAAGAAGCCAAAGACTGAGCCACGGCACTAATTAACGCCAAAGGAATTTTGTTGTTTGACATGGCAGACGACAAAGAACAAAGTCTGGAAAAAAAGGTTCTTTAATTAAAATGTTTTAAACACGGTCATTTATTAAAAGTATTTCTTGCGAATTTCAAGTAATAATGATGCATAATTTATGAAAAATCACATCATTTTAATGATGTATTTTATGCATAAAGGAAACACGTTGATATTTAATATGGAAATCCCTTGTGTGTTTGGGAAAAAAGATAATTTCTTATTATTTTAGAGGGTATTGAGCAAATATTTGAATTTTGAGATACAGGAGAAGCGAAAAAGCTATTCTTTATTATTCTAGAGTAGATTAATACTAATTTCTACCGTATTTCTGCGTATTAATGGATATGGATTTTAAAAATTCAAAGAACATCTAATTATTCTCTTGAAAAATTAATCATACAAATCTATAAAAAGTATCACACAATTTTTCAATTTATTTCAGAAATTCAGGCAAAGTTCGAATTAGAATGGATTTAAGAAAAGAAAATTTCTGCTTGATATTAATTGATCCTGTTTGATTATGAACTGAAGTTAATTCAATGTGTTTAAGTATTTTTATTGTTACTTAAATACGTAAATATACTTAATTGTCACACATGATTTAGTTCGCACTTATTTTATCTGCTAACTTCAGTAGAGTGCCATTCATGTATCTGGCAACAGTTTTTCTTCCTGTTTTCGCTAGATATGTTATTCGAATATTGGAATAAGGGATAGATATTTTTTGAAATTCAATTTTTGTGCTTGCGGAACTTTAATATTTTGAATGCTGATCTTGTCGGTGCTATTCTTTTAATGATTCAAATATAATAATGACTATGTTTCAGTGTATTGTATTGGCTTAGAGTATTTTATGCAATATTCGAATAAATTATCTAAAATGTTGACGTTTCCGAAATCTTTTGTTTACGTGTTCCCTCTTATATATATATATAAATTCCTGAGATTAAAATTATATCTCGATTTCATGCATATAGTTTTCTAATTTAAAGGTAAAATCTTCCCTCAGATCCATAAAATAATCTTTAATTTGGATATTCTGTAAAATACACTTTTGAAGACGCGAGATAAAAACAATAAAATTAATGATGTAAAAATAATCAAGAAAGTTGTTTTTGAGTAAAAATTGAGAATGCAAGTTTTTTTTTTCATACATAAAATTGACAGGATTCATAAAATTAACATAAAGTTTTCTGTTATTGATATTTCAAAATCAAATATTAATGTTTTTCTTAAAGTATCTGACAATGTTCGGAGCCACGATTTAGAAAATGCGTATAAATGAAAAGTTTTTTTTATATTCAGTGTAACGTGAAATAAAATATCCTTATAAAACTGTTTTAAGAATATTATTACAATAAAAATTATTTAAATGCAATGTTTTGGCAATAAATGAAGGAAGAATGAAATATTTTCAAAACATTCTCGTATACTGAAAAATGCTTGTAGAATAATAATAATTTGTCTGTATATAGCTCAGATTTCTGTAAAAGTCCTAAACTAGGGTTTTGGAAATATAGAGTTTAGAAAAAGATTTATTCGCATATTAATAAATCATAGTAGAGAAATTTTAACGAAAAACACTAGTCAATATTTCTGTTGATATTAACTCTGGTATTGAGAATTTTTCAGAAATTCTAGTTCTGGGGCTGTAGAGAAGTTTTAGCTCAGCACAACCAACATATTAATATTGTAGAAGAATTTTTCTTAAATATGAGAATGTTTTGAAAATATTTTATCCTTTCTTTATTTTTTGCCAAAATATTGCATTTAAATAATTTTTTGTTGTAATAATATTCTTAAAACTGTTTTATATGTATAAAGAAAAAAAGAAAAATTCATTTATACACGCTCTTTCAAAATCACGGTTCTTAACTTAGTCGTTTGCCCTACGTTAATTTTCAGTGAAAAGTTTCTAATTAAAATATTTCAGTTAAATTGTGTGGGACGAATCCTGACTTTTTTTTAAAATTTATTTTCAGTTACCGTTAATCTTAAATCCTTAGTTATAAAAATACTAAACTCTAAAAATATCTATCAAGGATTTTACTAACGATAAAAATTCATATTAAAAGTATGGTTCTAACACGCACTCTATTCCGATTCATTCAATTTTTCACTAATACAATTACTGCTAATCAGAAGTGCATCGCAAACTTTACTTAAAATTCCATTAAAATTCTCAACATTTTAAAACTCTCCTGTTTTCTTAAATAATTAATATAAAAGGCTAAAAACCAAATAAAAGTAAAACCTTTTAATTAGGTCCAAACCAATCATTTGACGTCAATTGCAGAATGGAACTTGGAACAACTATATTCTCCGTTAATGACCATGGGCTAAAATGGATCTAACAAAAGCCCTGATTTAGATACTAAGAATCTTGCGTGTACTTACAGTCCAGATGCTCCCCCTTGGTCACAATTCTGTCTGGCTGTCGTTTCATTGTCCAGGATATCCGGGATATCATTGGCCGTTGCGTTCGTGCTCTCATTAGCAGATCTTTTGATCCGATAAGGAGCACTGGTGTGCCAGTGATACTCATGAGAATTTGAATTAGTTTGAGCGGGAGCAGATTTCTTTCCCGAGATCTTGGACACTTTGGGTATCTTAGGATCTTGCTTGAGGTATGGTAAGGATTTGGAGAGGAATAACAAAGTCTTGTTCTTGATCAGATCGCTGGAAAGGAATATTGTCTAAGTTGTATTGGAAAGTTGAATATGAAATGTTGCAATATGTGACTGAATCTATTGAAAGGATTAACTTCTACGTAAAACAATATTAACTTATGGGGTTCACCCATGTGTGCGATGGTCTGTTTTTTAAGCATTCTTAGGGAATTTTTTTTTTTACGACCAGTAAAAAGGTAGAGCTTTAGGTTTCTTTATCATTTATTTATATGTATTTTAAGAGTATGTTTATAAATGTTTAGCCAAAAATATCCAATAAAACGTGAGTTATAGTAAAGTTACAATTTTTCATTTCTACTATTAGCTCACAATCAGTGGCGCACACAAAGGGGGGTCCTGAGGGTCCGGACCCCCAAAGCCCTTTGTTTTTTATGATTGATTAAAACTCTAAGCATATAGTACGTAAAATTTAATTAAGTATTGTTATTAATGGTTAATTTCATTATTTAATGCTAATTATTTATTTAATAGTTAGTTTTTTACTGTGTTTTGTAGTTAGTTTTTTACTGTGTTTTGTTCCCCAAAATCGACAAAATCAAAAGGAGCATAATATAAGAATGAAGATCTTTGAACGTGGACCCTCCCCCCACTCGAAAAATTCCTGTGTGCGCTACTGCTCACAATCTATATATATTTAGTTATTTCTTTATTTATTTCTTTATTTATCTTGGTGGAATTTTCAATCGTTAATAAAATACATTTTAAAGCGCTCGATTGAGCTGAAATTTTATATACAGGGGATTATTTTGGATGACAATACAATAATATAATAAAAATTAATAGATTAAAACTAATTATGTAAAGAATTACAAATACAACCACGTTGGCATGATTTTTGGCGACTTAGCGACCCTTTTGGTGACTTGTGTCAAAACTTGAAAAGGTTTTTTTCTCACGTGTTAAAGTATTCAGTTGAACTGAAATTTATATTGGATGGCAATACAATAATATAATAATAATTAATAAAAATTAATTGATTAAAACTAATTATTTAAAGAATTACAAATAAAACCACGTTGGGATCATTTTTGGCGACTTGTGTTAAAACTTGAAAAGGTTTTTCTCTCACGTGTTAAAGTCTTCAGTTGAACTGAAATTTATATACACGATTGTTTTGGATGACAATACGATACTTTAATGATGATTAATAAAAATTAATTACCACTTAATGTTGTGATACTGTCATATGTATATACACATTTATATATTAATAACTATTTAATAAAAAGTTGCAAAAAGGAAATTTTTCTTTGTTGATCTAAGTAGGAATTGTCTTAATTTTTTTTTATATTACTTGCTTTTACAATAAAAAGGAGGATGAAAAATTTACTGAAAATGTTACAACTTAAATATATGGAACGTTTTATCAGTTCAAACAAAAATACGCTAATAACGCTTCCATTCTTTTTGATTATTATCTTAAACGAGTATTTTCCCATTGAATGAACTTTGTTTTTTGTCAACATATCATTTTCTAATATATTGGAAAGTTCGGGGAAAAAATATCCTTTATATTGAATTTTACGACAAGCACTCAAGCTAAAGTATTAACATTGAATTTTGATTTCTCACTAGTCTCATTACACAAAAATCATTACCAACTGAAGAAAATTCTTTCAACTGCTGCATTAGTTCCAGGGCAGCACAACGTAAATTTAAAAAATATAATTACATTTTCATATGGAATGTGTACATTTTTGAAATGGTTTAAGTAATTTCACCCATCTTTTATCAATTTCTCAGCATGTTGGTTTTCCAATTGTTCTAATTTATTAGAATTTAAATGTACATTCAGTCTTCTTTCAACTTCAAACAGACAGTGGTCATTGATTTTAATATCCGGTATTTCTTTCGATAAAAACTCAACGAATTTTCAACGTTATCTTCTGGCGAATTTACTTGCGACAGAGTCAAAAATACCATTGAAAACTGTTATTTCCTGTGATATTTGATTTAGACCATTCTTCGACATTTTGGAAACATGTTAGGTTTGTATCTGAATAGAGATTAAAACAGATCAGTTTTGAAATATTGAAAAGGTGGACACTTTTCGAGGAAGGACAGAACCTATAAAAGGAGGACTGTCCTCCCTAAAGAAGGATGGTTGGTCACCTTAAGTTATAAAGAGCTCTGAACACACCCGCCTCGAAAAAAAATGGACGCTCACTTCCTCCACGATTCCGGCTGATCGACTTATCTGAAATAAAATCAACGGCATTTTAATCTATAAGCTTAAATACACAGAATGTGTGAACTATACTCAACTGAAAATATCGAAAATTGGATTTTTGATAGACCTCTGAAGAAAAAGTTTCGAATTTCATGTTTTTTTGTTATGTTTCTGTTATAAAAAATAGAAATATTTTGAATTTTGGAATGAGCGTAGTCCACATCTGGTGCGAATATATGTGTGCTGAGTCTCCCCTATAAATTTGAAGTCATTTTGGTCAAACCGTTCTTGAGCTAGGATGGAGGGAAGTTTAAAAACACAGTTTTGAGGAAAACGCGTTTAAAAAAGTTTCAAGTCCGATTAAAACAAAGAAAACCTTAGCTTAGCGCTACGAACAGCTGCTCTTCTAACACCTGCTTCTTTATAACGACTTCGAATTTTAAAAAATTTCCTTACCATCGTATTCTAGACACGTTAAAAAAGCAGTTTATGGAGAAAAAAAATTTTATTTTGATTTTTTTAAGCCCATTATACATGGGTGAACCCCCTTATGTTACTTATTCACTGATTCATTTGTGCAGAAAATAAGATTTTTCAATTTATCCTTATTGCGTGGTCAGTTGAAATATTAAAAATAACAATAATAATTGGCATGAGTTAAAATTTTTTACGTATGCTCGTTGCAAAAATAATGGAACACGGATTCAGTATTCTCTCAGGGAATGTTATTTATTTCGTACTTGAGAGTTCGGGATTAAGTTACAAAATCTATTTGAAAGATATAGCTATCCATTTTTTGAAAAAAATGTACGAGGGATTGGAACTTTTTTATTTATTAATCAGATTTTTTTTTTCATTTACAGAGATTGAATATATAAAAAAAATTTGTCCCTCGAAGATTAAACTGAAATTGCTTAAATTTCCCCTTTTCATCAATTTTTAGATACCGTATATTTCCCTAAATAAACTGGTAATTTTTCAAACTTATTTAAAATGAAAGTAAAGAGATTGGCTTATAGAATGATTGCTTGATCTCGGAAAAAACGCAGGGTGCTTATTTCTCCTGCGCAAATTTCGTCAAGCAAGCTTTATTGGCGTCAACACGTAATATACGCATAAAAAAATGTTAATAAATATTAGTTCTCATTGGTTTTTCATCCATTTTTGATGTATTATGAAAAATATGTTACTGATAAGCAAAAGCCACTACGTTTTGAAAATGTGGTGGTAAAATGTTACTAACGGGAATACTCTGTTTGGCGTTGGTTGAATCATTTTTGGCGGTTTTATCGCTTGCGTCGGCGAAACGGAAAAGTACCAAACACAGTTTGAGAAAAATGGTTTAATTAACATTTTCCCTTAGCCATACGCTAGCAATTTTGATATGTTAACTTCTTGGATGCTTTCAATGGAACTTTTAATCTAAAAGAAGAAAAGTCACATAAATCCTTCAAAGTAAGAGCCAAAATCCCAGTTTTTGAGTAGTTCGTAAAATTTGCATAAACTCATTGGGGCGTATGAATGCATACAATTATCATGCAATGAATGCTTTCTGCAGGACACGATCATATGTCGACGATCACGGGCTGAGCTCGAAATTTTCTTCCCGCTAATTTTCCAAAATAAAAATGGTAAAGAAACTATGACTAGGACAAATATTGTGCAAGATAACAAATGAATGAAAAAATAAATGTGGTTGCAATGAAGATAGTGTTATTAGAAATAAAACTATCATCATTGATGTTTTATTTAGTAGTAGTTTAATTAAAAATAGTCCACACTTTTCACCTGTTTGGCAACATTTACGTCCTCATGATTGAGAATTAATTAAAAATATCTTTTATACTAAACATGTGGTGATTAATTGCATAAGATATTTTAATACTTCGATTAGTATTTTAGCAGAAGGAATTACTCTTTATCAAATCTACATTTCATCTTTTTTTCACCACTGGTATTGTTACATATTAAATTTGGTTCCAGATTTAATCAAGTGTTCAAGGAGATTTTGTTTATGCGAGTATGAAGGAAGATTCATGGGGTCAAAATATTTCCGGAAAAATAAAAGGGCACTAAGAAATAGAAATTATGTGGAGGCCTTGCTTAACTATAATATCAATACGATTTTTCCTGGAATAATAAGAAAGGCAGCAGCTGCATAACCAAAACCAAATAAATTCCTTTCATGACCAAACTGCGAAGTGATGACCTTTTCCCACAAAATTGAATTTAGGGGGATGAAAACGGAATTGAATAGAAAGGGCATTAAAAGAGGCTGCATTCAACAAATTCTGTGATTCCATATTAAAAAAAATACATTTATTTTAATAATTTTATCAATTCGCTTAATCATTCAGAAAATATATCTCAAAGAAATAGTTATGATCCAATTTTTTAAATACAAATAAGGGGCAAAATTAAACTAGTTAATTTAATTTAGATGAATAAAATTGGTTCAAAGGATGAAATTGAAATTGTAAATTTCATTCATAGATAAACTCAGTCGATCAATTTAGTAGATTAATGAGGAAAATTAGTAAATCAGGGATGAAGTAGTTTAGATAATTAAAGAATGATATTAATATTGATCTACTTTATTTTTTTGGCAACATTCTCCTAATGGTATACATCAGTTATTCTCAAAGTGGTCTGTATGGACCCCCAGGGGTCTATGATGACTTTCAAGGGATCAACATAAGCGAAAAAATAAGTTAAGGGTCTATGATAATGGCTCGCATTAAACTAGATTATGACTTTAATTTTAAAAGAAAATGTAATCAAATGGGGAAACCAAATTTTACCTGTTAAACAGATTTATTTATTAAATTTAATGAGGTTAATTTGCAGTTATAAGGTGGCAGTATTTTTATTAAAAAAAGAAATATTTCAGCGTTTCTTTTAGAATTAAGCTAAAGCAGTATAACATTGAGATGTGAATTTTCTCAATTTGTCACAGACAACCCGTCAAGAAATTTTAATCTGCATTCAGCATTTAAATGTCCTTTATTCAGATTTTGAAACTAGGTTTGAGAATGATTTGACTATGGTTTGTATTACCATTGCCACAATCAATTCATATAGACACACTGAAAAAAATCATATTACAATAGGAACTAATCGGAATACGCACTAACGAAGATCTTAAAGTAAAATTTATAAATAGATACCAACAATTTTGGTTTTAAAAAGACATACCTGTTATGGAATATTGTGACAAAACTTTTAATCGATTTTCCTAGTGAGAAATTTCAGCACGGTTGCCAATCACCAAAACAAAAAAATAATAAAAAAGAAAAGTGAAAAAACTGGACATTGACCTAACAGAGGTAATTGAGTTTAAACCTAAAAAGATTGATATCAAATGTTAAGAATTTGTTATTGAAACACCAGATTCATCCCTCTCATTAAAAACATTTGTTTGCTGGCCAGTTACTTTATGTATTAATTGAATTTTATTCTAATTAATTAACTTGGGATTTTTACGGTTTTAAACACTATACTTCAATACAGTAAAAAATTTAATTCTTTTAAAGTAAGCAGCTCTTTTATAGCTGTCACAAAAACATTTAAATTGATAAGTTTTGTAAAACTTCAATATTATGTAAGCAGAGGTCTAACCCAAACCAGAAAACATGGCAAGGGGTCTATGAGGCAAAAATGTTTGGGAACCTTTGGTATACATTGAAAATCTGTATGCTTCAAGTAGCCAAATACACTCAGCATTATTTGTGTACTTTTTGGGCGAGAATTTATTAAAATTGCACTATAAAGCAACATGAGGGTTATTAGCGATGGACCTTGGAATTCTGAAACCTGCTTACATGACGAGGATGACACCTGAGTTGGTATTACCTCTCCAAACTACCACACCAGGACTTCTGAGTCTCGACATATTTATTGGCATCAGCCATTCTTCGCAGCGAGTCTTCAGTTCCTTTAGGGCTTGAACACTCTTCACGCCGGTCTCGAGCTCGTGACAGTTATACTACCACGGCTCCTACAACATTTCATGAGCTAATCTTGAATCCAATTATTATTCTTATTCTTTTTGCTTTATTCTGTTTTTAAATTTATGTTACGAAAATATAGGAAATCGAATTTAATAAAAAAAAGGGGTTCTATTGTATAAAAGTCTCTTCAGATCAGTATTAACTTAAACATGTGAAACTTGGTACATGTCTCGAGCATGAGAGCATGATAAGTATCTAATAAAGGCATATTTTAAGATTTATTTTTGGAGGAATTCAGGAAAATAGAACGTGAAGAAGATCAAATTTTGAGCTCTATCAATCATACAAGGAATATGACATCGTTAACTTCATCAAAATACAACGAATTAAATGGACAGGTCACGTTATCAGAATGGATGAAGACCACACCACTAAAAAAAGTCTTCAGTGCCTCACCAATTGGCACATGAAGAAAGGGCAAGCCAAATCTTGGATGGATTGATGGCCTAGAAAAAGATCTCTTAGTTTTGAGAACTAAGAATTGGAGAACACTAGCAGGAAGAAGGCTAACCTTGAAAAGGCTTCTTATGAAGGCCAAGGCCTACTCTGGGCTGTCGAGCCACTGTGGAAGGAAGGAAATTTATGTTAATTATTTATGTGAAGCTACACTAGTGCTATTGGCGAGGGACCACATAATTTTGAACCACGGCCAAAAGCTGAGTCGGCACACTTCTCTCTCCGAACTCCCACGCTACGTATATGGGAGGACTCTGAGCCTCTGCAGATTTAACATGCATCCGTTCTTCTACAAATCGGTTCTTCAGTGGCACTAGACTCAAACGTATGGAAATCCAGCCTCGAGACCACGACCATGATTACTAGGCTACTTTGTCCTTAATAAATAAAAAAATGAAATAATTTAGATAATTAAAAAATGATATATTGATATAAATGTATTCTATTTTTCAGTATAATTCTCTTAATTGCATGTATTAAAAAATTGACAATCTGGCTACTTTAAATATCAGTATACCTTCAAGATTATTTTGTGCGCATTATTTTGTAATAATTTGAGATAATATACTTTTTATTTTGGCAGAATTAGTGAGAAATCTACACATTTGAAAGATAAAGATATATCCATTTTCCACAGAAACGGCAGAATATTTCAATAAAAATTACGAGATTCATAAAAACATCAAAAATGAACTTGACTTTTGTTACTTAAATCTTGTTTATCGTCTGACGTTCATGTTGAATTTTACAACAAAGCAGTATGCGTGAGTAGGTTTTAAATTAGGAATTTAATTTTAAGAAAAAGTTCTATTTCAGTATATTAAATTATCAAAATTTATTTAAAGAAGAATCCTTTTATTTCAAAATACCAATGAGTAAATACTTAAAATTAGTTTATAATTGAACTTTGTACACATCAGTCAATTTCATTAAGTGTAATATAGCAAAAAAAGGGTTCAAATAGTGATTTTTATATACATAAAATAAACTAAACAGTTCTCTTTATTTCGTAGCTTTAAGCCTAACTAAAAAATTCCAATCTAATGTTTTGAAATTTTTTTTCAATATTTGAAAAGGCTAAGAACTAGCTATGCATTTCGAAGATAGTTTCTTAAAACGTTTGGTAAATGCAGGAGGAATTGTTCGAAAATAGTCTTTTCAAACTAAAATTGTGTTATGCATAAGTCTAAGTATTAAAAAAAATAAATACTGAATTTTTTTGTAAAGCTAATTACTCTTACTCTTAATTCAGTGACGCAACAGCCCGTGAAGGCCAAGGCCTACTGTGGCCACCACAGTATACGTGACCTTGGGCTCTGAGGCGCATAAGCAGATGTTACGGTCAGGTGGTCAGTTTGGTGCGAAACCCCCAGTGTTAAGATCCCAAGCAAGCTTGGTACTCTTTTATCGACTCACTGAAGTAATGAAAGGCTGAGTGAACCTTGCCCTCTGCCACTGAGCTTCACTTTTACCAGTGGCGTAACGGAGAACATTTGGGACCCCCTGCAAAGTCAGGTTTTGGGACACCAAATTGGATTTACAAAGTGTAGGTACTTGGTGGCAGTCAGGCTTTGGGGCCCTTTAGAACTCTGGGCCCCAACAATGCGGAGATTGCAGGGGTGTACGTTATGCCATTGTCTCTTACTCTTACTTTACTGAATTATATACGTATCTGATAACCTAGATAAACACCATAGATTGATTTTACTGAGGTAAAAATTTGAATTTCACACCACAATTGACTTTGTCCTGCGAATTAAATACTTACAAAGGATAAGGCTGCCCATCAAATTCTTGGCCCAAAGGATTCATAGGAATAAAACCCTTGTTTAGATCTCCGCATAGTGTGTTCTTTGGTGACGGACGCTTGCTGTAAGAATTTTCACCTGTAGCACATGGAATACTGGACATCATGTAGGGTGGTTTTCGAACCTGGGGTGGTCTCATTAAACGAGATGGAGCCTCTTCGAAGGCATAATACCCTTCTTTTTCGCCTCTCAACACATCGCAAAATATTGTTGGAATGCAACATAGTAGTAAAGTCAGAAGGTAAGCGTTAACACACTGAAAAAGAAAATATTATATAGTTGTTATGATAAGACTATTACTATATTAACAATTATACAGAGTGTTTTTTTTTCCAGGTATAGAAGTTTAAGTTGGCATTACTTTCCAAGATGGCAACCGATTTAACAGCTGTAAAGTGATTTATTCTCAGTTTGGTTTGGCAATTCATCATGAATAGACTCACGCCTGAACAAGGCTTTCAAATTGTGCAATTTTATTTCGAAAGTAATGGTCGATTTTCATAAGCGAATTTTGTTTAGCGATGAAGCGCACTTCTGGTTGAATGGCTACGTCAACAAACAAAACTGCCGCATTTGGAGTGAAGCAAATCCACAAGTGTATGTCGAAACACCGTTACATACAGAAAAACTGTTTGGTGCGCTTTATGGGCTGGTGGAATCATTGGTCCGTACTTCTTCAAAAACGATGAAGGCCACAACATTACAGTCAATGGTGATCGGTATAGAGCCATGATTACTAACTTTTTCATTCCTGAATTGAACAATCATGATGTCCAGGAGCTGTGGTTCCAAGAAGACGGCGCAACATGTCACACAGCTCGTGCCACAATCGATTTATTGAAAGACACGTTGGGTGACCGCCTAATTTCACGCTTTGGACCTGTGAATTGGCCTCCAAGATCTTGTGATTTAACACCGCTAGACTATTTTCTGTGGGGCTATGTAAAGTCATTGGTCTATGCGGATAAGCCACAAACGCTTGACCATTTGGAAGACAACATTCGCCGTGTTATTGCCGATATACGGCCACAAATTTTGGAAAAAGTCATCGAAAATTGGACGACCAGATTGGACTACATCCGAGCCAGCCGTGGCAGTTCTATGCCAGAAATCATACTTAAAATGTAATGCCACAAGATTATCTTTCGAATAAAAAAATTCATGTCAATCGAATAATACATCGTTGTTTTATTGCAATTTAAAGTTCTATACCTCTTAAAAAAACACCCTTTATTAAGACGCTAAAACAGGCGTCGGCAACCTATGGCACGCGTGCCAGATGTGGCATAGGGTACAATTCTGAGTGGCACTCTGCACTACTCTATAAATTTGTCAATTTTTAAGTGGAGGGAAGTTGATAAATTTGTAATGGACCTTATTTGACAAACATCTTCAGGATTATGGACATTTAGGGAATTATGAAAAAATTGAAAGATAAATTTACAACTATTTAGCAAATTATTGAATGTCTTTACTGGTATGATTAAATTGTTTGAAGAGAGAAAATTGCTTACTCTGCTTTCCGCTTTTGGTTCTATATATCAAAGTAAACATTTTCCCACATATGAAAAAAATTTCAAGTCCGCAAAGAAACTGAATGCTAAGAATTGTGTCAAATTGAAATTCACAAATTATACCCTTGATTTTGCTGTATGAAAGTAGAACAGTGCAAGCACTAGGTACGGATTGAAAATTTTAATTTAACTATAATGAAAAAAAAATATTTTATGTTGCCTATTTCTTATTTTACACAAATGTTTAAAAATACATAATATATGTATAATTTTAATTTTCAAAAACTTTTGTTGAAGATGTAGCTTTAGATTTTATTCTGTTTATTTTTATATTAAGAAATACCTTTAATTGGTGCAAAACTAACTTATAGTAAAGCTGTAAACCTATATTATTAACCTCTATTCCCAACTTTGCATGCATTACCGCTGGAACAGAATGGTTTCAAAGATGTCCTTCATTGTGGCTCGCTTAATCATATGGGTAGATTGGTTTGACACACCACAGCTAAAATGTTGCCGACCCTTGATTTACAATATGCAATAGTCTGAGGTACTTTAACAAATATTTTAGAAATCATTAACGAGAAGCATTTGAGACGAAGTAATTCATTATAAGAGAGAGAGAGAGAGAATAAAGTATTTGGAGACGAAAAAAAACAAAGGTTCTTTATTTCGAAAACTGAATATGAATATAGTTTTTAAATTAATATATAATATGAATATTTTACCTAGTATTCCGTAACACCCGATACACTATCTTGAAAAATGAAACTTTAAACTGAAGGACAAAAAATAGTCAGCTAAAGAGTGACCAAGTACGACAAAGTACAATTCTCTTAGTGTAAGTTATGATTAAATTTAATGTTTAAGTCACATGCACACTAGAAGGTTAAACTGCTTGAAAACTTATCTACAAAAACTTTTGAAAATGGCAAAATACACTTTATTGTGTGGCGAGTGGTATGGCAACAAGTAATGAACTCTCACGGCATTGCATCACGAGGGTCTTTTTTTTGGTAGTTTAAAGATTTCCCACGCATCGAAAGCTACAAACAGAGTCAAAACCTCGGTATTCCATAATACTCGACTATTCCATAATACCCGACTCTCCTCTATTAAAGAAAACAAACATTTCTTTTGTCTCTTGCGTTCACTTCGTACTTTTTCTCTTGAATGCCGAAAGATAAAAATATTTATAATCAGGGTAAAAATGTTTGGTTCATTCCAGTGCTATGATGCTTGAAAGAAAAATCAAAAGAGCCATTAAAACTAGAATATTTTACAAAAGCCGCTGTTTTTTCAATTGTCCTTATGACCTACACTCAATTTTTGTGCTATCGCAATCTGATGACACTCCATGTAACAACGGCAATTAACTTCTAAAATCAATGAAATAAAGCCAATTTGTTAGATTAATATGAAATATTTCTGAAATCAACATCACAGAATATTCATTATACATTTCGAAATGAGATCATTTGAAAAAGGAAGATGGTAAAACAGCAATGTGTTTATTAAATATTTCGAAAAGAAAATTGAAGTAAGTTTCAAATAACGCTTTGGATATGTTACTTATTTCAACTGTCAGAAAAAAAAAGAGTGTGTGTGCTTATGGCCACACGATAGAAGTGATAACTTCAAATTTTGTAATGTTATTTCAGGGATTAGGTGAATAAAAAACAAGGGGATATTAGTCTTGTCATATAAAGAGTATTTATTCATATGATTGTAATAATAAAGTAATATTTTTTGTAAAATATAGACTCATATTTGTGAATTAACTGTATTCTAAGAAGGAAACAATAGGTTTATGGTAGCTGAAATAGGTTATAAATACTTTAGATTCAAAATTTTAAATATCTAAGAAAAACTCAATCAAGTGTTGTTCCTTACTCTGTCGTGCTTTCATTTGGATCATTTGGCATAGTTAAATTGAATTTTGATTTTTTTTTAAAAAATCTATTAAAGACTTTGATTTGTCTTTTGAAAAATCTAAATTAAAATCCCCCTCTTAAAATAATAGGCAATTTGTTCAGATGAGTTGATCCGGCTTCAGTGTAGGCTACTAAATTTTTGTGAATGAATTCGATAATTTTCTCTAAACTTTGATTTGGTGAAATATAAATAGTAACCATTACAGTTTTATGTGTCCATTTTTGGCTCTACATTTCGCTGCACAAATTTCTTCGATACGTTACTCATTAAACCCAAATGATTCAGTAGTATTGTTATGATTAGTATTGTTATTATTCAGTAGTATTGTTACCACTGTTACGAGCGTTACGAACCCGCGCGTAACAATGCTTGGCTTTTTCAAACGCATCATTCAAGTTCACTCTCCAGCAAAACACGCCTAAAGAAGTTATCACTTCAAAAAACTTCATCGTATTATATTTGCTTTATCCTTCGTAGACAAAACTAGTTAGAACTCTTACGGACTTAGAAACATCTGTAAATATTAAAAAAATATTTAACATAAGTACAAAATATAACCTTAAACAAGCGATAGTATTTAAATACTGATTCGCAGTCACAAAATATAATTCCCTACTTCGAAGATGCATCACAACTAGGATTCAACCGTTCAAATATACGAACTTTGAGTACCTAGTTATGCAAGTTACGCGGAAGACTTAAAAGACAAGTTGGTCATGTAAAGAGTGGTTTTTTTTCCAGATATAGAAGTTTAAGTTGGCATTACTTTCCTAGATGGCAACTGATTTAACAGCTGTCAAGGGATTTATTCTCAGTTTGGTTTGGCAATTCATCAAAACGATCATCAAGCAAGGCGTAGATTCGTCGAATGGGCCCAAAACGAGATTGCCGTCGTTCCCGATTTTCATAAGCGAATTTTGTTTAGCGATGAAGCGCACTTCTGGTTGAATGGCTACGTCAACAAACAAAACTGCCGCATTTGGAATGAAGCTAATCCACAAGTGTATGTCGAAACACCGTTACATCCAGAAAAACTGACTGGTGCGCTTTATGGGCTGGTGGAATCCTTCTTCAAAAACGATGAAGGCCACAACGTTACAGTCAATGGTGATCGGTGTAGAGCCATGATTACTAACTTTTTCATTCCTGAATTGAATAATCATGATGTCCAGGAGCTGTGGTTCCAACAAGACGACGCAACATGTCACACAGCTCGTGCCACAATCGAGTTATTGAAAGACACGTTTGGTGACCGCCTAATTTCACGTTTTGGACCTGTGAATTGGCCTCCAAAATCTTAAGATTTAACACCGCTAGACTAATTTCTGTGGGGCTATGTAAAGTCATTGTTCTATGCGGATAAGCCACAAACGCTTGACCATTTGGAAGACAACATTTGCCGTGTTATTGCCGATATACGGCCACAAATGTTGAAAAAAGTCATCGAAAATTGGACTTCCAGATTGGACTACATCCGAGCCAGCCGTGGCAGTCATATGCCAGAAATCATATTTAAAATGTAACGCCACAAGATTATCTTTCGAATAAAAAATATTCATGTCAATCGAATAATACATCGTTGTTTTATTGCAATTTAAAGTTCTATACCTCTAAAAAAACCACCCTTTAGTTATTGCGCTGAAAAAAATGGAAGGAAGTGGCGTATGAACCAATTGTCACTATTTTCTTTAAGGTATCCGACTACGTTCGGAGAACTTTTTTTGAAAAACTGCAAAATGTAAAAATCTTGTTGCATTATGAGATTCATTTTTCTTAATAACATACAAAATTTGAGTTAAAATTAAATAACGGAACACACTTTTTAATAAATTTAAAAATTTTACAGAAATTTTAATAAAATTTTAATATTTTTTCAAACACTCCTACTTCGTAAAAAATCTACATATTTCAAAGTTTTTCATTGCAATTTACTTCTTGACTATCTTACTAGAGAATGACCTATTATATTTAAGTTTGTTAACTTGAGTCAAAAGTTATCATGAATCGAACTTACTAATATCACTTTTCGACAAATTTTTTCTGTTTCTTAAAAAAAAATGAGCAATAATAATACTAATTATTATTATTTTACTAAGTCCATAGGTCATTCTCTAGAATATGCATTCAAAAACCCTTGTACAAAGTTTCACTTATGTACCTTTATTTGATTTTAAGATATCATGTTTGAAGTTATGGCATTTTATCAAAAAAAAAAACAGTTTTGAGAAAAACACATTTAAAGAATTTAAAAAGACATAACTATTACAAAAATATATAATATTACCTAAAATGCTCCAGATTTACATGTTACACCTTCATGTTTTTCAGTATTAACAACTTTTCTCTTTTTAATAGCTCGAATTTTTTTTCTTTTAACTTTTGCACTGGGCAAAGAGTGTCGTTTTGAGTCCTCGATACGAGTTTGATCAATGGCTGCATAACCTCGTAAAGTGTAGGACCCAATTTTTATATCTAGGGCTTCTAATACAGACAATAGCCCTGAAAAACCTTTGTTAAAGTTTATAACAGCTATATAAGATCCCAGAGAAAATGTTTGAAGTTCTACAAATATTTCTTTTGGAACTACGTTCCACAGACATCTGTTGAATGCCTCATTTGCATTCTGAGTCTTCCCGTGAAGGCATTTCCTCAAAAGATTTTGATCACATAGCTGAAGATATGTCGGCTTTTAATTTTGTTAATAATATTCTTGGGAAGACCAGCATTTTTGTCGTAAAACACTTTGCCAGCAGATTGTGCTCGCTGGTAGGCACACCAGCTCTCGGAGCCCAATGGACACTGACCATGCATGGTATTGCTTTTACCGGAACAACAATGATAAAAGGCTGCAATCACAGCCCTTTGCATTTCTTCCAAATTACCAATGTTGCTCCTAATAGCAATACCATAATAATTCTGAATTTTGTCTATAAATGAGTCAGAAAGTTTGCCCTTACCTCCAAGTCCTTTTTCCTTAGTTTTTAAAATTCTCAGTTTGCTGCCCACTCTCTTTTGAATGTGCCCTATACACTCATATTTTCTTACGCTATCTATTCCATAAATATCCTTAACAGCTAAATGACTTTTTGAGTCGCCATCACCATAAAATTCTACGTATTCAAGTTTCCTGGTTTCACGGGAACGCTCAAATAGTCTATATGCTCCGACAGGTTCCATGCTTCCAGCTGATCCCTGATGATTGCACGAGCATTGGTGTTTTTTTACATGTTTACTTTTTTCTGAACTCTTTGATGTGTTACAGTTTCTGCACCATTTCGACATCACTTCTAAATCCACGACTTTGTCTGTGTCAATTGAAAGAACAGCGACACAACCATTTAACGATGAATGTCCCCGTCTCTTTGCCATGTACCATCTACTGAAACTCCACATTCCGCAACATCTGAAGTGTTTTTCAGTTTCCTAACTTCATCAGCAGCTTCAATCATAGCATTCTTTGATACGACAGAAGCAACATTCAATAATTTTTTTCACAAGACCTGTATGCAGCTTTTGACACTGAAGGAATGTTCAAACTGGCACACAGTTTCTTCGAAGATGAATGGCCTTTTCCAATTATTCTCATTCCCCACACAAACTGCAAATTTATGTCGTTCATTTTATTTGCTTTTCTTGTACTTTGAAAAGCATACACAAACATACATTTTTTGCACTTCAAAGTCATACCTGAAGATAATCCAAAGATTGAATCTTCTGTCAACTCAAGATTCACTGACAAACAGGAGGGACAACACAAACAACTGAATACACTGTGTAGAATTTCCACATCAAAGATTCGATTCCCTGACATTTTATCATTTTTAGATGGAATATTTTCAAAAGAGACAGATGTGGTCTTCAACTTCTGCTCACTTACTGTTGGTACATCCAATGGCTTGGTACGTTCTGTGTAACGATTCCCAATAAATTTTCGCTTTTGCGAACGAGATTTATTCTTGCGATTTCCCATATCAAATAATAACGAGATTATTTAACGTAGTATTAAAATACTTTAAATGTTAAATTACGTGAGAAAAATAGAAAGAATTTTAGCAAAATGATTCGAGAAAAGCCACAGCAAAAACGTAAACAAACAATACTTTCAAATGAAATCAGAATGATCGTTGCCACTTCTTCAAAACAAAATTCAATACTAAAACAATGGGGCTAAAAGATAAATCATTCTGCAAGTAAAATTATTCAATTTCAGATGAAAAGTTACATAAAAATACACAAAATACGAATACAGAATACGACTTCCGGTTTCGAAACCGCAGCTTCCGGTTGTTTTTGATGAATACGACTTGTTTTAAAAATGCTGTAACTTTTTTTCTAATTATCGTACTAACAAAGCAAGAACAGTTTTAGAAAGCAAATCGTTTGAATTTTAATATTTAGCTAAAAAATAAAAATCGAATTTTTCGCCAAAATTGACGTTTTCAACGTAGTCGGATACCTTAACCTAGAAAACCCAAAATTTGTAAAAGTTCTACATTATAGAAGACGTGTAATATAAGAGACTCTTGGACGACGATACTGAAAGCAGTTCTGGCAATCGGACGATTTTACGAGGGGTCAACTTGTAGGAATGCCTACAACTCGAGCCCTCTCTGACCTGGTAGATCTAAATATTATACCTCTGCTTAAACGTACATAGATGCATCTCGCTTGGGTAGAGTTTGGTGTAGATGAATCAATGAACGAAATATGAATCCAAAAAATTATCCTTGAAAGACAATATGGTGGTCTTCACTAAATGACCGCTTTCCTGTTAAGCAACTAGTGATTTGTCTACGGTCACTTAGTTTTTCGTGGGAAGTACCCAGAACAGGACAATATTCTGACACTTAAGTTCAAGGGCCAAGTCAACTTTTGATCTTCTTTTGGTGAAGCCGGCGAAGAAGAAACCGGCAACTTTCCTACGCCCATCTCCGACGTCAGAGTCGAGCCCATGAGGGGTGACAAGAGACCAATGGCCGAATAGTAAACTCGTTTACGTCCAACTGAAAACATTCTGTATTTCTCGTCTTCCTTTGAAGGTGTGACAAAATTCGCTTTTAAAGAAACACAAAAAGCGAAACCAGAGACTTGTTTACGGACCAAACCAGATTCCAGAATACCACCTAGTTCTTGAGCTTAAAATCAACTCTGCACCAAGTCCCCTGGAATTCCTAAACGTAGCCTTCACACAGGTAACCAGAATTGTAGTAACAATTATACGCACATGACATGGGCGAGAAATACCAAAACCATAGCCTGCTGTATCTCCTGAATTCTCATCAATGGAGCATACCTGGGATGAAATGAGCTGTTATTTGCTTGATCCTTTTGTCCAATACTCGGAAGAGGAACTATGGAGAAGGGTTGACTTCTGGTCTTCCATCCTTCAGAATACTATCCACACCGCTGAATCTGTCCATTGTAGAGTTGCTACTTGCATCATAGCGAGAAGTGGTTCTACTTCCTACAGACCCTTCAACATTTTCAACGCTGTACCAAATCCATCTCGTAAATAGAATAATTTATTTACATATTCGTTCTCTGTGTATTAAGTTTCATCATACTCTACTCATTCCTTCATGATATTGCATGTAGCGTACTATAAGATCTCAACATCTTTTTGATTTTATAAATTTAACACATATTTCTTTCATGTCATAAACTATTTTCAATGAAGGTATTTAAGCTATTCGACTACGTTCATAATCTTGATTTAGCAAAATCGTATTAGTGAATAATTTTGTTTTGGTATTTAGTATTTATCTCCTGATTTAGAATATACACATACAATTGTTTTAAGAACATTTTTAAATTAACACTAGACTGTCCATCGGTGTCAATTTGACACCGGAGCCTATTCCGTTAGTTCTCCTTTCCGCATTTTTGCAGGGAATTTGAAAATTTTCCATGACCTTTAATTATTTTCCATGGTTATTACACAGTAAACGTTTTGTGGTTCTAGGTTAATTAGGAGAAATTTTACAACTAAATGAATCTATAACGTGTCATTTCGATATCAAGGCAATTTATCATCATAAACAGCTGTCGTTCATCATTACTATTAGTAAAAAAAGTTCCAAAAGTACTATCGTACATTTATTTGACCCTGAGTACAGTATTATAGGGTTGACAGCGGAAACGAATCTATTTTTTTAAAATTGTTGTGCCTAAGTGTTTCGTTTCATAGCATTTGGTTATCTGCTCATAAAAAAATAATTCGAGAGATTTTCGAACCTTCTGCAGAGCAGACACCCTAAAACGATGGCTCGTAGAAAAGGTATAAGTCCTGATGAAATTGCTAATTTATTGCGAGAGATATCTTAGAATAAATCGGATGGTGGTGAGCTGTCTTGCTCTAATTTAGATTACGATGAAGACATAAGAATGAGTGAAAATGACTGCGGAGAATCTGAAGAAAGTGCATATATAATTGATAATGTTCCAGTAAATCCTCATATATATATATCACTAGGGATGGCACAGCATTGATACCGCATAATAGTAATGTTCCTGGCAGATTTGCGACTCGAAATGTTTTGCGACAAAGTGGTCCAACAAGATTCGGGAAACATTATGTCAATGTCAGTTTTTTATGGTATAAAGTGTCATAAATTATGTTAGTTATATGAAATAATATTAAAAAGTTTCAAATATAAACCCTACTGAACAGTAGTCCAGCAATTATTTAGTTAAAACAATTATTTTATATATTTTATATCACGGTGTCGAGAAATGACACCGGTAGACATTTAAGGATAATCGAAATTCCGAACTTTGTAGTGTTAAATAACTATCTAAATGCAGTTTCTTTTGGCAAAAAAATGACATATTTTCAAACCAATCTTCTTTCATGAAAAATTCTGTGATAATATTATTTTTGTAATAAGTATTCTGTACAGAACCTGAAGCAGGTTTCTTAAAATATATAATTTAGAAGCGCATTTATGCATATTTTAATGTATCAAAACACCGGTTATTCCAATTGGCAGTAATTCTGAAAATAATGTGAATTTTGCAAAAGTCCTAGTTCATGCTCTGTAAAGAAGTCTTAGCTATATAATTGCAAAATATTCTTACTATAGAAGCATTTTTCATAAATAGAGAATGTTTTGAAAATATGTCATTCCTTCTTCATTTGTTTTTGTAGAAAATTGCATTTGAATAATCCTTCTTGTAATAATATATATATATATATTCCTAAAACCATTTAGTACTTATATTCCAATTCAACACAGATTTGAAATAATATAAAAAAAAATATTCATTTATGCGCTTTTTTACACTTACGGTTCAAAACGTGGTCAGTCACCTTATCTTTCAATCTCACTTGCAGAAAAATTATCTTAAATCGATATATTATATGATTAAGATTAAAATATTTGTATGCACTTCAGATTTTAGAGATTCAAATTCCCACTCAGCATGGCCAGTAAACTTTCCTTCCTTCCTTAGTAGCTCCATAGCTCAGGGTGGGCCTTGGCCTTCTTCCTGCTAGCGTTCTCCAATTCTTAGTTCTCAAAACTAGGAGATCTTTTTCTAGGTCATCACTCCATCTAAGATTTCGCCTACTCTTACTTCGTGTGCCAATTGGGGGGTGAAGCATTGAAGACTCTTTAGTGGTGCAGTTTTTGTACATTCTGACAACGTGACCTGCCCATTTAATTTGTTGTATTTTGATCAAGTTAACAATTTCAGATTCTTTATATGATTGATAGAGCTCAAAATTTGATATTCTTCGCGACATTTTATTTTTCTGAATTCCTCCAAAAATAAATCTTAAAATGTTCCTTTCGTAGATATTTATCATGTTCTCATCTGTTCGAAACAAGGATCCAATTTCACATGCATAAGTTAATACTGATCTTAAAAGACTTTTATAAAATAGAACCTTTTTTGTGTTTCTTTTTATTAAATTCAATTTCATCTATTTTCGTATTCCATTAAGACATCTATTAGCCATAGTAATTCTCTTTTGGATTTCAGGGTTACAATCGTTTCTATTGTTAATTGTCACACCTAAATAAGTGAAACTGTTAACAACTTCAAAATTACACTGTTAGATTTTAAAATGGAAATTGTTAAAACATGATTTAGTGCAAGGTAAGTACTGTGTCTTATTCTCATGCCAGTAAACTTTATAAAAAATATTTTTCATTGCACATTCCTTCCCACAAACTACGATTTGTATTCTTAAATTCGGAAAGAAGTCTTATTTTACGAGAAACGGAATGCCAAAACTAATTTGAATATTTCGAAGGAAATTTCGCTTAGTAAGGGGAAGATCCACTTAATTATTTAAGAGCGGGATGTGCAGTCTTTCTTCCGACATCTTCGCATCCTAACTAATTGGGAAGCTTAACTTTATTGATTATCGTTGTTCAAATTAAACTGGAGGAAGAATTAATTCCGCGTTTCATCAGCTTCTTTTTATGAGTGGTATAGCGAGATATTTTGTTGATCAAAACATTCTTATTTAATAGCCGGAGATATATTGATGTGATTTTATAAATTCGTCCTGCCTAGTCAATTTATTGACTCTTTATCGCTTAATGTATATTTGCCATTATTCGCTTTGTTGTTATGGACTTAATTAAGTTCTGGATAAAAGGTAATCTTTTAAGATGGCAGGATGCATATATTTCAATTAAGTTTAAAGATTAAGTAACTATCTAATTTACGATAAATACTTGACATTTTTAATTAGTATCGTAAATTGCAACTTTTGGGGATGTATTCAAATTTAAGTTTAAAGAATAGGAGCTTCATTCGAGAGGAAATTTTTTTTTCAGATATAGTTCCTTATTAAAGCTGTTTTTTTCAATTCCTACTATTAGCTCGCACTCTTTCTCTACATATTTATTTATTTATCTTGGTGGAATTTTCAATCGGTAATAAAATACGTTTTAAAGCGCTCAATTGAGCTGAAATTTTATATACATGATCATTTTGGATGACAATACAATATATTTTTTAAAATTATAATTAATAAAAATTAATTGATTAAGACTAATTATTTAAAGAATTACAACTACAGCCCCGTTGGCCTCATTTTTGGCGACTTTTGTCAGAACTCTAAAATATTTTTTCTCTCTCGTTTTAAAGCATTCAGATGAACTGAAATTTTATATACACGATTGTTTTGGATTACAATAGGATACTTTAATGATAATTAATACAAATCAATTACTACTTATGTTGGGATTATGTCATATGTATATTAATTGTAACTATTTAATAAAAAGTAGCTAAAATAAAAATTTTCTTTGTTGATCTAAGTAGGAATTCTGAATAAAAATTTTTTTTTATATTATTTGTTTCTTTTTTCTTGGCAACTTGTGTGATAAATTTCTTATTCTGATATGAATATGGACTAGCGGTGAGGAGTACTCCGTGGGTCACATACGGCCCACCAAGACGGTCAGAAAACTGAATAGATATATATTTGTATATACACTTTGTGTCGACATATATTTGTGAGCAAAGTTTTTCTTCATCAAGATTAACAAAAGTAAATATAGATGCAAGTTGGTTGACAATAACTTGTATGCTCTGATGAGAATTTCAACAAGCATTCTCACTCCTGATTTTATAAAAATTGTAGAAAAGAATGGTTGGGGTACATTTGTCTCTCTCTCTCTCTCTCTCTCTCTCTATATATATATATATATATAATGATTCTAAAACTAAATCTGCATGCAGTTTTACGTATGAAATCGGAGAGATAATCAAGAGATATTCTAATCAACCTTTTTTAATTGTAGTTTTTACGTAATAAAAATTAGATTAAAAAGTGCTTAAAAGCTTCGGTGAAGTAATTTATTTTTAACTTCTAACATATACTTGTCAAAAAATCACAATTGTTACTAAATGATGTGCGTTTAATGCTAATTAGATAAATAAACAACTCGCATTCTATATTTAAATAAAAATGCAAATATCAATGCTTTCAGGAGAAATTTACACTGGACATCTCTTAAATGGTGAATAGGAAATTAGATGTAATCTAAATAAATGTCCAGTTTCTGTCCTTTGAAACTCTGCTCGTAAGTGCTGTTCAAGCTTTGCTAGAAGTGCATTAGTAGAAGTATACTTCAAAAGCACACTTCATTATAAAACTAGTCAGAATTTACTGTTATTTGTACTTGCCATACACTTAAAGAGAAATTTCGCATCAGAAGTGCAATTATCGAAAGCATGTCCTGCTAAATTTGAGGCTGGTCGTTATCAGAAATACCAAATTGCCCGTTTAGTGAAGCCAATCACACTAATGTCTTTGTAGAATATTAGAAGACCTTTCTCCAGATCTAGTAATTTAGGATCCACTGAAACCCCTTTGTGTTAGCGAATTCAATTATTCGTAGTTAAAGAACAATCTATGCGAAGGCACTATGAAGTAATGTAAAGGAAGTAATAATTTTTGAATAATAATGATTTATTAACAGAATAATTTTTTTCGGAAGAAATGAATCTAAATTCGTCTTTGGTTTATTGAAAATGATGCATTTCGAAGCAAGTAAATTTGTTATGCAGACCAACGGTTTTAAGCACTTCCTTTAATGTACATGCCAAAAAAAAAAACACGATTTCCCATTTCAGAATTTCTCATTTAAATCCGTTACAGAAAAATGAAGGCATTTAAGACATTAAAACAACGTTTCTCAAGCCGTGGGGGGCGAGCACATGAAAAGTCGAAAACAAAAGATTATTTAAAAAGATTATTAATTTACTGAAAGTAGAAAAAAAATACATTCTGACATAATAAAAATAAAATTAACATTTACACTGATATAATACACTTACAAATGCTTCAGGAATGCACAACGCGTGTTTCATAATTGATTTAACAATACTAAGCTAAGAACAAATGAAATAATTACCAGTGACCCCATGGGCTTGTCACATATAAAATTATATATAAAAAAATAACACTTATCTTGATAATTTGTACGGTTTATAAATAATGCCTTCTCTGTCGATTAAAAGTTACACGATTCGCTACCTAATGCCTCCGTTTTCCACCTAGGTACGCGTATGGAATGTATTGAAGGGGGGGGGGGAGAAAAGAAATAAATAAAGAAATCCTCTGATATAAGTAAATCCTTTGAAAACACTGTCAAGATCCTTTTATTGTATTCCAAACCTTTCGGAGTAATTTTATGGAAAGCATTGCACAGAAAACATCGTACTTCAGAAAGATATGTATATACGTCCAAAGCTTTAACGGACTGGGTAACCAAGACGTATATATACGCCGGTGATAAGAGGTTAAAGTCGCATTGTAACTTTAGTGTTAAAGCATAGTATTATTGAATTCAATGCATTGTTATTGAATGGTGGGAAGGGGGGGTGCGATGAAAATTATGATTGAATATTGGATCACAAATAATGAAAGTTTCAGAAGCACTGCACTGTATGTATTTTGTGTGTAACGAACTTGAAAAAAATAGGTTTTACTGTTTAGATTTAAATGTGGTTTATAGGGGGAAATGTTCATTTTTTCCCTTTAAGTAAAATTTTAGAAATTCAGCTGCAGGGTTTTTCTCGCAAATTTCTGAAGTATCCGACCAACTCTGGGAGCCACCATATGAGTATAGTTTAAAACATTTTGTTTATATGTTTTTTTTTCTCTTTTCATTTTATTACGCAGTTTTAAACTGACGTTTGTTCTTGATATTGATACTGGGCATGAATAATCTTTGATATACTAAACTATCTGATATTAAATTTATGTAATTCAAGTTTCAAATTATTGCTCACTATTTCAAAAATTGAACAATAAATTTTTTCTATAAAATTATTTGAAAAAGTAAAAAATGAAGAAACCTTTTTACTGGGATTAATAACCTGTCTGTTTTTTAGAATTATTTAAACAGCCTTTAAAATTGAAGGGGAAAATGTACAATTAAAATTTTACTCCAGATTTTTCTTTAAAATAGTATTTTAACGAAACATGTATTTATTACAATTAAGGAAATTAATACTTAATTGATGGTGAATTGTTATTTGAATGTGATTTAAAATTTAAGAAAAAAAAGGACATTTTTATAGAAGATGCTAACATTGAGATCTTTTTATCAAACGTGGTTAGTGCAGCGAATTCTTACACTTTATTTACTTAAATATAATATGAGCACATTTTTTACTAATAAAATGAGCATGAAACAATGGACTCGATTCACCTGACGTCACAGTCACATGTCATCGGCAAGCGCGGATATCAACAAATAGCCATGTGCTTCATTCGACTGAGTATTTAGCCACCATTTTCGGAGATTTGCACATCTTCTATCGTACAGCAAAATGAGATACTGCAGCGCATTAAATTGTCGTAATGCAAAAGGAAAGTCTAACTGTAGGTCAAAAACCTTTTTTGGGTTTCCGCTAAAGAATCCATGTTTATTAAAAAAGTGGTTGCAAAAACGGGCAAAAAATTTCAAACCAACTAAGCATTCCTCAGTATGTTCCGATCATTTTGAAGAAGCACACGTTATGTATCAGCCTTTCACCAATAGAAGGATATTGAAACCGAATTCAGTGCCCACAAAATTCTATTTTTCGAGCCACCATCAAACCAAATTTTGCAGAGAAGTAATAAATCTTCAGTGTCACAGAAATTAAAAGATGTTTCAAAAGACATTTCGACTGAAATGCGCGAGTACTTTTTAATTATTTCATTTTCAATATTTTTTGTTTTTATCAAATACGCGGACGATATTTCAAGTTTTAAAAAGAGTGATATATTTTCTGAGCATTTTCGAATTCGAAGAATTTTAATTTTGCAAACGTAAAAAGAAACACACAGATTAGGGTACCACATCTGTGATCTATTCTGGATGCTCTGTAACTGGTGAGTAAGTATCCAGTTGATCACCATTGTTTTTTTTGTTGTCATTTTAAGATTATTTTCAATAATAACCATGGAGAAGTTCTACTGTGTAAACAACAACATTGACCTGGAGCCCAACAATACTTCCGGTGTAATGTTCAGTATCTTTGCAAAAATACCTTGTAAACTTTTTGTTTCATTTAGAGCAAGGTTGACACACACACACACACACACAATTGCCTGCTTATCGCTGTTTTTGGCCACTAATAGAATGTTTAAAATGAGAACATCTATTATTATAACTGTATTGGTTTTTGATTTTTTTTTGTTTATCAAATGAAAAGTAATGACAAGTATTTTGGAAATTTTTTAAATAATTGTGTTTGTTAAATTTTATATTATTTAGAATATAATTAGATACACTGCATGTACTTATTTTTACATATAAAACTTCATTATAGATATAGTATTACATTTTTTTCCCTATTTAACTAAAGAAAAATAGTTATAAATACAAGGTGATCAGAATTAAAACACCCCAACTCTGAGCTCTCTATACATCAAACTACTCAGTGTAGAAGCTCCAAAATTGTTGAACATACTATTCAAGACATTGGGAAACGGATTACGCGAAAAAAATAGTTCCAGAAACACCGATAGATGGCGCTGTACACCAGATAATCTTAAAAAAGGAAAGAATTATCACAAAAAACAAAAACAAAACACATGCAATATGTAATTTTCCTTTTTGATTTCTATTGCTGATATGAAAAAAAGAAGATAAAAAAAGTGAAGAAACTTAAACTGTCATTGTAATTGAAATTTCGCCCTGTAAGGACAAAAATTTGCTTAAACCCTTGGTTTGCAGCTATGTTCTTGGCATAAAAAGGGATGAAACTGGGAATATGTCATTCTTATCATTGATGGCTGCCACGCTGCCAGAACGCGCTTTGCTTGTGAAGCTGTTTTATGAAAGCAAAGGAAATGCTGCAGCTGCACTTCAGTTTCGTCGACTTAAAAATTTACGCAAAGAACCATTACTTCCACAAGCTCTAAAGAGAATGATCGCTCGATTCGAGAAAACTGGACATCTTGGTGTTCAGCTGGGTCGAGGACGCAAATCGACCAGTTCAGATGTCGTTGAAGATGTTGCCACCGCTATTGTTGATCAATCAATGGATAACGTCATAGGCTGTAGTAGTATCCGTGCAGTATCACGACACTTGGGTGTTTTCTACAGCGCAGTGTGGAATGTACTGAGAAAAGTGGTGCATTTTTCCCGTACAAAATTCGTCACAATCAGTAGTTGATGGCCAACGATTGGGAGAAGCGACTGACCTTTGCATTGACATTCCTGGCTAGAGTTAAAGTGGATGCATCATGGACGTGAAGAAAATTCTATGGAGTGACGAAGCGCATTTCCATCTAAGTGGAACAGTCAATACCCATAACTGTCGCATTTGGGACACGGAAAGCCCTCGCACCTTCCAAGAGATTTTCCACTTCACTCACCGAAAGTTACAATCTGGTGTGGATTCACAGCCACATTCATTCTTGACCTTTCTTTTCGAAGAGACTACTCGTAATGGCCCTGTGACCTACACCGTGACGGCCAGGAGGTACAAAAACATGCTTGAAAATTTTGAAGCACCCCAAATGCTACAACACCAATGTCTTGATTCAATTACCTTCATGCAAGATGGAGGGCCTCCACACATTGGACTCTGTGTGCAGCACTTTTTCGGCAACATTTTACTAATGATAGAGTAAATAGTCGTGCGTTTCCGACAGCATGGCCACCTCGTACTCCAGATCTTAATCCCTGTGACTTTTGGCTGTGGGGATATTTAAAAAATCTTGTTTATCGAGGACGTCTGATAACCTTGGCAGATTTGAAGGACAGTATCACTCTGCATGTGAGAAGCATCTCTGTCGACCAATTACGATCAGCAGTTGAACAAACTCTCCACAGACTGCAGATTTTACATCTTGAAGAAGGAAACCATATTGAGCAGCATTCCCTGCATCGATAAGATATGAATGTTTGGTGCAATCGAATAAAATGTGTTACAAATGTGTATTTTGTGTCTTTTTAGTATATTCTCTGTTACACAGCGCCATCTATCGGTGTTTCTGGAACTAATTTTTTTTCGCTAAATCCTTTTCCCCATGTCTTGAATAGTATGTTCAAATATTTTGTAGCTTCTACACTGAGTAGTTCGATGTAGAGAGAGCTCAGAGTAAGGGTGTTTTAATTCTGATCACCTTGTATGTGAAAAGTACTTATTTTCATTTTGTTAATTTTTGGCTGGTTTAAGATTAATCAGTGTGTTTAATTTCTGAATTGCATGCACATATTTCACCTTAATAACTTTTTAAAGTGAAAAATATTGATAAATACATAGAAAATGCATTTAAGTATCTTCTTTATTCATTTTACTGTTGAATTAGTTAGTGTATTTAATTGCTGAGAGAGAGAATTGTCTCATCCACATCAAATCCAAATTCTTTCTTTTACTTAAAAAACTAATGTTTGAAAAATTTTCATTTCAATTTTGTTTAATTTTTTGCAAATAAAGATTGATTATGATTATGCTAATTAAGATTAGCAATAATTTTTAATAGTTATTTAATCAGTATTCTAAATCTATAATATGTATTGTATTTTATAAATTATATCATGTTTAGAAAAATAATATATGCATATTAATATCTTAGTTTATATGATTTGTAGATAATGTCGAGTGATTATAAGGAATTGGAAACAATATCAAAGGCTACATATGATGAAAAATCAACATGCAATGGGAACAAACTTTCCGATCCATTTGTTCAATGACAACAAAACATGTGTATATAATAAAAAGCTATTGTTTCCAATCACTTTTGGAGACATTTATATGCACTTTGTGGAAATAGAATGTACTTATACCAGGGGGGAATAGACTAAAAATTAAATTCATTCCTGTATATTGTATATAATTTAAATATGTATATAATTTTGTACAGTCAAAATTCCCTCACAAGGGGCTGCTAAGAGAGGAAATCACTGCAAAGTAACAAGTTTAGGTAGTGATTATGAGAAGAAGCACAGACTTAATAGTGACAATGAACCTGCTCTCTTGTACTTTTAAAGAATATTAGTTGCATGTAATTAAATTCATTAGTTTTGTAATGCTGGCCTTAGTCATTGCATTCTGTCAATGACAGATTTTTTTATAAAAGATTTTTACAAACTGCTTAGAAAGTTTATATGTACATATAAATAGATTTCTAGACATAAAATGAAATAAAAACATTTTTAAATTTTATTTGGTCATCTTCATAAATAAGACAAAGATAAATACACTGTTAATTACAATAAATTATATAAGGTTATATAATATTAATTTAAGACCATTTTGAACAATGCAATGACATTATTTACATATATTGGAATATATTTTTTATTTGTAAGTATTTGAAGTATAAAGTGATTATTTGTCAAGTTTGAATATCCACTTAACAGTGGACCTTCCATTTTTGTGGTGAGTAGTCTTCTGCTATCTTGACCATTGGAAATTTAAAAAATTGCTTACTTGCCATTATTTTGAACTAATCAGTGTTTATTTACTATTTAAACTACATATTTTTCTATTTGTAATTGTTTGAATTACATACTGTTTACTTGTAATTATTTGAATTACACACTGCTTATTTTCAGTGTAACACAAAGGTAGGATTTAGAAGCTTCAAGTATCTCCCATAGAACCAAAAATTTTTTTAATTTTTAGCACAAATATCACACCTAGATGCTTTCCTCAACATTTTTTTAGAAATATAACTTCTCCCATGAAAGTAGTGTGTGTACTCCACTGTTTATTTTCATTTATTTGAATTATACAATTCTTTGAATTGCACAAAGTTAATATGTGGTTACTTCAAGCAGTGCTTATTGTAACAATTTAAATAGCATAGTGTTGATCTGCATAAAGTTTTTATTTGCAATTATTTGAATAGCACATTAATTCTTACTTTGTAGCTAAGATGTAGTTTGCATTATGATATCACATTTCTATGTTGAAGTTCCTTTGTTTTGAAATATTCTAATTATATCAATGCTAATTATGTCAACCCATTGATATGTTTTTGGTAAAATTAAGGATTGGTATGTCTACACACATGCACACAATAGATTACTAGAAATTTTATTTGAAATTTTCATCGTAACAGTATTTCGAATTTTTAATTTTGTTACAATAGTTTTTCAAGAAACATTTAAATTATTAGACACTTTTCCTTACAAAGAAAACTGTTTTGGAAACAATGCCAAAACTTTTTTTTTTTTGTTTGAGAATAAAGGTTATAGAGTGATCATTGACTGTACAGAATTTCCAATTAAAAAACCCAACCGTCCTTTACAGCAACAAAGAACATTTAGTCATTACAAAAATTGTAATACTTTAAATGGTATAATAGGTATTATGTCTTCAGGGGCTATCTGCTTTGTATCACATTTACATTGTGGCAGAAGTTCAGACAAGGAACTTTTTCTTTAAAGTAAACCAATGAATGAACTAAATGATGTTTTTATGGCTGATAAAGGGTTCTTAATTGAAGAAGAGTTAGACAAAATTGGTTGTAAATTAAAAAGCCCTCTTTTTTTTTCAAAGATAAAATTCAATTTTATGATTCTGAAATTGTTAGTAACTGCAAATTGTCTGACAAGCGAGTTACTGTGGAAAGAGCTGTTTCAAGAATCAAACAATATAAATATTTTGATGGTGCTCTTCTATATGAAAGTTTACACAATGTTGACAGTTTATTTATTATAACATGTTTGTTGTGTTATTTTCATGACACTTTAACAAATGTAACACAAGAAAGCTCTTAATATAATGTTTCACTTTAACTATATACTTATTCTATGTATATATACAAACATTGAAACTAATTAATCAATAATTGAATTCCACATATGGTAATAAATTCAGGCATTAAAATTTTCAGATTAAAATGTGTGTATAGTAAAATATAAATTTGTGTCCATATATAAAATATAAAAGTCCTGTTCACACACACACATCCTTACATGATCAAAATAAAAAAAGCCATTTTTGAATCTATAATTATCTTTAAAAAAAAATAAAAAATTGCAACATATTTGTGTGGTATTTATGAACACAACATTTGTGTTTTTCAGAGTTTGAATGTGGTATAAACCTATCATACAAATGTAAAAATTTTTTACTATATGTAACAAATATGCACATTTATTGGTTTTTGCACAATTTGAAAATTTATCACTATAGATTAGATTTATTTTTGCATAAATATAAAAGTCTGAAAAAAAGACTCATGTATACTGATATTATCCTGCTTATAAGTCCTGAATGAATTTGTTGCATTGAGTTAGTTACAAGTATTGACTCAAGAAGAGAACTTGGAGCAATTGTATATTTATCGAGAATTAGGATCATGAAACACAGTAATAATATAATTTTTTTAGGTTTACTTTTTAACTTTAAAGTACTAAAATATAGTACTACAATATATTATCGTATAGTTTGGTACATCATGAAAATATTCAGTTTTATCAGCAATACTAGAATTCAAAAGTCTAATTGCATTATCAGCTGAGGGTGATTTTTAGATGCATCATTTTCAATAGTGTTCCATCTCTTTGAAATATTGTTTCTCAACAAGAAAATATTAATGATAAAGCTTCTAAGTTATATAAACAATTTTTAAAACAGAAATTGGCCTTGAAATCAATCTTAATTAAATAACTATGAGAATTTAAAACATAATCGAGCAGAAATGCTTTTAGTAATGTTAACCGAAATAATTAATCATTTCACACTGCAAGAGTCAATTGTGCTGAAAAATATTTTTCATTCAATTTAAGAGTGGAAAATTGATTTAAAATGAAACTGAAACCAAAACCTAAGCTGTAGCCTTAAAATAGTATGATTTGTACCAATACAGTGTGAAGCCTTTAAAGATATGTTATAAAATAATAATATTTGGCGCTTTGATAGTGTTAGTAATTATCACCTATAAATGTTTAAAAACTATTTTTATAAATCATTGTCTCCATAGTTGTAAAAAAAAATTAATCATACTAAGATATGGGATTATTTTTAGGAATTGTTTGAAACAAACTATTACACTATAGGGAAACATCCCAAGTTATTTTCGAGAAAATTTTTCCATACAGGAGCATACAAAATTTTTGTTAGATAGCTAGTTTAAATTAGTAATTAAAATTTATTTAATATGCATTATTTATCAACATTTAATTTTAATATTACATGATTATAATACAAGTGAAGCATATGAAAATTTTATTTTTAACTAAGAAATTCATTGTAGTAATTTATAAAATGCTTTTATCATATTCTGTTGAAAGACTATCAGTGACATCGCTTCATTGTGTACTCATGAAGAGTATTTTTCTAAGATGTATGACAAAAGAGGGGTTTTTTTTTGTGTCAGTTTCAAACTTTATATGATTTAATATGGAGAGATATATAAAGTTTAAACATTGTTATTGTATACTAACTTTTTTTGAAACACAACTGTTCTATAAAAATTCCCAAGACATAGTAAGATTTTTTGAAATATATGATGACTCTGTAATGAAATAACATTTGCCAGCTTTGATTGTCTGACTTTAATTAATAATTATCATTTATGAAGGTTTGAAATTTCTTTTAGAAATGACTGTCTTCAAAGATCAAAAAAGAAAATACTCTTAGTTCAAGAAAGGAATCATGTTAATACATAATTTTTACAAATAATGACTAAATTTTATTGGATTATTCTTTATTACAAATTATTTCTTATGAGTTATTGAATTACATATAAATTGTCTAATAGATGTAAACCACACAAATATTTCCATACACTTTTAAAAAATAAATCAATGAATAATATTAAAAGTTTTGATATCCTAACAATAATACTGAAATGGATTTTCAAGAACAGCAAAAAGGAAACTTTATATGAATATTAAAAAATAACAAATCAGGCTTTTTTTTTCATAATTACAAGAAGTTTCTATGTAAAAAAATATAATAAAATTTGCTAAGGAATAGGTTTGCTTACAAAGAACGAATGAATGTATTTCAGCCGATCTGCTCTGAAACAAGACATTTTAGAATGTAAAAATATTGTTCGGAGTTCCAGGATTTAATGCTATCAATCCAAAAGAGCAAGGCAGTCTTCAGGAGCGATGAAAATTTATTGTTTAGAATCCTTAGAAGTGCCAGATACAGTACCTTTACAACTCTAGAAATACAAATAACTAATGTATTCCATTAGCAGTCACTCGTCCTATTCAACAGCTGAAGTATTAACTAATCGTTGGCTGACTTTTCAGTAGTCAAAACAATACTTTGTTTTGGCGAGCACCACGCCCTATTTAGTCTGCTGGAATTTTTCTCAAGAATTCGTTTACATCAGAGACTGTGATATTAGTAGATTTCTTTTTAGAAGCATCAATATATGTTCGCCAGAAATGATGCCAACTTGGCTATGCTTCCATTGAATCGCCATTTTTATGGAACGAACGGAATTGCTTGCGATTTTAACATAAAATAAATACAACAGAAAGTAATATTAACGAATTACACATTCAGAACTAATTATTTACACCATTTTTAGCGTTCAGTGCACAAAATTTGTAACAATATATATATATATATATATATTAAGTAACAGCAACAAATAACTTGCAAAAAAAGAATAATATAGCTATACGAAGTAACAAAACAAAGTACGAAAGTGTTTTGCGTTAGGCGGGAAACAATTGAAAATAAATATCACTAGATCATAATGTCATATGAATTTAGTCCATTATAATTTTTACATTTTCAAATAAGTAATAAAAAAAAATTAAGACAATTCCTTATCAGGGTCAACAAAGAAAAATTTTACTTAAGTTACTTTTTACTAAATATAAATTAGTATACACATATGACGGATTCACAATATTAAGTGGCAAAAAAATTTTGTTCAATAGAGCGTTGCATAATTATTTAAATCACAATGTGGCTGGCATTAATAAAAAAAGAATTTCTGAACCTAAAAGTATACAAAAACACGAAGCTTAAGAATAGAAGAATAAACTTAAATCTAATACTATAACTAAAACTATATATATATATTTAGTCACGAAACAAAAACTAAAAAGACTAGAAAATATATTAAAAATATTTAACGTACTAAAAAGAATTTAAAGAATATAAAATAGCAAATTCGACAGTTAGCGCACAACCAGAAGTGTAAAACGATCGGCTGTTATTGTTTACTTAAACGCACATGGAAAATCACGTGTCATCGGAATGATCGCAGCGCCCTCTAGTGATGAATCGAGTCCATTTCCATCCTAAGCAAATATTGTTACCTAAACCGGGGCAAAGCTATGAGTCAGCATCCTACGCAAGGACGGTTTCATAAGACAGGGTAAAGCTATGCGTCAGCATCCTACGCAAGGACGGTTTCATAAGCCAGGATAAAGCTATGCGTCAGCATCCTACGCAAGGACGGTTTCATAAGACAGGGTGAGGCTATGCATCAGCATCCTACGAAAGGACGGTTTCCTAAGCCAGGATAAAGCTATGCGTCAGCATCCTAAGTGACGACGGTCTCCAAAGACAGGGTACAGGTATATGGATACAATAAAAACGTGAGCGTCCCAAGTGAAGACGGTTTCCTAAGGCAAGGTAAAGCTATTTTAAATAAATAAAAATCTCAGATTACACCTTTTTGCTCAGAAGGGCTTTAATGATATAATCGGTGCACAATCATACAGTATTAGTGAGCTGAATTTTTTGTTTTTAGTTACTTTTAGACTCTTTCAAATGAATAGCCAGTTTTTGATACAGTTTATGTGTGATTTCATCCACATATTTTTAAGTAATAGTGGACGAGCTATTGAAGGCTGTATATGCTGTTAACTTTATCTAATTAAATAGAAACGAAATATTTAAATCCATGCAATCAGATGCCAATTAAAATCTTCAAGCTTGTAAGGGTTCTAGGGCATACTCGAAATAGTATTATATTAAAATTTAGACTACTATTATGTGATAGAATTTTTTTATATTTCAAATAGAGCTTAGATTTTTTTGTACGCCTATAATAATTGATACTTTAATTATTCTCTAGAACTACAACAATAACCTTTTTTTAGCACAAAAGTTTTTTTTCTTTCCAGTTGCACATGGATATAAATTTTAATAAGTCACAATGCTATTTTCTAATGAATACTATTTTTTTTTTAAAATAAAGTTGCTTAAATATATAAAAATATATTTTGTACACATTTATAAAAAGATGCACAAAACACTGTTAACGAATCATTTAATGAAAATCACTGGATAATTTCTTTGAAAAATCTTTAAAAATTCTATTTTTTCATATGTAAAATTATTTTAAAATATTGGGCAATATTTAGAAAAAAATATTTTGGTTCATTATATATATACACATGGATCTTCTACAGAAGTTTAACAAATTTGGAAGAATATAGGGCAATTCAATTGCGTACGTATTAGGTACTGATTTATTATATTAGGTCGTTAACAGCCAAAATGTTTCTAATTTTCGCCAAGATGGGAGTTAACAACAGCGTTTCTAATACTGTGAGGCATGCCCTTTCAGGGAGGGGGAGGCCTGATAACTCTACGAGGGGGGGTGCAAGCATAACGAAAAGTCGGAAACAAAAGATTATTTAAAAAAATTATTAATTTAAGGAAAGTGTAAACAAACAAAATACATTTTGGCATAACGATAAATAAAAATTAACATTTATATCGATATAATAAATTTATAAATGTATCTGTGTACTTACTGCGAATGTATTTTGTACAACCCTAAGTTAAGAACAAATTTAATAATCACCTGTGACCCCATGGACTTGTCATATACAAAATCATATACAAAACATAACACTTTTATTGTTAATTTGTACGGTTTATAAATAATCCCTTAACTGCCGATTAAAAGTCACGTGATTTGCTCCCCAATAGCGCGATTCGCCTCTATTTTCCACTTAGGCGCACGTATGTGATGTATTGGGGGGGAGAGGAGGGGGAAGGAAAAATTAAGGAAATCCTCTGATATAAATAAATCCTTCGCTAACACTGTCAAGGTCCTTTTATTGCATTCCAAAGCCTACATAACAAAGTTATAAATAACAATGCACAGAAAAGATCGTACTTCGGAAAGACGTATATATACGTCCGAGGCATTTAAACCGGTTGAACGACATGTATATATACGCCGGTGGCACTTAAGCGTTTAAAGTCGCAAAAATCACTTTAGCGTTATTGAGTACAATTCATTGTTTTTTTATGGATGGGGCGTGATGGAAATTATGATTGAATATTGGGTCGCAAATATTGAAAGTTTGAGAAGCACTGCATTAAAACTTTCAAAATTTCGAAAATTCTCCCATCAGTTCTAAGGGTTTATCTAATCACATAAGCAAATTACAGCTGCTTATATTAGTTTTTTTATATTAGTTTGAAAAAGGGAGTGGTGACAATCTCCTAATACACAAGGTGAAGCTTATGTTGATACACAAGATATCCATTTTTTCAGTGGATCCCATCTCATGTCCACCTTTACGGTAAAAAAAAAGAAAGAAAAAAAAAAAACGAGCAAAGGGATGCAGCTTTCCACCTTCTTACTTTTCCATCCTTTCCTTTCTGGGGGGATTATACTTGCTAAAATAATCTCAAAATTTTATTTGGGTAATGGACATCTTTCCATTTATACCTAAGCATTGCTCGTTCCAATGACACTGAGAATGTTTTATATCTATAAAGTAATTATATAATACTGCCTAGAATTGCATACTGAACTGGAAAATAATTTTTTAAATTACTTATGTTTTGATTAAATTAAACTCACCATTATTAAATCTACAATTACTGCGTAATGCTTCCTTTTCAAATATATGTCTGATTTTTCTATCGTCCTTTTAGATAATTTCAAAGCTTCTTAACCCATTCAGGACCATGATCACATATATGTGATCGCGCGTTTCTCCCTCCACGGCCCACGGTATCATATATGTGATTGAGCTTTCCCTGCTCGCAGGCCCATGTGATCGGTGTGATCAGAGTTAGAAACGTTTTTATATTAATTTTTACAAATACACTATATTGCGGTTAAAAACCTTTTTTTTTTCGAATAACATTTTACAAAACTTTGAACTTCAATATGTGCTTTCGGCTTCATGTTTTTTTATTAGATTCGAGATATTTATGAATATAAACAACTGCACAAGTTTAGATTTTTCGAGAGAATCGGACATATGAATCTATTGCTCTATGGGTTTTTGTTTATATTTGGAATAAGTTGGTTTAGTTTTCTATAATATTTTCTGTATCCGTATGCAAATATATGGGATTTTTGTCCATTTTTTTAAAAGTGTATGTAATTTGTTTTTTATTAAAATAAAAACATTTTCTTTGAAATTCGCAATTATTTTTAAATATAGCGAAGATTTTTGTACTCTATACTAAGATATTATCAATGACAGTAAATTTATAAGTTTTAGCGTATTTTTGATTGCATTTAAAACCTTATATGAATTTTTAAATGAAATTAGGCTTAGCAGGGAAATTCACCCGGTCCCTTGCGTGCGCATCCTCTTCGAGCGTACGGGCCGGGGGAAGAGGTTCTTTCTCCTTCCGCTGGTCCTGAAAGGGTTGAGTGAGTGAGTGAATATTAACGTCGCACTGTTCAGCTACACGAGGGCTTTTGGAGACGGACCAAGTAATTTTGAACCATGGTCAAGTGACGTGGACGACACCTGAGCTGGCACCCCCCTCTCTTAACTACCATACCACACCCGGGAGTATGTTTTAGCTCTCGACAGATTTAGCGTGCATCGCTGCCCTACACGGCGGGTCTTTAGTGGTACTAGGCTCGAATTCGTGACAAAGCCAGCCATTGAAAGGGTTGAGGAATGTATTATTCATTGTGAGAATTTAAGTGCTATATCAATATAAAACGTATCTTTTCTGAGCTACAATCTTGTAATGGCGTGGAAGTTTGGATTGTAAGGGAGGAGCAGTTCAGGTGTTCCCACTCGTCACTCAAGCGATGTTCTTGGACAATAGTGCTTACGGTGTTGTAGATTCGAGGTTTATGAAAAAATTAAATCACACATCTAAACTATAATCAGGCAACAATGAAAGAAAATTACCCAATTTTTTAGTCTACAAACTTTTACAGAAGGTATTTATTGAAGTATTCATGTTTTCATGTAAATACATTTAGAATTTAAGATTTATTGTGATTTAGTATATATATATATATATATATATATATATATATATATATATATATATATATATATATATATATATACAGTAGAACGTCGTTTATCCGAATCAATTGGGACCGGACACCATTTGGATACGCGATTGTTCAGAAAACCGAAAACCAAATGCGATCCATCAGTACAGTACAGTCCCGATAATCCGAACAATATCGGACCGACCCTGTTCGGATTACGTGATTGTTCGGATTAGCCGGAGTAACAGCGAAATCACTATTTGAACTGGGAGTACGGGTTATGTTGTACAATTTTTCATACTAAACATTAGTGTTCTGTTCTGTAGTTTATTCCATTTTAAAATTTGTACCATAACTTGATGTACAGTGCGTGAATATTAAATAAAGAACTGTTTTGAATTAAGGTTTATACTGTTTTATATTGAAATATTCACCGATTTTTTTTTTCGTCCTTAAAATTATAAAAATTTTTCCGCGGAGCCGTTCGGATTAGCGGGACTGTACTGTATATGAAACCAGACACTATACGAATATTGAAAATCGTCACATGTGGGAAACGCGCTTGTGACGCGCGTTTCCTTTTCTGTGGAAAATAATCACTTATTTTTCGTTGTACCTTCGTTTTTTCGCTGCAAGGTCTCTGATTCTCTAGAGCAGCAGTAGTTCAGTAGGACAGCACTCTGATTGTTGTTCGTACTACTCTGTAGCTGTCTCAGACGCAGAAAATGCGTCAGCAGTTTTCCTTTTCTTCGAGCTCTCTTCTGAATCAAGTTTTGACGCAAAATTTAAAATACGAGGTTTCTCGGCTTTTTTTATGTCAGAAATTGGTGACTTTACAACATTATAAAACTGTGCTAAGGACGCTTGACTTTCTCCCTTCGCAAGATGGTTTAATATTTCAAGTTTTGTCTCTATGTTCAAACCATTGCACTTTCGTTTTGAATTCGAAGGCACAGAAGTTCACAACTCAATAAAAGAGCACGTATACACCCCCTCACTTGGAAACAAACTGACCTAATATTCCGCGCAGATGTTTACCAAATCACACAAATGAAATTCCCCAAATATCCCTGACCTTGGGTTTTCCCGTCACTTTTGGCCTCAAGCGAAACAACTGTTGAGCATTGCTCTGTTCGAAAACGTATTCATACACAGTACATGTAGTTGACTAAGAAAAAAGCAACCTGGTTCGGATATTTGACGTATCGGATAATAAACGTTCTACTACATATATATATATATATATATGTGTGTGTGTGTGTGTGTGTGCGTATATTTCTTACGATAAACCTCAGGCTTAATTTAGAGTTTTTTCTGTTATAAATAATGATTCTAGCATCTGGTAGAAGTCGCAGTCGTTGCATCTTTAGTCATAATAAAACAGAAAAGAAACCCCAATTTATAGACGTTGTAATATTTAACGCAGTGCTTCTCAAACTTTCAATATTGGTGACCCAATTTTCAGTCATACTTTTCATCACGCCCCCTAATACAACAGCTATGTATTGAATACAATAATAATGTACTTTGATGCTAAACCTACAATGCGACTTCAATTATAAACTGCACGATTTATCAAAATAAGAATTATATTTTGTACATAATTCTGCATATGACAAACCCATACAAGTCACTAGTAAATACTAAACTTTTTTTTAATTTAATATTGATAAATTAATTATCAAATATTTTTGCCATATTGATACATTTATAAGCATCTTAAATCAGTGTGAATATGTATTTTATTTTTTATTATGTCAGAATGAATATATTTTTTGGTACCTTTCAATAAATTGATAATTACTTTAAATCTTTTATTGTCAACATGCTCGCGCCCCCACAGTTTAAGAAACACTGATTTAAGGCGTCATATACCTTTTAAAATTTCCTGAAAATCGATTTTTATTATTATTATTTTATTTTATAGAGTAAACCTTTCTGAGTGTTCTAAAAGAAACCGCATGCAGATATTCCCAATAGAACGGACGTTATTAAGAAAATAAAAAGAGTAGAAAAGGCAATTTACATATTGTTTACATTTTGGCTCCAGGGTGACAGCTGTCATGTCGCTGGTGACAACTGCGTTTCTCTGTTTCTAATATTTTCATTCTAATTATTATCAAATGCTTGAATCTAAGCCTCAAATATTATTATTGTTGTTCTGAATATTAACTACAACTTCTACTAACTTTATAAACTTCTACTTCTACTTTGTTTTGATAAAGTGAATCTTGAATTTATACTCGCTCGTTTTTGATTTTCATACCGTATCTTATTCTAAGATAAGTTTTAGGAAAAGTATTATTTTTTTATAAACTTTTGAAGGATGAATTCGACTGAATCTGCTAAAAGAAGAGCATCTGGTAAACGTCCTAAGAAAAGGAAGTTTACTGGTAATATGCATACGAGATGCAAAGCTGTACACAGTGTGGATGAATCACTAAACAACAGTGCATCTGGAAAAAAGATTCGGCTGCAAGATGTTGATTCATCTTTTATTGAACATGATGACTGTTTTGATGGCTATAGAGTGTTTGATAAAACTATCATGTTTACAAACATTCAAAACTTTGCTTCTTGCAAAAAATGTGGTGGTGATATTAAACTATCAGAAAAATGTGTTAGAGGTTTGTCTAGTGTTTTTTTTCGATTGAATGCAAGAACTGTAAAGACTTGTGTTCGTTTAGAAATTCAAAAATGCTGGGTAAAAGAAAAAATATTCCAGAAATAAACAGACGTTTTGTATACGCAATGAGGACAATTGGACAGGGTCATGCAGCAATGACAACTTTCTGTGGTATCATGGACTTTCCTCCTCCAGTTGCTGAAAAATCCTATAATAACATTATAAACAAACTACAATTGTGTAGTAAAGAAGTCGCAGAAGCTTCAATGCAAAGTGCAGCTTTGGAAGAGGTAACTTTGACAAATTCTTCCGATATAATAATTAGTGGAGATGGAACATGGAAAACCCGTGGCTATTCTTCTCGTGTTGGTGTGTGTGCTGTTATAGGAGACCAAACAGGAAAGTGTATTGATGCGGAAGTGATGTCTTCTTTCTGTAAAGGATGTGATTCTTGGAAACGAAGAAAGGGGTCACCTGCTTACAAAAAGTGGAAAATTCTTCACGTTAAAGAATGTTTGAAGAACCACAATGGTTCAGCTGGCATGATGGAGACTGTGGGAATGGTTCGTATATTTCAGCGTTCATTAAGTCATCGTTCTGTGAGATATACATCTTACATCGGGGATGGCGATTCCAAAACATTATCATCTATTACTGCATCCAATCCGTATGGAGAAGATATCACAGTTTCAAAAATTGAATGTGTTGGACATGTTCAAAAAAGAATGGGAACTCGTTTACGAAAATTAAAACAAATGAGCTCCAAACTCAGTGATGGGAAGTCGATTGGGGAAAGGGAAGGTTGACCGACAGAATGATCGACTTAATTACAACGTACTATGGAAATGCAATCCGACAAAATAAAACATGCCTGTCAGATATGCGAAAAGCTGTTTGGGCTGTATATTTCCATACAGTTTTTGTCCCGTAGGTCCTAATTCTTGGTGTAAATATCAAAATCAAGTAGTAGAGGGCAGTGTGGAAACTTTTTTTTAGACACAGTAACAAATTGCCAGTGGCAGTAATGGATGCCATATAACCTGTGTTTAATGATCTATCACAACCTAAACTTCTACAAAAATGTCTAGGGGTAAAACCCAAAATAATAATGAATCCATTAACTCATTAATATGGAAATTATGCCCAAAAACTTTAGGTTGTGGTAGAAAGATTGTTGATATATCTACAAATGAGGCAATTGTCATTTTTAATGATGGCAATCAAGGCAGACTAAAAATTATGCAATCGCTTGGTCTGACTGTTGGTCAATTTGCACATAAATTTGTTACACTTGTAGATATAAAAAGAATTCAGACTGCAGAAGTACATTTTAATCTCCGCACAAAAGAAGTACGACAGGCTAAAAGAATGCAATTTAAAACTACTTGTAAGAAATTAACTGAAAAAGAGGGAACATCATATGCATGTGGCGAATTTTAGCATTTTTAGAATCATAGTAATACACTGCATTCATATCACAAATTGTTTAATATTTATAATAAGTAGTTGTTAATTAAGGTATTGATTGTTTTTAAGTAATATTTATAAATTTTTAACTTTATTTTGGAGAAATGAATCACTTTGTTGCATTTTGATTATTTAGTAGCTTTTGATATCGTTTCGATGCTTGTACTGCATTGGTATAATATATGTTTTTAGTTATAATAATTTTAATAAATTGAAGTTTATTGACTAACAAAACTTCACATTAGTTTTAATTTAAATTTAGTTGTTTGAGTAACCAGAATAACATATATATAAAACTGTGGTAAATTTTACGTTCGATGTCAATTTTCTCAGAACGTCATTTTTACTCATTACGCGCATGATATTTTCAAAACCGTGCCATGGAAAATGATAAAATTTTACTGTAGATTCTGATCATATCTGTACTTAAAATAAGGAACCAGTTTGAAATTTTAATGAAAAAATTTAAAATTACAAATATAAAATAGCAAAAATTTTTTAAAAATTTTATAGTTAAATTTTAAATTGTTATAGTTTACTAAAAATTTTAAATCAGTATTTCACGCTGCGTCATTTTAAAGATAACACAATTTCCAACACTGAGCAAAAATTTCATCAAAAAATATTGGTAACTTTTTTTATAAAGCTGCGCGTAATGCATATCACTTGCGAAAAGAAAACAAAAATTTCTTTTTGTAATTATCTAATTAAAAATTTATCCTAATTAGCACTGTGTTTGTTGGTTATGTTTTAAGTAAAGTAATATCTATTTGTTTATTCCTCCAAAATTTACATTCCAGGAAACAATAATAAAAAAATTATAGAGCTTTAAAGAGCTCACTATTTTTAACCATTTTCAACTTTTTAAAAGGTATGTGACCCCTTAACGTGACAGTTTAGATTTGTTGAAACTTATTCTCTCTCTCTCTCAACGTTAATCATTTAATTTATTTTATATACTTTATTTTCCACTAATTTGTAAGCGTCGTAACTTTTTAAAAGAAATTCTTCCAACAACTAGCTTAGACAACTCTCTATTATTTTACTGATTTACTGGCTAACAAATTACAATTAATTAAAAGTAACAAAGGGTACAAATCCTTAAAATAAAAGACAACTATCATAATTTATTTACACAGATACTCATCTTCGAACTACACATGTCACTTCAATTGTTTTTTCGAATTCCACACACACATCTGAGTGTCTAATTTAAGTTAAGCCTTTCTCTCATTCTTTACCATTACGAACTGATTCCTACACAGAATCTGCGAGGCGTTATATGAGATTTGGAGAGAGAGAAACTATTTCATTCTATGCTTCTTCTACATATTGGACCCTTTAAATCCATAGATTAAATATCTGTCACTCCTCATCAAGGACAAATAAGAAGAATTAACGAAGCATCTTTTGATCGAAAGGGAAGAGATTGAAAGAGATAAGAATAATTTCTTCTTTTCGTGCGTAAGCAATTAAAGTCCTTTATCGATCAAAGTACTTTGTGACATAGACGATGGGCAGGATAAAGGACAATTAATTGTATGTTCCTGGGGCACGAAATGAGCATAAAAACAATTCCTCCTCAATAAAGTATTTTCCACTTTGTCGTCTTTGCTTTTAATGTCTTCAAACGCAGGTGGAATGGATGCTAAACTATTTTCTGTAATTGATGTTATTTGGATTTGATGCCCAGGGTGCTTAAAAGTTAATGGGGACAACAATAAAGATTACACGAGGAGAACAGTTGTTACGAAAGGTCGCTTTTTTTGATTATTTGTTTCGGTGAATGCTTGAAATGCTTTTGTGTATGCGAAGTATTATTGTTTTACTACTTTTACTCTCGACAAAGTGAGACAGAGAAAGCATGGCGTTATATTCCTTTTTATTAATGGAAAAGATTAAATTTTGCAATACAGTGTTAGTTATTGCTGTTAATAAAATTAAAACAAGCCAAATGATTACGTGACCGCATTCTCGTTGTAATATTTTCTTTAATAATTCATTACAGACGGTGTGGTATGCGTATTTTAATGTGATTGAAATAATAATTCTGTATTTTATTTCAAGTGATAATGGTTTAAAATGTTTCCATCGCGCTTGTTACTTAGAATGATGCCAATAGTATAATAAAATAAATTTATTATCATCAATGTAACTGGAACTATTCTGTTTATTTAAATGCTTTTTCAATGTATTAATGCTCCATTGCAGAGTTCCCAAGATACACAGTCAGTTGTAAAAATGGGTTATTTGTTTTAGTGCATCCCTACACTTTGATTTATTTTTTATTAAATTTCGCTTCAGACATCTTTATTTTATGCAAGTAATTTTTTAAGCATATGGACCATAAATTTGATATCTACACTAATATATTATAAACCTATATTAGGTTCAATGTTATAGATTAAAACATGTAATAAAATAATTCAAAGTTACTAAAATTGTATTAAAATAGTATGCATTAAATAAATTGGAAAAAATATTGACTATAAAAGACTAAAAGAATAATGGTAATGTTTTGAAAACAGTTTACGTAGAGAAAGATTACAATAAAATATAAACTTATATATTTATGGTTTAAACGAAAAACATCATATATAAATGTGTCACTCCAACTTTAAGTATTAAACTATTTATATAATAGTGTATATGACACAGGAAATAACCAGAAAGAAAATATTGACGGTGAAGTACGTTTAACGCGAAAACGTTTAAGACGAAATATCGATCAGCACGAAATAACACAGCGGTCTCGAAAAACTACAAAGTAGTTTCATACATTTTTTCAATTCCTAATATTAGCTCACACTTTCTATACATTTATTTATTTATTTATCTTGATGGAATTTTCAATCGTTAATAAAATGCATTTTAAAGCGCTCAATTGAGCTAAAATTTTATATACATGATTATTTTGGATGACAATACAGTAATTTAATTATAATTAATAAAAAATAATTGATTAAAACTAATTATTTAAGGAATTACAAATACAGCCACGTTGGAATCATTTTTGGCGACTTAGCGACCCGTTTGGCTAATTGTGTCGAAAAGGTCTTTTTCCCATATTTTACAGCGCTCATTCAAGCTGAAATTTTCTAAACACTATTGCTTGGGGTAAAAATCCATAATTTAATTATATTTAATTAAAATTAATTGACTGAAACTAATTATTTAAAGAATTGCAGATACAGCCATGTTGGTTTCAGTTTTAGCGACTTGGGTCAGAACTTGAAAAGATTTTTTTTCTCGCGTTTTAAGGCATTCAGTTAAATTGAAATTTTATATACAAAATTGTTTTTAAATGACAATACGATACTTTAATGATAATTAATAAAAATTAATTACCACTTAATGTTGTGATTCTGTCCTATATGTATGTACATATTTATATTAATTGTAACTATTTAATAAAAAGTATCTAAAATATAAAATTGACTAAATGAATTGAACTAAAATTGGCTAAAATGAAATTGACTTAAAAAAAAAAATCTTTTATGCTACTTGCTTTCTCTTAACTTGAAACGGAAATCGCTTAACACGAAAAGATTTTCTTTCTGGTAGTGAACAAAATACGGAAAACGCCAGAGATTCAAGAAGGGTGTGAAATGAAAGAGAGGTGTTTTTTTCGCCTTATTTTTCTGTATTATTGATCTGTCCTATTATATTATCGGAAGAATTATTTACAGTAGATGGTGATGATGTGTGTACAGCCCCAATTATGGCAGACAAAGACATTTAAGAGTTTGTCCATAGCTCAGAAAATATCCCTGATATAGATTCCGACTGCGCATCTGAATGATTGAGTGAGAGCACCGATTGAGTGAGAGTTATATTAACGTCGCACTATACAGCAACACGAGAACTTCTGGCGACAGACCGCGTAGTTCTGATCATCGGACGACACTTGAGCTGGCGCCACCCTCTCCGAACTACGGCACCAAATGGAGGATGAGCTGGGCAGATTTAATGTGCACGCTTGATCTTCAGTGGCACAAGGACTGAACCAAAGCTGTCTAGAAAGACTAAGCTCTGACAGTCCAATGACCTGAAAGTAGTCACGTGATCAAAGGAGGGACAGATTTGGCGGGAGAAAATGATTGTATTAACACTTTCATCTTGTATGCTAAGTAGATGATAGATTTTCTCACGTGTATTTATATTCACATTACGCAGGATAAATTGACTGGTTTTTCTGGGAAAAGGATTGCTCGGGATTTCTTTATTAACCATAAAGAAAAAGGCACGATATTTATATTACGGTATAACTTTATTCTTGTCATTGAATTTTTTTCTTTTGAGTCTTGAAAACACGATATAATAAACTGACGCATATATGCCAACATCCTTGATTATTTGTAAAAAAGACATTTTGTTTTATAAGAGAAATTAGTGTTTAAGTGTAAAATTAGTGTTTTGTTTATTCTGTCACAAATCTTAATTAACTGAAAATTATTATTAATAACTTAACCTAAAGCTGCACACATTTCATAATAATGCCTCGTTGCTGTTGTGTACCAAATTGTTCCTTTAATAAACCGGGGCTGCCGTACGTTTCTGTGTTTCATTTCCCAAAAGATGAACAGTTGCTACAAACTTGGAAAAAGAAAATTCCTAGGGATTTTAAAAATACTAACAATAGTGTAGTGTGTATTAAACATTTCCCTGAATCTTTCATTGTGAGAAAAGATAAAATTACAGACAAGACTGGTACTGTTATAGAAAAACCTAGAGTGTATCCAAAATTATCAGAGAATGCATATCCTTGCATTTTCCCTGATTGTCCATCCTACTTGAAAGAAACACTTAAAGAACGCTCGGTGACAATTCAACGAAAGGAAAAAATGAAACAATTAGACCAACAACTGTTTACTAATTTCATTAAGAAAGACGCAATTACCAGTTTTGAATGTTTAAAAGAAAATCTGCTAATGCGAGAAAATCCCATATCTGATTTCTTAACTAAAAATAATGTTCTAAAACATGATTGTGAAAGTTGCATAACATTTCTTTTTATGAATTGCGAAAATTATCCTTCTATTTTAAAATCCCTGTAAATAAATACAGATCTCTCTATTGTTATATTTAATAATAATCGTGAATTAAATATACCTTCTGTTGGAAAAATTCTTAATAATCCTCCTAGGTTAACATATTTCAGCGAATTGTTGAATATTCTTAATACAGTAAATGTTTCTGAAGAAATCTGTTCCATTAATTCTGTTCCTCATCATGTTATGGCTATTAAATCGTGGGAAAAGTATATTGAAAACTGTAATGCTGAAAATTTCGAGGCAGCAAATTTTGTTTTAGAGCAAATGAAATTATTAAATTTGAATAAACATGGCCGTAAGTATAGCAGTAATTTAATGGTTTTTCTTTCTGCATGTACATTAAATCTGCCACATGTTATTCCTATGTAAGAGATAAGGGGAATATAATTCTTCCTAGTGTGAGACAATTGCAGAGAGTTGCATCTGGATTATATATAAATGTTACTCCAGGTTTGTCAACTCTGGCTAATGAAAATTATCTACGAGGTAGGTGTAAAGAACTGAAAGACCACGAGAAACAGGTAATATTACAAATTGATGAAATTTTCATCAAATCAGCGATTACATATAAATGTAATAAAATCATTGGATTTACCGAGAAAGGAGAAGCAGCTACTACGATTCAATGTTTTCTATACTCTTCTTTATTGGGTGAAAATAATGAAATAGTATTATTGAACCCTGTAAAGAACATGAATGCTGAAGACTTGTATTCTATGACTTTAGAAATGTTGTCACTAATGGAAAAGGTAGGTTTTTCAGTTGTTTGCATTGTAAGTGATAATAACAGAGTAAATAGAAATTGTTTTTCTAAATTGTGTAATGGTACCATAAAGAGTGTTATTCAGAATCCAGCTAATAATGCAAAAAAATTGCATCTTATTTTTGATTCAGTACATCTTATCAAATCTATACGAAATAATTGGTTGAATCAGAAAGATGCTGATTCTTCTTTAATGTATCCTCATCCTTCAGAATTTTCTCAAATCCGAAAAGCATCTTTTTCATCATTATTTAAAATTTATAACGAAGAAATGAACATTATTATGAAATTAGCTCCTAAATTATGTTTAAAAGCTTTAAAACCAACAAATTTTGAGAAACAAAATGTTAAATTAGTTTAAAAATTTTTTGAAGAAAGCAATGTGACTGCACTTAATATATTAAAAGATAAATTAGGCTACCCAGAAATGTTTAGGGACACTGCAATATTCATCAAATATATTTTAGATTTCTGGCAAGTAATGAATATTAAAAATCCAACTAAGTGTCAAAATCTTAAATTGAAAAACAGTGTTCCTTTTTCATCAATGGATGATGATAGATTCACTTTTTTTTTCAAAATTTGTTCAATGGATGGACTGCTGGAAAAATTTAAAACAAAATAAATGAGAAGGTTGTTTAAGCGAGGAAACATTTTTTGCTTTGAGGCATACGGTAAATACCATCCCAGAACTAATAAAGTATCTTTTGACGGAGCAGAATTTCAAATATGTTTTAACTGGGAAGTTCCAAACTGATAATTTAGAAGCCAGCAAATATATGCTTTTTTAAGTTTCATAAGTAATTAAAATATTTAATTTAAAAAACATTTGTTTTTTTTATAAAGGCTTAAAATAGTATAGAAACAATCTGTAAGACATTGTGCGTTGGATTTTAGAAATACATTTAAGGTATCCGACTACTTTCGGAACCGTGATTTTAAAAAAGCGCAGAAATGGATAATTTTCATGATGTTTAGCCTCACTTACATTAGAATACAAGCATAAAATTGTTTTAAGGACATTTTAACAAAAAAAAATATTTAAATACAATATTTCGGCAAAAAATTAACTTAGAATAACCTTTTTTCAAAATGTTCTCCTTTTGTGAAAAATGCTTCTATTATTAAAATATTTTGCCTGTATATAGCTCAGACCTTTGTACAGAGGCTCAACTAAAAGTTTTGAAGAATGCACATTATTTTCAGAGTTACCATGAATTGAAATAATTATCGGCGTTTTTTCCTTAAAATTTCTCCCCTCTTTTGTCGTAAAACATGGATAAACCCACTTCTAAGCTATATATTTCAAAAAATTCTAGTTAAGTCTCTGTACAGAAATCTGAGCTATATACATGCAAAATATTATTATAATAGAAGCATTTTTCACTAAAGGAGAATATTTTGAAAATGGGTCATTCTATGTTCCTCTTTTGTCAAAATATTGTTCTTAAATAAATTTTTAGTGTAATACTATTGTTAAAACAATTTTATATACATTTTCTAATCTAAGTGACACTAAATATCATAAATATTATCCATTTATATGCTTTTGCAAAATCACGGTTCCGTACGTACTCGGAAACCTTCAGGTACGAATATCTAATTAACATTTCAGAAGCAAATATTTAACGAAATATAAGATATAATTTATAAGAAATAAAACTGAAGAGAATAGGAAATAAGTTTTAAAGCCCTCCGCTGGTGTTTATTGTATTAATTGCAATACTAAGTCATAACAGTGCATAAATTCATATAAAAATATTTGTGAAGGTATATACACAACAAAGAAATTTAACCATAAATGCAATCAGTGGCGTAACGGAGAATATTAGGTTCCCCTGCGAAATCAGGTTTTAGGCACTAAGCAGCATCTTACAAAGGATTGTAAGACCAAAACTTAACAGAGGCTTTTGCCCCCTAGAACCCTGCCCCCCCCGCAATGCGGGGGTGTACGTTACGCCAGTGAATGCAACAATGTCTGTTAAAAAACTGATATTTTGTCCTCTGAATTTTTATTTCATTTTATGTAGAAAATAAAGGACAAACTAACTTTTTTTTAAAAAACATTAAAGAATGTAAATTTTCTTACCATCTCATTCATAAAATCTTCGATAACAATATATAGAATAATGTAGCAACTCAGCATTGTCTTTTTTGTGTTTTTTTTCATTTTGTGCAAGGAAGGGAACAAATTATTTTGTACTTTTCAATTTACAATTAAAGTAAAATACACGTAAGCACAAAGAGTTACGTATTATGATAGATGACCTTTTTTTATTGTTATTTACAATATTTTCTTATATTTAAATAATGGAAAGTTTTAGTTTTCTTCTAGCTAAAAAAACTTTCTTCCTAAAATATATTTACTTTTATACCACTGTTAATCGTTTCCTTATAAAATAATAGACAATGAGTTACAAATAGAGGTCAAGTAATTCGAACGCTTCATCATCATTTTTATTTGCCAACCCTCATCGTAAAATTTTTATTCTGCAAATATTAAAATTCCACTTATTTTTTGCTTTTATTGTGTTTTTTAACCCTCCAGCAGCTCAAAAATTTTTTTCTTCTTCTTTTTCGTACTACTCAAGAATTTGCAATTCTAATTTGTTTATTCCTTTTTTAAATTAGACATCATTATATTTTCATTAAAATATCTTCCCCTCTGGGTAACAGTTTCATAACCTCTACCATCTCAAGAACATAACTTTTCGGCTTGACGAACGCATACATTATTATGTAAATTAGCACGCTTCTCAGTGCCTTCAAACAAAGAACGATTTTTCGAGGTTCGCTGTCCTTCCGTACACCCTCTCATTTCGCACGCGATGGCAAGGTGCTTCCGAAGCTGAATTGGCCATGATGCAACCTGCAGATTCCCTTCCTCCTTCCGTCTAACCTTGGCCTTGACTCGGTGCCCTCTGATGCAATGAAAGATAGCAGGCAAAAGAAGGCAGGTTGGTGCAGAGAAGATAGGTTTACAGGGGCGGAGATGATGGTTTATGTAAATTTATAGCGCAAATGTGTAAATTGAGTCGGATAGGGAATATTTTAGAAAGCGTAAGGTATGCATTTTTAGATTTTTCTTAAGGGGATGGTGGGGACCATCAAAACTAATTTCGTGTTGAATTTCTCCAGAGGGCTGAAAATATAAACAATTTTCAAACAAATATAATTCTTTTAAAATTAAGTTAAATAATTCGAATCTTTTACACCTCATTTATAAAGGAACGGGACTTAAGTAAAGAGTAAAATGTTTAAAATATAATCATAATTTAAAAAATTATAAGCATGCGAAAATAAGAAACATTTCTATAAGAAATATTAATTAAGTTTTACGTTGCGCATGATATTTTCTAAAATTTCTAAAATTGTGGCTTTAATTACTAGATATAAGTTGATTTATAAAGAGTTAAATGTATCCTTATTAAACTGTAGTATTTTTATGTATGTAGAATGATAAATTGTATTTTTTAAAAAATAAAAAAAAATTACATATTTTAAATTTTTTTAAAAAAAATTTCAATATTTTTTAAATATTTTGAAATAAAAAAGTTATATTATTCTTAAATGATGTAGGGCTTAAAGAGTATGATATATTTTTTAATTCTGTAAAGTTTTATACATCAGAGGCTACTATTTTAGAAAATAGCGTGCGCAACGCAAAAATTACTTAATATTTATTACAGAATATTTATATGCTTATAATTTTTAAATTATTATTATATTTCAAATATTTTGTACTTTTTTGAAGCCCCTAATACCTTGTTAATAATGTGTAAAAGACTCGAATTATTTAATTTAAATTTAAAAGAATTATACCTGTTTGAAAATTGTTTACATTTTCAGCCCTATAGAGAAATTTAACACCCCTGAGGCTCCTTGGGGATGGTGGGGATCATAAAAACTAATTTCTTTAATTGTTAGCTTAATTATCTGAGAATGGATTCAATATAATAAATCATTATTATATATTTCACAATTTAAATATATTTTTTAAAAGCTATTACAAACTGATTTTTTTTAAAAAATTAAATTTTTTAAACTATTTTTTAAAATGCTCCTTGCGGATTAGTTTTTAAGATATGTACATAATTTTTGTTTTATGCACAGATGAACTACAAGAAAATATATCTGTGCACGGATTTTAAATTCAGAATAAAATATGATGAAAAAAAAATTAAATTCTCTATATTATAGGAAATTTTTCACCAACTATCACACATTCAAGGTATTTAAAACAAGTTATGAAAATTTCAAAGATATATGACGTAATTTGAAACACAAGGAGCATTTTACGTAACAATGAAAAGGGAAAATTTACGAACTAAGAAAAGAACATTTTAAACATTTATTTTTTTAGAGTAAAATATAAAAAAAATCCGTAATTATTAATCAAAATGACAAAATTCTTGACAGAATTATTCTATGAATTATATGGAATACTCTTAGTATAAAAATATCAAAATCACAATTTTGTCAAAAATTTGAAATTATGAAGATCCATCATCCCCTTAAACACCTTGTTTAATGGAACCCTTTTGGCTGGATGCTTTGCACCCATTCTATAGCGAAGTTCCTAGTGTGTAATTTTTCTAAACATCTACTTCGAAATTTATGTATAATGTACCACTAATTAAATAAACCTTATTTTCCTCTAGTAATTTATTTACTTAAGAATATCTTAAAAAATATATTAACATTATATATTAAATTTTTAGAAAGTTGTATTTACAAATATTTTTTCAATAACAGGCGGTTTTAAATTTCACAATAATAATTTTCGGTGTATTGTCATAACAGTTGTTGAATTTGAAATGTTAATTAAAGAAAATATGTTATTGAATATTGGAATGTTCTAAATTATACCGACCGATTGATTGATTGATTGATTTAATATTAACGTCGCACTGTTCAGCTACACGAGGGCTTTTGGCGACGGACCACGTAATTTTGAACCATGTTCAAATGACGTGGACGACACCTGAGCTGGCACCCCCCTCTCCTAACTACCACACCACACCAACGGGAGGACGTTTCAGCTCTCGACAGATTTAACGTGCATCGCTGCCCTGCACGGCTAAATTATACCGAACTTGTTAAGAAAGAGGTGTTACATATATATGGGCTATTTAAAAATAACGCTTTTCTAAAAGAGAAAAGAAGCAGAAAGTAGAATATGAAATTTCATTATGCATGAAAAAAATCAAATAAAACACTTTACTTTAAATTGATGAAATGAGTTCTAAATCAATATTTGTTTCATAATATAATTAAAAAGTCTTTATGATAGAAATATTCTATCAATAAGTTGTTTTTCTTAAAAGAAATATTTTTCAATAGCTGTTAAAACTGTAGAATGTAATTTCATTTAACACAATAATTTCTGTAAAAATTTAAGATACTGTAGTTTTAAAGAATTATAGGGAAAAAATACCTGCATACATTGATATGTAACAAAGGATATACAGGGTATTCCGAAATTTAACGATAATCAGACATGAGGGTGAAGGTGGGGTCATTTCTGTTCTGGGAAAATATTTAAAAAAATTATTCTGTTCTTGGTTAAGTGAGGACGAGCACATTTTCAAAAATGTTGAAAATGGACACCCTCCATTACACCATTAGCTACTGTAACCACAAACTTCCCAATTTTACGATAATTTTTTCACTAACATCACCTTATATAGCCGTGCTATTAATCTCAGTCACAAGTCGAACAAAGCACTTTGCTAGTTTAGTTCAAATTAACGTAATTTGTGTGAGACGGGGTTTGAGAAAAAGATGTCATAAAAAGAAAACTATTACACACAACACCAGGCCAGTTTCTTAAAAGTTGGCTCATTTAGTTTATACTCCAAAATGGTACATCTCTTGTTCTTTTCTGTGTATAACAATCCCAGATAATTTTTTATACTTGCAGAGCATCTTCGTTAAAAAAAGCATCTGTTAATACCGTCCATGACATCATTAATATTGTGACTGAAAATTCCACAATTTCACTGTGATTTTTTTTCACTAACGGGGTATTTCATAGCCGTTCTATTATCACAACCACAAATGTGGAACATAAACCTTAACTGGTTTAGTTAAAGTTAATGTAGTTTAGGCTTGTTTGAGAAAATTATGTCGCCTGAATTTGACACTTCATAAAAAGAAAAAAAATTACATACTAGTCTAAACAAGTTGTTTCAAAAGAGAACCCTTTTAGTAACAATTCCAAAATGATACAACACTTGCTACATTTCTATCTATAACAATCCCTGCTGGTTTGTTTTCTTTTGACAAGAGGACATTATTTTAAAAAACTGAATCTTCGGAACAGATATTTGAACTTACATCAGGGATGAGCATTAAGTAAATCGCGATCGACAGGTGGACCACCAAGACATTTTGAGATGGCCGCCTTTACTAAGACTTAAGACGCGCATACTAAAAGAAATATGTGTATGGAACACTGACGCCAGCTAGACTGGAGAATAGCCTTTCTTACAATTGATGTAACTTTTACTTAAGCAACTGATTCGAAAAATATCTAGGCGACACACATGTACTTTCATTGGAATCAAATGACGACGCTTAATACATTCACTGCCGTTGTAGAGAAAAATCATTGCGATACCAGACGTACAAATGAGTTTTCTACCCACACTCCGAATGAAGGGGAGAATAAATGTTGATAATCATCTCTTCAAGCGACAGCACTGGATTGACTGATGAGACAATCCAGTGCCCCAGACTATCTCCCACCTCACGCTTTCATTGGATTGGGCTCTCTTGTTGATGTCTCTCATATCCCGTGATGGCGCGGGAATCGGCAGCGAACAAACGTAGTACATACGTCGGTTTCAGATTCATAGGTTCACGTATGTTATTTGCTCGCTGCCTTGAATACGCACACGCTCCACAGTCTGCAGTCTCTCATAGTTGTTCAAGCATTCAATTTGACAATTTTGTGTTACTTGTATTCTTGTAGTAAAAACAGTAATCTGTCATATTTTGAAAGATAAGACATTGTAGAAAACAAGTGTTAAGAAAAGAAACCATACAACTTTCATGCAGAATGGCCACACTTACGCCAATGACTGGACAGCAGCACCTTAAAAATATTATAAGTAGACCGTGCTCTGGAAAAGTCTGCCCATCCCTGACTTACATGGATGGCCTATGTAAAATCCACATTTAATGTGTGCAGACCGGTCTTGACTTCTTTTAAAAATCAACATGGGGACCGGAGTATTAAAAGGAAAAATAATTGGATCGTTTATATTATAACGTGTTATAATATATGCATGTTGTTGATTATTACTCGAGTCCCCCAGGGCTTCGCGTAATAATCAACTAATAATTTACCCACCTCTATATTTGCGACCGCATTTGCAACTGCACCATTACGCTTGCAGTTGCAAATGCGGTCGCAAATTACAGACTTCTGCCTCATCGCTACAAAAAACCCCTCATTGTCGATTTTGATTGCTCTAGAAATCTTACATCCACGATTGCAAGACTAAGGACGGGCCATTTTAAAGGTATGAAGATCTCATCAGACAAAACTAGAACTTACATCCCCTGCAAGAATTGCACCGAGGCCCAACTAACGCCAGACCACATCCTAGAATGTCCGGCCCTTACTCCGCATATCATACGGTTCGGAATGGTGCCACTGGCTTCGGAGTTACGCGAGGTTCTTTACAGCGCTGATGCGCCGAAACTTGCGGAGGCGGTTCAGAGAGCTCACATTATCTGATTGTCCATGGACACGACAAAAAAAAAACGGGATATGATTGTAACTTTAACACTTCGAAATTAAAAGCTCATAATTTTTAAATTAGGAATTTTAAAATCTAAATCATTCGATGTATTTGGACCAATCAAAGGAGCCTTTCAAGGAAGTCATATGAATCTGGGAGCTTCCGGTTGGCCTTTTGTATATATATATAAATACTAGAATTTTTCAAGAAACACACACACACACAAAAACATATATGAAAGTCAGCACTAATATGTTTTTTATCTTTATTACAAAAATAAAATTTTTCAAATAAGTCAATGGGAAATAAAACACGTTCTATAGGACGTTTGATTTATAAGACATCCTTAAGAAACAGTAATTTTAATCTTTTTTTCCTAGTGTGTTATATTTTTTGTTTTTATTGTATTTTTTTTAACATTGCACTCAGCAACAACAAGAGGGTTGCTGAAGTTGAATCTCGTAATTTTGAACCATAGTCTAGTGACGAGTATGGCGTTTCAGTGGGACCCTTCTATCAAAACTTCCACGTCACTCGTGGATGCGAGGTCTTTCAACTCCATAGATTTAACATATCTCCGCAATAAGGGGTTGCTTAGAGGCACCAGTATTCGAACCTATTACTTGACAGAAACATTGCTGACTACGAGTTTATTCTGCTTTATTGAAAGGAAATATTTGCATGCTTAACTGTGTTAGAGCAATGCATGTGAACAATTTTGTAGTAGGAAATTTAAAATGTGACAATCAAGTGCTAATTAATTCCTTTTCATTATTTTTTATATTTTAAAATTCTTCTCCCTGACAATATTTTCAACTAAATCACGTTTAAAAAAAGAGCTATAATATTTTTCTTAAACTTTTTGTCATTCCGTTTTCTTTTTATAACAATGTTATTTATAGAAAAACCATACTTGTTATTTTTTATTTTAATATTGAAAATTTTTTCGTAACATACCTGAACCAAGATCTTCTTAATACATAAAAATATTAGAGGGATATTGAAAATACTGATGTATAATGTGCAGCGCTCTAAACACGATCACCGTTTTTGGTATTTTTATTATTTTTTTCAATTTTAAAAGGAATTAAACCTCAGTAACTTCTAACAATTGACTAGAATTAACAACCTATGAATTTTAAATCGTTTGCTAAAATTTGTTAATGTACACTGCTGGCCCCACAAAATGCAACACTCTAAAGAAAGCATGCAGACCATGTGAAATTCCCATCATGCGTTGGCAGCGATGAAACATGAAAAACATTAGCACAGTGTTTCTCAAACTGCGGGGTGCCCCCCCTAGGGGGCGTGATAACCCAACAAGGGGGGCGCGAGCATATTGAAAAGTAGAAAATAAAAGATTGTTTAAAAATTATCAATATACTAAAAGCAAACAAATAAAAAAGGAAATGCACACTTACACTTATAAATTTATCAGTACTGAGCAATGAATTTTATAATCATTTTAAAGATACTACGTTCAGGACAAGTTTAATAATTACCAGTGTCACCATAGGCTTGTCATACATAAAATTAAAAACAAAAATTAACCCTTATCTTGATAATTTATACGGTTTATAGTTAATCCCTTAAATTCCGGTTAAAAACTACGTGATTCGCTCCCTAATGTCACCGTTTAAAACGTAAACGAGCGTACCTGGTGTATTGGGAAGGGAACGGAATAAAAGAACAAATAATCTGAAACAAGTAAATCCTTCACCAAGACAATCAAGCTCCTTTTATTACATTCAGAAAGCCTTCGGAATAAATGTATGGATAGCAGTGCACAGAAAATATCGTACTTCAGAAAGACGTATATATACGTCCGGAGAAATCAACACACTGGCTGAGTCAGACGTTTATATACGCTGGTGGTGCTAAAGAGGTAAAAGTCGAACTGTAGGTTTAGCTTCAAAATATAGTATTATTGAATTCAATGTATCGTTATTGTATGGGGGGGCGATGAAAATAATGATTGAATATTTGGTCTCGAATATTGAAAATTTGAGAAGCACTGCATTAGCAATATAGTGCCGTTTGAAGCAGAGTGGAATGTCCGAAAGACGTCCATTGTTTCTTTTACCCTTGACTGGAAAACACAGGCGTTTGCGCTGCCAATTGTGCGTTGAACGGCTGACATGGGCAACGGAATGGGAACATAGCGTTCAATGACGATTTAAACCTTCGCTTCTGCCTGCAACAAAACGATGGTAGGATTAGAGTTCGGAGACACCGTGGTGAATGGTTGCTGAATTGTCGCGTTACGCATCACCTCACTGCGCCCCGTAGCATGGTTTGGGGTGGCATTAGATTTCACTGCCGCGCCCCTCAAGTATGCATTGCAAGTACACTGAACAGCCAGCGCTACATCTCTGAAGTGTTGGGACTGGTGGTCCTCCCATACATTCAGCGCTTGCCATCAGCAATATTTCAACAGTGGCACGCTATATTCAAGAGATCTTCTTAACCCATCAGATTGAATTGATTCCTTGGCTTGCTTGTTCTCCCGATCTATCACCAATCGAAAACGTGTGATCCATGCTTGCACAACGACTGGCCCGGAATACACCAGTCGCTTTTACGCCAGATCAACTTTGGCAATATGAGGAAGCCGCATGTACTGCTGTACCGAAATGATACATCGAAAGCCTCTTTGATTCCATGCCGAGGCGTGTGGCAGCGGTTGTAGTCAACAATTGCAGCTGCACTAACTACTGATTTTTTCATCATCCATACGTCACAAGAGGCTGTAATTTTAATATGTCGATCTTTGTATAACATGTTATAACGCAAATAAATTTCGCTGCGATATCTCTGGTCCATCTTGGTTTTGCACTTTTTGTGGCCAGAAATGTATCTTATTTCTTAGCTAATTTAAAATGGGGATCTTCAAAACACATTCTTACTGATTTTACTGAAGGGGAAAAGTATATGCATTGATTTTTAATTGTAATATTTGAAAAAATAAATGTATGTATCGTCTGTACATTTATGTATCATTATTCAAACAGTGATTATTCACGTTTTATTTATTATTTTAAATAATTTTTTTTTCGAAAATTCACAGGATTCGTTTATTAACATGTAACCGGAACTTTAATCAAAATAAATAAAAATGATATATTTTTAAATTGATTCTTCTACTGTTAATTTTTTAAAAAAAAACATCAAGTTTTTGTTAATTGGAAAGTTTAAGAAATGTGTATAAAAGCGAAAAAAAAAAAAAGAAGAATTCTTTACATTGGAAAAGCATGATTAGATCGAACGATTGAAACTGATGTTATAAAATAATTTTCTTACTGATTATTTAACTATGTTTATAATTTACGTTGCTCCATTCAATTAAAACCTTGATTACACTTCACTTCATTTACTTGATACCCGAAATCATTTACGAGGAGTCACGTTTTCCATTTACAAATTACTTTTCCTTGTGAGAGCTTTTATATATTCAATATAAGATTCCTCCGAAAGACCACATTTATAATTTTAACGATCCTATTATGACTGATAGGCCTATGAGCAAGACTTTGGAATGGTGGTATAGCGAGTATTTATATGAAATATTGCACATTTGAATGTTTTAATATTCCTTTTGTGGAATAAATTAAATAAAACTGCCCTGGGTTCAAGAATAGGGTTAAATATATTCAGAGTAATTTTTTTTTTAAAAAATGAATTGAGTTCCACTGCTTTTGAAAATTTGTTTGAATAAAGACAACAAGAGGAATAAAACAACAACATTCTATCACCTGCAGTCATTTTACTTTTGTTAGTTATTTAAATAATAAACAAATATAAAACAAAATTAAAAAAATGCAGTGAACAATTTATATCGACGAAAAAGATATTAATTCTAAAGATGCATTTAAAAAGATGGACTAATTTTTTTTCAAATTTGAGTAAACTGTTTTTATATAGAGTTTTTTACTTCATATATTGAAATAAAAATTAAAATAACTTAAATTCTTTTTATTAAAATTCTTGATTGCGATTTATAATTTTGATGCTGAGTACTAATGAGAAAATATACTGTTTCCTTATGATTCTCTAGTAGAAATTTAAATCAGATGTAGTAAAATTTCGTAATTTAATTTCTTTAGGGTAAAACTATTTTGTCTTTTATTTTCACTTATCTTTCATTATTACACATGCATAATTTTGCTTTCATTCCCATATTTTTCAAAAACTCATTGCATTTCAGCAATTAATTAATTTTTCAATAATTTTTCCATTTCTTTATTAAGTATAATTGAAGAGGTAGTTTCTGATTCATTCTATTATTATTTAAAAAAAAAGAAAAATTGAAAAAAAAATTAGTGAAATTACTATGAACTATGCAAAAAGCGTAAAATATTACTGCTGAATAGTTTTTTTAAAGGAAGAACAAATTATTCGGAAGGAAAATAATATAATGTAAAATTAAAAAAATTCTTTAGTGTTTGTCATTGAGAGTTACATTGACGTCATATTATAATGCAACACGAGAGCTATTGGCGACGGATCTCGTGATTTTAAACCTCAGTCAAGAGATGACGTGGACACCCGAGCTAGCACCCGCTCTTTTAAACTACCACACCAGCCCAACGAAAAGACATTAAGCCTCGACAGATTCAACGTGCATCGGCCCCCTCTACCCGGCGGGGTTTTAGTGGTGCCATGATATTGGGATACTCCGGCCACGAGTTTGTGACCATAACCACAAGGCTACTATGGCCACAATGCCAGTACACTAATGTAAGCCAACTTATTTTCTTAAGGTATCCGACTACGTTCGGAAACGTGATTTTCAAAAGCACATAAATGGATAATTTTCATGAAATATATAACTGAGAAGTGGGTTTATTCATATTTTACGACAACAGAGGGGAGCAATTTTAAGAAAAAAAAAAACGCGAATAATTATTTCAATGGGTGGTAACTCTAAAAATAATGTGAATTTTTCAAAAATTCTAGTTGAGCCTCTGTACAGAGGTTTGAGCTACATACAAGCAAAATATTATTGTAATAGAAATATTTTTCACAAAAGGAGAACATTTCGAGAAAAGGTTATTCTAAGTTAATTTTTTGCCAAAATATTAATTTAAATAAATTTTTTTTGTCAAAATGTCCTTAAAACAATTTTATGCATATATTCTAATCTGAGTGGCGCTAAATATCATGAATATTATCCATTTATGCGCTTTTTTAAAATCACGGTTCTGAACGTAGTCGGATACCTTAAGTAGATGTTATAAGCCTTTTTTTTAAAATGAATATTTAAATTAGCATATTTCATTATAGAATTATGTAAATTATGTAACTTTTCATAATGATAGCTTATTTATACAAAAGAATTTTGAATTTTTACAAATTTAAAATAAACCGAAAGTTTGGGTCAAATAAAACAAGTAAAGCACAATAACTTAATCCAGACTTTTGAGAAAATAAATCTCACAAAAATTAAAATATTAAAAAAAAATAAATAATCAACATCCAAAATTTTCTTTTTAGAATCTCATCAAGATTAATTTGCTCTTATAATATAATTCCGTAAATGATATTTTTATAAATTACTTAACATATTCTTTTATAGCAATTTAAGTATATATTTAATGCTTTGACAATTAAAAATATTTATATTTTCTTGCAGAACTATTATAGAAATAAAAATCAAAACTTTTCCCAATAATATAGTTTTGAATAATAAAAAAAATTACTAAAAGAAAATTGTTTTTTAAATATTTATTCAATATTATAACATATTGCACTCTCTCTCTCTATAAAATGTCGATTTTCATGCAAAATCAATCACGTAGAAAGATAATTAAAATAACAATAATACTCGTTCAATTTTTATGAAATAAATTAAAATTGTTGGCATATTAATTGTTCTTGAGGAAAAGTTGCGTATATTTCTTCAAAAAGAAGAGGAATTAAAATTAATTTCTAAATGTATAATATTCAACATTGATCAGACGAATGCAAACGACTACTCAGATATTTTATCGAAATCTAATTAATCAGAAAAAAAATTCCAAAACATATAATCTTTTAGAAGTACACGAATAGATTATAAATAAGAATATTGTGAGAATAAGCGACGTAATTCCCCATTATGCTTTTTAAACGATCCAGGTCAAACGTTTTATAATAAAACACATTATGGTCCAATTACTTTCTTACAAAAGCAAAAGTGTTTTCACTCGTGTGGAAAGTTAATTTTCACTTTTTTATAGTCTTAAGGTTAATTCGGTACTTATGTATCGAAGAAATTTAAAATAAAAGTATATACAAACCGAAAAAAGAACAATAACAACAAAGCGTTACGAGAGATATAATCTACATTTGTTTATGACACTTTTTCAATTATTTTTGATATATATATATATATATATATATATATATATATATATATATATATTGATTTTTCAAAAGTTCGATGAACGATATCTGCTTATAAATAATAAGAATATAACGTGGAAAAATTAAAATATTAATTTTCCACGACATTTTACTTTTATTTTTATGTTTAAAATTCAAGTAGAAGAACATGAGATAATGAAAATATACATATGCAATTTATTACATAAGAAAACAGTTATAGAAGAATTTGTTTTATGTTATTCCAGCAGTTTTATAAGAACGGAAATACATGGATCATAAATGCAGATTTTTTAAAAAAATACAGGCTAATCAAGCCATATTATTAGTAATTTCTTTTGTGGTAAGAGAAAACGATATTAAGCGATTCTATACGAATAATTTTTAGATCATCATTAGATATGAATAAATCACTTATAATATTGTGATGATTCTATATATCAAAATCATTACACTCTACTAGAAAAATTCTTAGGGAGAAGAATAAATTTATGTGTTCTTACAGAATTATAAATATTAATTATCATATGATTTTATGAAAGATTTTGAATTACATAACATTAAGATTTCATAGCATCAAATAATATTAAGGAAGTCAATTATACTATATTATCAAACGATTTTATAGAAAGTGGGTTTTATGCTTATTCTTTCAAATGATATTGCAAATATTAGTGAACATTTTAATGTAAACTATAAAAAGTAAGAGTTATTAAAAAATAGATGTGTGCATTTGATTCAGTATAATGTTCAAAGAAGTCGTCTGAAGTGGATGACTGGTTTGAACATTAAAAACATTATATATGCAAAGGAAGATATTGCAATGAAAGAAGCTATTGAATTAACAAGGGCAAGAATATGTATATATTTTTTTTGTATTTCAAAGATTAAAAATGAGATAGAAACCAATTTTTAATTATTTGGAATTGTACAAGCTATATCGAAACAATTAAAACATCTTTATGACAAATTTTCGCCATGGTGGCTTTAAAGAGGGTTATTGGAATTTATCACATATGAATTTATGCTTAGATTAGGAAGAACATACGAGAGCTTTTTTTTCTCATATTTTCTTAAAATTTGTCTTTTGGAAGAAATTGGTAATATAAAGCACGTAAAAGCCATAGGGTTTTAATATAAATTTTAATGTATTGCATAGACATTCGAACTTAAAGCAAACATGGTAAAAATGATTTTATTACCTGTTTTGTAATTTTTCAGCGGCTATTTTAAATCTGGCACAAATCATAAGACAATAAATTAAGTAAATATTTATGTTTATCTTTTTGATTTGTTATAGATGAAAATTTCAATTTTTAAATCAAATACAGGAAATGATGGTTTCCAATAAGAATTTGACCTTAGTACATGTTCGTGTAGAATTCATATTGATGAATTTATTCTATTCGCCCAAACGGAAAGACTTAAAATGTTTCAAATATTCGACATTATTTTTAAATTTTGTTTATCCATGTTTTGGAACTTATTCAGTTGTTACACACACACACATTTAAAAAAAATCGTTGGTTTTACTTTACGACAAGTTTTTGATTTAGATATTTAAATGAAAAAATAAAACATTGCTGAAGAAAATTCTATACCACGAATCACGAGAATTTATCCTACACTATTAAGGTTTTTTTTATGGAATATCCAGGAACTATGATAAAAATTCAAGATTTTTTATTAGAAAACATCAATTATTTTTTCGAAATTTTTTTTAAAAAAATATAACTGAAAATAACATGAGCATTGTTATTAATGTTTGGACAAAGTTTTTGCTTTGCTTATTTATTTAAATTTATTCTATTTTTCTACTGATGTATGAATCCAAATTTTTCAATGATGTTTCTAATAAATTTGTATAGTTTACAATAGGAACTATTTTTGATGTATACATACATCAGTTCACAACATTTTTCTACTTGTAAATAATACACAAGCTGTTTATTTCTTACTTTTAAAACAGTACAGGATTTATAAAAATAGTTGCTTTAATCAAAATCGTTTGCTATAAAAAATTCTTTTTCCTATTCTTTTAACTTCTAAGGATTATAACATATTTTTTCTCAGTCTTCAAAAGCTTTTTTTATTTCTCTCCAAAAATTCTTTTGACGTTAATCCTATTTTTTTTCCATTAAAAATAATTTTAATTATAAAAACTCTTTTTTTCGTCAGCAAGAATAAAAATAAAAAAATTCTTGAGCGCAACAGGAGTTGTTGGATTTAAAAAAAAAACCTGTCTTGTTTTTGTAATAAACAAGAGTTAATTGCTGTCAGAATCACAGCATGAACTTTGAAAATATCTCAATTTCATAAATTGAAGAAACCTGTTTTTAAGGCATTTACTGACATATGTTTTGAAAATTTGCATTTGCTCCTGGATTGAAGTTGAATAATTAAAATAGCTTCGGGCTGATCAGCTGAATCCTAATAAAATAAAGGAAGAAGAACTGTACATTCATCATTGCAAATTAGATATTTTGAGGATGATTTTTCATTAAATATCTGATTTAAAAACTTTAGAAAACACAAATTCCTTAGTTTTTTCTTCGATTTTTAAGTTTTAAATTTTGTTTCTTCCATTTTATATAAATATGTAAAGTTAAAACATTTTTTTACGATTTTAAAAATCTTTTCAGTTACATTTATCATAGGTGTATGATCTTATCTCTCATTGTTGATAATTTTCGTATAAAACTTGAAAACGAATTTTTATGTTTATAATTTCATTCCCATTAATAGACATACCTTTCAGGAGCAATGTTTTCAGGCTTATTAAAGCTGAAGATCATTAACAAAAAATTTCAGTGGAATCCAGTGTAATCCTGAAAGTTTGTTAGTTGAAGTCATGCGTTAAGTTTTTATTTATTTATTTTTATAGCGTCATTTAGAATAAATTAATTTTTTCGCTATCGATTGTACATATTTTAGCAAATTCCCATTCAATTTCCGAATATAGATTGTGCAAATGTGATAAGAAGATAACTGAATTACATATATAGCATGGACGTTTATGTTGAATTTCTTCATTCAAAACACCAAGTGGCGAACAGTAGTGACCATTTTCTTTTCTTTCTGGAACTCATAGTGCCCTACACCCTTGCTGTCTCACCAAAAACACAACATAATCTTCTGATACACGCCTGTTTTGGATGTGGAGGGTGGTGTCTCCCCTTTGTAAACGTACGCTTTTTTTCTAACTACGTATCTGTTTACTATTCACTTTTCATCTTCAGTCACCAAGTAGTCCAAAAATGGTTCTCTCTTTGTGACGAGTAACATTTGAAGAACATTTCGAAATTCTGTCCGCTAACTTTTTTTTTGCTTAATTCGTATGTTACGCATACAGAGATTTTGGACACGAAACCAAGCTTTTTTTGTGAATCCAAAGCAGTAGTCTGACGAATTACAAGCTTGAAGTCCACTTCTGTGGAAGTTAGCGTGGGATTTGTCCTGATCATATTGTGGGGCACTTCGTCACTGGCATCTAATAGCCTTCCTGATTTAGGTTCATCTTTCAAAGAAAATCACCCAAGCGAAATTTCACAAGCCATCTTTGGCATGTGTTCGAGTGGTTACTGCTTCTTCTCCAAACACGTGACTCAAGTTTTTTCTGTCCCCATCGCGTTATTTCTTTTTTGGAACTCAAACAACATACAATGTCTTAAATGTACATTTTCTTTACTTTTTCATGTTGGCTGTTTTACGTTTAAGAAAAATGATTAAAATGCAAAAAAAAAAAAACGTGCATAGATCATCAATAGTTTACTAATCTAACTGTTTAAACTGGTTTCAGTCGAATCCGAATTCCTGTTAAGGATCGACAATGCATAAAAATGCATCTGTTCAAAAACGACAGAACTTTCCCTTATACCCAATAATTTTGTGTTTTCCAGCACCCCGAGAGAATACCACGTTAATGATAAAAAAATTTGGAAGGTCGCTTAGTGTTCTCCGAAGTTATTACTTCTTCAATGTGAAGATAATAACCACAAAGTATTTAGTGCCACATAACGTCAAGGGAAGCTTCTTATAAGTACTAAATTTATATCTTTTGGCTTGTTTATGTAAAAGACACTCTCCAAACGAAATTCGCTACTTATTTGAAGTTATTACAAGTCTTTTTAGGCTCTACTTGTATTGCATAATCAAGTGATATAATCTACAAAAATATTACATAAATCCTTGATTTTTACCGTGCTTTTAAGCTTTTTCAAAGCCATATTAGCCTTAGAGATAACACAACCTTATTTAGATCTTTAATACAGTGCTTCTCAAACTTTCAATACTGGCGCCCCCCTTTTCAATCACAATTTTTATCGCGCCCCCCTTATACATTAATAATGTACTGGATGCAATAATAATGCACTTTTTTTTACGCTAAAGCAATAATCTTTATTATAAACCGTACAAATTCATGACATAAGTATTAAATTTTGTATATGTTGCTTTTAAGCAAAAAAAAAAAAAAATAAGTAATAGGATAATTATTATGCTATTTTTCCTTTCTCTAATTTTTAAATTGGAACATATTGCAAAATGCGGTAGCTGCTTAGAAGACAAAATATAGATATCAGCTTTTTTTTAGAAAGAACTCAGAGGGTCAATTTCTAATCATATATATATAAGCATTCCTTTGAAAAATTTGCTCTGTAAGACAAGCCCATGGAAGTCGATAATACTTATTAAACTTGTTCTTAATTTAGCATTAATTAATTATAAAATACTCTGTGCAGTACTGATACATTAAAAGTATACCGGCTGAAGTACCCGCTCTTTGCGCGAGTTCATTTATAAGAAAATAAATCATTATTGATATAATCGCTGAATTTTAAGGAGAGTAAAGCCAAGTGCGCGACAATGTTTACAAAAATGTAAAATAATTTTTTTAAATCATTGCTCAAATTATAATTAGTTTTAAGCGAACTGTAATTTTAAGCCCCACAGAATTAGCATTTAGAATTGATGTTGAATAATGAACAATATAAAATTCCGATGAAAAATTATATTATTTTTAATGTTTACAGTGAAAAGACTTCAACATGTTTTAACCCTGGAGCAGGCATGCACTCGATACTAATGGTCGAGTAGGGTTATTGAGTCACCCCAATCCTTCTTTTATAATTATTTTTATAGTACACAATAAAAATCGTAATTCCAGTGAATAGTTTAATTAAGAGAAAATATACTCACCCCTACTTTCAAGGACACAGAATATATTTCGGAAAAAAAGTTATCACACTGGGAACTCAGTCAAAACAAGTAAGTACCTTAGGATTGTAAAAAAACGTTTGTCACTCCCAAAAAGAGGGAGATATGTGACAAATATATTTTAGATCACACGTTAAGACTGCCAAACAGGAGGATAGTGTCAGAGCCATTGGTAACAATTAAACAGTTTTGCCAGAATTACCGATTTCGTGCACTCTGTGCTCGGCATGAACGCTCCGGATTAAAAGTGTATTTATTACAATATGGATGTTATAAAAAATTTATGTAAAACGTTTTTCATTATGCTTTATATGTTTGGGAATAACTCATAGAAATAAATCTTCACCAAGTAATCCTTCTAAGTGCTCGCTGTGCTTTTCCAAAAATCATAAAAATATTTTACAAGAAAAAATCGCAGCAGAAATAGTTTATTTACAACTTCCCTAAATGAAAAAACAAATACATAAGAGCAGGGACGTAACTAACCCTACAAGCAAGTTCGAAGGTCAAACCGCAGCAAATACATTCTGCTGTCTACAGCTGATGACAATAATATAACAGTGATTAATTTTTTATCTTCCTAAAGTATTTTTTTTTTATTATGGGTCTGGGTTTTGTTTTTTCTCATTTTGGTTTGAAAAGAAACCGTAATAAAAAATCGCTCATCATGGGATTACAGCAAATCAAATAAAAGGTTTTTTTATTTGGGTACAGTATCAAAGATAGCTAAAATGAGGCTTCGAAGTAGAAGCTTTTATTTTTTATGACTTAATATCGCAGATGATATATATAAATCATCAATGTAAATGTGTACTTTTTTTATTATGTCAGAAAGTATTTTGTTTTACTTCATTCCAGTAAATAATTTTTTTCTAATCTTTTATTTTCGATATGCTCGCGCCCCCCTTGTATGTTTACCGCGCCCCCCAGGGGGGCGCGCCCCACAGTTTGAGAAACACTGCTTTAATATGATACCATGAGATGTAGAGTGTCTTAATATTAGACAATAATAATTTAACCTGGAGAATAATAATAAGAGAATGCTGATAGGTGCTCAAGAGAAGTAAAATTTTTTTAAAAAATAAGGGAAATTAATTTCTTTGCCTGCATAGCCTTCATAAGTTGCCTTCGTAAGTTGTCTGAAAATGTAGATACTCAGATACCTTAAAGGAAATTCAAACTTGCTGCCTTCCTATGAAGAAAAGTACTCGTGTTTGGCAGAAACTGTATCAATAATTATTTATCCAGACGTAAGCGTATGGATTAGGATTTCTTTTTAATATAAATGATGAGACGCAACAATAGACTGAATTGTATTTTTTTAAATCTGAACAAAAATATATGGAAAACGCGATGAAAACGCATACTGCCTTTACTGAAAGGTATTTCAGTTTTAATTTGCTTGTAGTTTTATTTTTATAAGTTCTATCCTGGATTTTGAGGATCATTGAGTGCAGGGCCGTGTTAAACCTTCCTGGCACCCTAGGCACTTCAAATTGTTCCGCCCAATCACTATTTCCATAGCACCCCCTCCTTTTGTTTTTTCCTTGCCAGTTTTGGTTCAAGAGATTTTCCCTTAACTCTCTTTTTCTTTTCTTTTTTTTTGACTCTTTGGACAGTCTTTCCATTATTCACCAATTATGAACCTGCCGAATTCCGGACTGGCAACCGGCAGCCGTAAGGAAAGAATAGTGGCATGGTTTGGCCACTCTTGTTCATTTCTTACCCCCGGCAACACGGACAACCCACCTACCCTTTTGTAAATTAGAACAGTAAGTTAACGAAATCGTTGAAAATTACAGTATCGAGTGTACATTATTGTATGAAGTGTTTTGTTAATTATTATCTTTTCATCGCTTATCCCTTTACTATCTTTTACTTTTAGATATCCTTATTCTTTGTTGAGTCACTGTCATTGTACTTTCCCAACAAAGATTTTATTCGAGCTTTCATCATTGCAAAATCATTAATGACATCATTGTAATTCATGATAATATAATTGTAATCAATTTTGAGCGCATAGCAACATCAAACTGTTAAGCGTTTCTTTTTTTTTTCCATAGTAGATCTCATTTAAGTCTTGACTCTCATAAGGGCAGAAATGCTTTTCTCATGACTCGCTAGGTCGTGATACGTTCGAGCTGTAATTTTAATTTTTTCTCTTTTTTAGTCCTTCAATTTTTCACGCCTTAAAATAATTTCCGCCCTAGACACGTGCCTAAGCGGAAAGTCGGCCCTGATTGAGTAGAATTTCCATTATTTGTTTAGCTAAGCAAATCGGATGTGAAAAAGACAAACAGGATCTACTTTATATTTCTTAAGGTATCCGAATACGTTCGAAATCATGATATTAAAAAAGCGCATAAATGGATAATTTTCATATTAAGAGTCACTTAGATTAGCATATATGTATAAAAATGTTTTAAGGAAATTTTGACAAAAAAAATATATAAATACAATATTTTGGCACAAAATTAACTCAGAATAATCTTTTTTCAAAATGTTATCCTTTTATAAAAATGCTTTTAAAACAATAATATTTTGCTTATATAAAGTAAAGATTTCTCAAGAGAGTCTGAACTAGGATTTTTGAAAAATGAACATTATTTTCAGAATTACCGCCAATTGAAATAATTATCGGCGTTGTTTTCTTAAAATTATTTCCCTGTGTTGTCGTAAAATATGGATAAACCCACTTCTAAGCTATATATTTCAAAAATTCTATTGGCCGCGGTAGCCGAGTGGTATAGGTATCGGACCGTGGCTTGCTTTGTCACGGGTTCGAGCCCAGTACCACTAAAGACCCGCCGTGTAGGGCAGAGATGCACGTTAAATCTGTCGAGAGCTGAAACGTCCTCCCGTTGGTGTGGTGGGATAGTTAGGAGAAAGGGTGCTACCTCAGGTATCGTCCACATCACTTGACCATGATTCAGAATTACGTGGTCCGTCGCCAAAAGCCCTCGTGTAGCTGAACAGTGCGACGTTAATATTCAATCAATCAATCAATCGAAAATTCTATTTGAGCCTCTGTAGAGAGATCTGAGCTATATACATGCAAAATATTATTATAATAAAAGTATTTTTCACAAAAGGAGATTATTTTGAAAATGGGTCATTCTATGTTCATTTTTTGTCAAAATATTGTACTTAAATAATTTTTTATTGTAATAATATTTTTAAAACAATTTTATATACCTTTTCTAGTCTAAGTGACACTAAATATCAAATATTATCCATTTATACGCTTTTGCAAAATCAAGGTTCCGAACGTAGTCGGATACCTTAAGCCTTATAAATATTTACGGTAAATAAAGAAAATGATATATATGACGCATAATTATACACTGGTGTGCAAAAATTAAGGACGAAGTCGAAAAATTGGCATATCAGCTGAACGAAGAGGCAGAGCGGACAGAAAGACCAGTCAGGAGATTAAGTAAGGTGATGTACGGCAGCACATGCGCAGATATGCAGGTAGACGTAATGGGGGAGTATCTGAGTAGTATAAAGCATGTTGTCGGTGTAACATCAGTATTTCTGGCAAGGAGATTGCACGCCGTATAGCAGTTAAAACCACACCGAGTTGCTGCCTCAGCGAGAAATGGCGAATAATCAATCTGTTAGACGACATCTGGATGCTTTTACCCGAGGTCGAATCATTAGGAAGTTGGAGGAAGGCCGCAGTGTGACAAGTGTGGCTGCAGAGTTCGGAATTGTTCACAGCATCGTTTCACGACTTTGGAGACAATTTCAAACTACAGGAACAACTATCCAGGGGTTCAGTAGTGGTCGTCCACGAGGAACCACACCCGCAGATGACCGGTACATTGTCTTACAGGCCAGAAGAAACAGGCGGCAGACAGCAGGAGAAATCGCTAGACACACGACACAGGCGACTGGACGACCGATATCGCGTTTTACCGTGGCCAGAAGACTGCACGGTGGTGGTCTGTTTGCACGACGCCCTGTACGGTGTGTACCTTTAACGCCTGCCCATCGGAGAAGGCGTTCTCTGTGGTGCCGGGAACACCGAAATTGTAGATACCATGAATAGGGACGAGTACTCTTTACAGATGAGAGCAGATTCAGTTTGAGTAGCGATTCTCATCGCATACTCATCTGGAGAGAGCGGGGAAGTCGCAATCATCTCTCGAACATCATTGAAAGGGACAGGTATGGAGGTCGCGGTGTTCTCGTTTGGGGAGGCATCATGCTTGGTAGTCGTACAGACCTTCACATCTTCGACGCAGGTTCAGTCAACGGGAACCGTTATTGTAACGAGATTCTTCTTCCATATGTGCGTTTTTTTAGAGGCGTTATGGGTCTGCAGTTCCTTTTCATGGACGACAATGCACCATGTCATCGCACAGTAGCTGCCGAACAGCTCTTAGAGAGTGAGGATATTGAACGTATGGATTGGCCGGCACGATCTCCAGATCTCAATCCCATCGAGCATGTATGGTATTTTCTTGGCAGAAGCTTGGCAGCTCGTACCTTACCACCAGTAACGATTCGGGAGCTTCGATTGGCGCGGCAAGACGAATGGGCAGCAATGCCTCAATAACTCATAGACACCCTTATTCTCAGCATGGGCAGACGCTGTGAAACCTGCCTAGCAGTCAGGGGAGATTATATCCCCTACTAAAGACCGGATGTTTCTTGCTGGACACCCATCACAGGGATGTTTCGGCCTTCAGTCGCATTGCGCTCCATGCTACTTTTTCAATCAAGCTTTTTTTATGCCTCTGATTTCTTTTTTAGTAATTGTTGCTTACATATTACACATGTCCTTACGTATTGGGGATCTTACGGTATTAAATGTGTTGATTTGGAAAGCTTTTGTACAAAGTTATATTGAAAATACCGTCTCGTCCTTAATTTTTGGACACCAGTGTATTTATATGCGTACTTAAATATTTTGGCGTTAATTATGATTTTCTTAACGTCTTTGTTATTGCAATGCTAAGCTTAACGTACAAATAGTTTCTTAGCTCTGCAAGATTAATTTTTTTTGTCGGAGTGAATATGTCAACTCGTTCGAAGATTAATTTGAGAATTCTTACTTTTTTTAGGATAATAAATATTACAGCGAGCAGTAAAGGCATAAAAAATTGTTTATGAAACTTATGTGGAAGAAATTAAAAAAAATAACGTAAATCTTTTTTCCTTTCTCTAAATATGATGAATTATATGTATGTACGCTTAATGAGTTCAGATATAGTAAATTTTTATGGATGTAAGTCTTTGGGCCATATGTTAGCAAAAATATTTTTAATTTTTCCTTAATTTAAATTTTAAGAAAATCAATTGCTTTTTCAGCGTATTTTATTCATTTTCTTTTAAAAAATCATATTGAAAAAATGAAAGAAAAAAGTAAAATCGATCAACAGCCGGGGAAAAAATTCACATATACAGGAATTTTACGGTAAACTTAAAGTGTTGTTAACTTGGTTTCATTTATCTATTGAATATTTTTTAATCCTTGTAAGTCAAAGAAAATCCAGCTACACACACACAAGTATGTACAATAGAAATTCACTGCAACTTAAACCAAACCAGCGGAGTCATAAGATATGAAAGGACAATCCATAAATTCGAAGCCTATTCATTTTTTTTATCACTGTCAAGGAAAATCCTGTAATTTTATTCCGTCATTATGTAAAGTCACGTGATCTTTTCTTGATCCTATAACGAACAATGGCTTTACATTTCTTCGGTCATGCTATTACTAACCAACCGTAGTGGCCACTGGGTCATGGTGTCTCTGCCGTCGTGAAGTCTTTAAAAAATGAAGGGGGAGGGGGTGAAAGACGTCCTGACAGACGGTACGTGCATTTCTTTTTATTACAGGCATTCCAGTAATAGAAACTGGTCCAAACCGTATTTACGGAAGCAGAAAAACACCAGAGAGAACCTTTTCTTTTTTTGGTACGTTCTGTTGTTAAATGTTTTGGAAATTTAAGATGCAGTGCTAGTAGCGTGGTTGTAAAGTTCAAAACACCATTATAATTTGGGGGTTTTCAAATGTTTTTTTTTCTAGTTTAGAATTTTGTGAAATATTTTTTTTTTGTTCTACTGCGTTTTTTTCCGAAATTAAAAGAAAATAAGTAGAATTTTGTATCAAAGTATAGGAATTGAAACAAGAACTGTTAAAGAATAAAAAAGCATTAAATAAATGTTGATTGAATGTATTTTTATTTTTAAAATTTTGTATTGACATCTGTACAAGTTAATACATATTTTGAACAGTTATATTTATTTTGAAAAAGCGCACAAATAAACAATTTTTTAAAATATTTAGTGTTCCTTAATTTAGAATATACATCAAGGGTGTCAAACTCAAAGGCTACCTTGTGCCAAGCAAACAAGGTTTAACTTTAGGTGGGCCGTAAAAAAAATCAATATTTATAAGTACGTAAGTTTATATTTCGAAGAATACATTATAATAAGCATAAATAAAAGTAGAATAAAAATTTAATGTTAACACGTCGTGAGACTTGACATCGCTTCTCTGCTACAATCTTTCTTATTTCAGGAGAAATTTTTAAATTTTTTTTATATATTATTGTGTGCCGATATACTGGGTGGGCAGTGGCGTAACGTAAAATTCAACGTGGGGGCCCAAAACCTGACTTTGCAGGGAGGCCCAAATGTTCTCCGTTACGCCACTGTGGGTGGGCCACAAAAATATTCGTTGAGGGCCGCATGAGGCCCACTGGCCACGAGTTTGACACCCCTGATATACATCGCATAGAAATGTTTTAAGAGAGAATATTATTATAATAAAAAAATTATCTAAATGCAATTTTTTTGCAAAAAATTAAGAAAGAATGACATTTTTTTTCAAAAAATTCTTCTTTTATGAAAATTGTTTCTATAATAATAATAAATAAATAAATAATTCGCGTACACATATCTAGGACTTCCATACAGAGCCTGACGTAGAATTTCTAAAATCATTAGCATTATTTTCAGAGTTATGATAAATTCAAATAATATGCGGTGTGTTTTTTGTTACAATTTCTCTATTCTGATATATTAAAATTTGAACAAATCCACACATAAAAAAATTATAGGTATTATTGGCTATTTCCAAAATCCTAGTTCAGGCCCTATACGGAAGTCTTAGTTTTATATAGGCCACATAGTTATTACTATAACAGCATTTTTCATAAAAGGAGAAAGTTTTGAAAATATGCCACTTTTTCTTTTTTAGCGAATAAAACTACTTTTAAATAATTTTTTTATTAAGATAATATTCTTAAAAGAATTGTATGAATATTTCAATTTAAATGATACTAAATATAATAAAAAAAATGATAATTTAGGCAGTCATGGTTAGGAATATAGTTAGTCCCCTTAACTAATAAACATATACGATTTAACTATTGTGTTACTTCTAGCTATAATATAGAATTATTTCAGTTATTGAAATAAAAATATAATTATAATACTTATAATTTAACACATAAAAATGAAATAAAAAAAACGTTTAATTTCTTAAGAGATTCAATTGACAAAAATCGATCAAAAAATCAAATCTAATTTTTTTAGCCTAAATTATTCTTTATATACTTTTCTATAACCTCACAAAATTTGAAAGCTCTAAATTTAAAAAATGCAGAATTATGATAACTTTTACACACGTTCGTTTTTATTCACATCCCTATGGCAAATCAAAATTTTAAACTTACTTATCTCAGAAAGATAAAATAACTAGGTTGTCTTCATTTAAAATGCTAAGGCTTTTTTTTTATTGTGCCTGATGCTTTGAATTTTTTTACTTGTTGCCAATAGCACATGTAACAAAAGTTGGTATGCATTTTTGAATCAAAGCAGTACTTATTTCTTAAAAAAATAACTGAATTCAGAATTTATACATTTTTTAAGGAATTTTCATTAAGCATTCATAAAAAGAGATATTGTAAGAATACCAATCATGTTATCGCAAAACCCATACCAACTTTTGTTATACATAGTTTGACGTACTTGTAAATCAAATTTCATGCGTGTGCGTAAATGTTTGTTGAGAGAGAGAGAGAGAAGGAGTAACATTTTAAAATCACTTCACAAATTTAAGTTTTTGCTTAAAAAATTATATGGCTAGCCTTTTATGAAATTTTGAGCACATAATCTGTTTTACATAGTATACACTCATATGAGGCAACAAAAAAATTTAAAAAATCCTTAAACTAAACATTTTTTGCGTAAATCGTACCATGTCCCTTAAAATATTGAATTACAATTGCAAATTTTAGCGAAGCTTCGGAAATAGCTTCATCTGAAATTACATAACATATTTAAGATTTGGAGCGGAAAAAAAACTTTACTAAGACGAATGAAGTGTCTCAATATTTCAGTTACATTTATTTCTCAGAAGCAATCTGCTCAGAACAAATCGTGGCTTATAAGTGTTCCTTTTTTACCATTAATTTTCTTGAAACATGCCATTACAAGCTGTCTAAAGAAACAAGTAAAATTCAAGATTAATTAAATGTTTCTAATAATTATTTTTATGTTACTTTTCTAGAAAAGCTTGCTTAAGGGAGAAATAAGTGTTAAGTTTCCGTGCTGGATGATCACGGTGAATATGTAAATGAAAAGTTATTTCTTTTTATTTTTCGAGTAACATGTTCAAACTTAATCCGAGCAACGTCTTACGAAGCCATCTTACCGGTTTATGAATTTTTGCTGCTTTTAATTGCTTTGACACAAGTTGATCTTTAATATCAGAGAGAAAAACGTTTTTTAAAATTCTATATCTTTAAATATTGTCAAAAAATTGCGTTCGGGATATGTTAGTTTCCAAGCTGTTGAAGACGTAATTAAGATGTTTCTGAATATTTTATGTACCTTATAGTGCATTTAATATATTTATTTATTTTTATCTCATGATTGCCGAAGTATTCTGGAATAGCATTAAATACTAAATTTATTTTCGTTCCAGTGCATAAAATCATTTGGCATTCAGTGAATGCTCCATAATTAAGTTTATTCTAAATATAATTCATGGAAATAATTTTAATACAATTATTGTTAATATTATTTTAATTAAAACTGTATTAAGAATTTTACTGAAATGTTGCTACTGGTACTTAGTTATTAAATTAATAATTGTTCCTTGATGATTATTATTTCTGCGTTAATTTTGTCTTTTGGCTAGTGTAATTTAACTCTTCATTGCATTAAAATTATATTCGAATGAAAAACATCGTATAACTGTCGATATTGATTAGTTGTTATACCAATATCGATTATAACTGTCATGTTAAATTATCATCATAAAAGAAATAAAAAATATAAAAACAATAATTATATAAAAAATTCTTATTTTTATTTTAATTAAATAAAATATTTATTTTATAAATATACTCGTTTTTATGAACTATGCAAAATAATTTTTCACTTAACAATATTGTAGAATAATATCAATCTCTATGCATAATTATTAAATAGTCAAATAACTTAAAATGTAGAAACGTGTATAAAAGGTGGGCTTGTAGTTTCTTTTGTTTTTTTCCCATGTTCAATCTGTTTTTTTTTCCGTTTCAAATGCCGAAACTCTTTTATTCAGAATTATTTTTATAAAGAAATATCAGATATAGGTTTCTGTTTGAAATATCTCATTTTATTTTCTGTCACTTACTTACACATAGACGTAATAAAATAAGAAAATTCTTCTAGGCTACAAATATGGTTCTGGGAAATATAAGAAACATCCTGAATATGCTGAATTCAGAAAAGGAAAATAGAGTTTTCCTATTGGTTTGTAATGACGTGAAGAAGAAATTTCGATGACCATTGCTTGCGATGGCTTCTAAGGAAGCCATTCCAGGAGAATTTTTTGCAATGACGTAAGTAGAATCTATATTTTGACTATTTTTGTCAGATACATGACATGATCACTGGATATTCCGAGAACTACAGAATAAATTTATATTTGAAATCGTCTCTCTGAAGCAGTGCTTCTCAAACTTTCTATACTCGCGAACCAACTTTCAATAGTAATTTTCATTGCGCCCCCTTACATACAATAATAATGTATTGAATTCAGTAATAGGATACTTTGATGTAAATCTACAATACAACTTTGATTAGAAACCGTACAAATTATCAAGATAAATATTTTCATGACGTGCCCATAGAGTTACTGGTAATTATTAAACTTGTTCTTGACTTAAATTGTGAAATACACGGTGCAGATACATTTATAGGTGTATTATACCAGTGTAAATGTGTATTTTAATTTTTATTATGCCAGAATGTATTTTTTTTGCTTCCTTTCAGTAAATTAATAATTTTTTTAAATATTGTTTATTTTCGACTATTCGATATACTCGCGCCTCCTTGTAGGATTATTACGCCCCCTAGGGGGTGTGCCCCTCAGTTTGAGAAACGCTGCTTTAAAGAATTGTCAGTCAAAATAATGTAAACAAACTTAATATGTAAACGCAAGTTTTTTAAGTTTATTATTTTTCTACGTAAAGATTTTATTTTTCTAAATGAAAAGTTAAATCTTAAATTTATTTTATTATTAAAAAATTTTAAAATACAGACAATCCAACAATCATACGATGAACTCTGAGACAAAATTCGAATTTCATCATCATTCTTTTTCACTAACTCGATATTTAACCAGTTACAGAAACAGTTAGTTTCGTGTTAAACATTATGGAAAACGATTTATATATTCAAGAAAATCTATAAGCAAAAGAAAACTACCAAAAGATTTATTCGATTATATAAAACTATCCACCAAAATATATTTTAACAAAACTATTAAAATAGTATTAAACGAGTGTTTGTGATTTATATTTCAGAGAGTTCTGATCATAAAATATTCTTATTTATTTTAAGTTTGCATTATATAAGTGTACGTTATCAAATAGTTTATTATACATAAAATAGAAATTCGAAAGCATCTCATTATTTAAAAGTAATGTTATTTTCATTGTTTTTAAATTAGTCATATTAAAATTTGAATTCAAGTAGTAATAATGAATAATCTGTTCCTTGCTATTTTATTTTGAGTATTCAAGTTTAAATTAAGGATTTTAAGTCTAATTTAGCCTACATGTATAAATAAAAAAAAACTTTTTACAAAATTTTTACTTGATAAAAAAGATTAATTTGTGCTTGAGAGATCATACATTATTTACATATAGTACGTATAAATGAATTTTTTTAACGAAAAGAGCAATAGAGAGCAACGAAAAATTCTAATTTAATTAATTTTCTTTCACCCAAAGCATATTATTAAATATGCATTGGATCAAAGGAAATAATGATTTTCATATTATTTAACCAAATAAATTACAAAGATTGTATGTCAGCTTTGTTTAATATTTTTTGAATGAAAACTGATGCATTTTGTTAAGGAACTTTTAAAGTAAAGGGAAAAAACACTAATGGAAAACCGTTTGGAAATTATAGTACATCAAACGTAACATTGTTAGAAAATTTAGAAAGAAATTGAGTTGAAAATCACGTTTTAATGGTAAGGTTACAACAAATAAAGAATAGTTAATTTGAAAATTTAAAGGCAAAAATTAAAAACAAATCAGAACGAAAAATAAATAAAAGACATATTTAAAAACCAAACAAAATCCTGAAATATATAATTCATATATATTATCAAATCTCTTAAAAACCATTGCATATACATGCATTAATCAGAACATTATAAATAAAATATTCGAAACACTTCAAGCTCAAATCTGAAAACCCAGTACGTAAAAAAATAAAGAAGAGTCGGTCAAAGAGGCATAAAACGGCGGTTTCATGACAAGCATGAACCGCTTTCAGAATAGAATTCCTTACCTGCTCGAGGTTCTTACGCACTCCCATGTTTTGTCGGGTCACCGGAATTGTTGTGGAACTTCAGGTCCTCAAACAACGTGACGTAACACGTGTGACTCCAACGCCCCCTCGTGCAGACTTCACGAAGTAGAGGTCGTCGACCGTATAGAAAGGTATTCCTTTGGAAGTGAATTGAAAGGAATTCAGTTCACACAAGTTTTCCATGAATTCATTCACGTATCTTCCTTGGGTGGGTTGATTCATTAAGTATACGTTTTCTGGAGGTCAAGTAGAAAAGACGGCTGCTAACGGTTATTTAGACGTGATAATTAGACGGAGAGGTAGAGTTGAAAGGTTATTTTTTTTGTACCACGATGAAGAGAGTGGAAATGTCAGGGTAGAAGAGTCCACCAGATTCATTAGCATGAATTACTTCGATTAATAATATGAATAGGCTCGCTGTACTTAGTTAAAGGTAGATAATATGTTAAATAATACTATTTTTTCAAAAAAAAAAAAAAAAAAATTGGTAGCACATTATTAATTAGTTTGGATATCAGAAAAAAATAGAAAACATGAAACACATATATTTTTCATGCGTATTAATCAAGCACTTGCATTTTACACATTGAGTTATTTTTTGATTAACACCACGCTTTGATGCTACATGCGGATTATTAGACGAATCTCCCAATTTTTTTTAACCTTGTTAAAGTGCCCAGGATGACAACTGTGTTGGTTTCCCTCTCTCTAAACCTCCACACCATACCACATATTATTGCATCACAACAGTGGCGTAACGGAGTGGCGGGCCCCCCCTTGTAAAGTCAGGCTTTGGGCCCCTTAGAAACCTGCGCTCCCCGCGATGCAGTGGTGTACGTTACGCCACTGCATCACAGAACTCGTAACTTTTAGAGAACCCTTGGCCCAATGACAAGAACAACTATTGAACTCCCCTCTCTTCAAACTTTCACGCCACACCACCGTAAGGATTTTCAGCGTCCACAGATTTATTGTGCCCTTTAAAAACGGCTGGTCTTCAACCACCCGAAGACTCAAACCAGATGTATTTGTAATGATTTTTTAAAATATATTTAAACTGATGTCTATGGAAAGTATATATATGAGGTCTTATGGATATACAGTGAAAAAAGTCGAAACTGAAGGGACTGAAGTATTTTTTCGTGTAAAAGATATTGCAAAAAAAGAAGAAAAAAACATATATCAACAAAATTAAGTTTATTAGAGTTTATTTCTTTTGCGTAGATGTGTATTTATGCATATATTTTATGCAAATGGATAGGAGCATTCACACAAACTTAGAGGCATTTAAAACAAAATTTTAAAAATTTTTTTAAAAACAAAACATTTTTAAAGTTTTTGGAAAATAATGTTATGCTTTTCTTTGCATTGTTTTCTTAGCATCCAATTTTCAACAAATTGCTCGATATCGTCTATTTTGTTGTTGATTTCACCATTGAAGTGTGCGTCTAAATAACTGCGCATACTTTTCATGATGTTCCTCATTTCGGATGTCGAAGGAACAGGAGCTGCAATACTTTTTTCATTTACGTCACCAGAATGTGTCCCAATGATATTTTTGAGGCTTTGTACAAAAAATATGATTGATTAAAAAATTTCTTTGTCTGTAATAATTGGGACTGTACCCACATTACCATCATCTACTACAACGAGTTCTTAGATTGATAAACTTGCGTGGCTGGTGTGTTTCGGCATCTTGTTCATTCCCAGAAGGGAAATCTTTTCGTGTTAGACGATTTTTGTTGTTTCATTTTAAGAGAAAAAAAAACTGCATGGAAATACATAGTAGTTTGCAGAGACTGTTGTCTGGCGAAACTGCAACACATAACATTAAGCTAATATAGCACGGGAAATTTTTGAAGCTTTAGACCAGAGGTTCCCAAGCTTTTTTGTCTCGTAGACCCCTTGCAATGTTTTTCAGTTGGGAGTAGAACCCTACTCACACCTAATGTTGAATTTTTGCAAATTTTTTGAATTTTTCAATTTTTTTTGACACCTGGTATAGATCTATTTACTTTAAAAGATTTAAATTTCAAACTGTAGTGAAGTATAGTGTTAAAAACTTAAGAAACACATGTTAATTAGATTAAAATATAATAAATACAAATAAAATGACTATGAGATAAAATGAGCATCAAACAGATGCTTTTAAAGAGAGAGATTAATCTGGTGTTTCAATAAAAAATTTTCAGCATTTGGCATCACTCCTATCAGATTTAGACCTAAACCTCTTGAGCTAGTAGCGTCCAATCTTTATTTCTTTTTTGTTGTTGAGTTTGACAGCCACGCTGAAACTCCTTCTTACAGGAAAAAAAACAACTGAAAACTTTCCCAAGGTATTCCATAATTTGTAATAAATAGCAGGGATATATATTTTTTAAAGCCAAAATTGCTTACATCCTTTTTGAAACCTTTCTTCTAGATATTCGTTAGTACCTATTTCTAACAGTTCTCTTGTAATCTGACATTTTTTTTACTAATGTGACCATATGAATTCATTATACTGTAGTATCACCATAGTCAAAGCATTCTGAAATACAGTTATCAAAATCTGAATAAAGTGCATTTAGATGTTGAAAGAAGGTTGAAACATTTTTCAGGCAGATTGTCTGTGATAAATTGGGAAAACTATCGACGTCTAACATTATAATCCATCAGCTTAATTCTGGCAAGAAACGCTGAAATAATGGTCCTTGTTTTTGTAAAATGTGTGCTGTCACTTTGTAAATGCAAATTAATCTTATTAAACTTAGCAAATAAATCTGTTAAGTAAGTAAAGCTGGTTTCCCCACTTGATTAAATTTTCTTTTAAAATTAAATTCATGATCTGGTTTAATAAGAGCCACAATCGTAAAACCCCATTTACAGCTCATGGACCTCCAAATTATTTTTCTACTGACGTGGACCCCTTACAAGTCGTGATAGATCCCTGGGGGTCGATACGGACTACTTTGAGAATTATTGCCTTAGACCCATCATTTTTTTAGACTAGCCAGGAAATGAGGATTTTACTTAGTAAGATTCGCTTTGCACATTTGAAGTCGATTAAGTTGTTTGTTGAATTCGATTAAATTGTTTCCAATTTAAGCAACGAGTAATAAAAATCAATTGCTCTAATAAAAATTAACTTTTTATTTAATGCGAGAAAAATATTTCTTATAAAAAAGGATAATTTGAAGTTTAACTTTGAATAAATTTGTCATTAAAACATATGGAATACGGTAATAAGAATTTATAAATGGAAAAAAGTCGACAAAAATTGTCTCTATATTTGTCAGAATCATAAATAATTCGAATATTGAAAAAATTATTACATGGAATTTTTTTTACTGAATCTCTCTCATCATTTGATCGCAGTTTTACATCTGATTACTTTTTAAAAAGAAATTGATATATTTTCGTCTTTTAAATTTAAGTTTTCAAAAAAAAAATACCTCTGCTTTCTGAAGGGGATTTTTTTCAAATGCAATACTTAGCTAACACAGATATACACTCAGGAACATTGAAAATAGCGACCCAAGAAGGAAGCCAAGTACAATCGCGAAACTTTTCATATAAGTACAGCGTAATGTGATATGCAAATGATCCATGTTTTGTGCCAATACGCATGCTCATACACGCCGAGGTGGCGCTACAATCAGGAAGAGGGTGCTATATAAGCCCGCGCAAATTCAAAGATTCATAAACGTGACGATTACCCACCGATTGTAGGAAGACTTTGGTAAGAGAAACATGCCAGGTAAACGTGCTAGAAGACATTTCTCACAGCTAAGCGAGTTTGAGAGAGGCCTGATCATTGAGATGAAAACTGCAGGCTGGTCAATGCGCGGTGTTTCTGGCCAGGTGGATCATTCGGAGTGTACCGTTAGAAGTTGTTGGGAGCAGTGGACACGAGAAGATAGCCACGCGCGGAAAACCGGGTCTGGAGCGACCAGGAAGACCACGAGGAGAGATGATCGAAGGATCGTGCGGCAAGCACTTGTGGACTCCACAGTGACTCGTTCAACGATTCGAGCAGACGTAGGCGTAGCAATTGTTCCACAAACAATTTCCAGACAACTTGCAGAAGCAAATATTAAATCCAAGCGCCCTTTCCGTGCACTCCCTTTAACACCGGAACATCAGCAACTGCGTCTACAGTGGTGCAAAGCCAGATCAATGTGGAATGTCACAGATGGGCAAAAGGTTGTGTTTAGGGATGAATCCCGGTTTGTTTTGGGGACAGATGATATCTGTGTACGGGTGTGGAAGCGCCCTGGTGAGCGGTACAATTCCCCCTACACTGCTCTACGTCACACTGCCCGCACAGCTGGTGTAACGGTCAGGGGGTCATAGCCTATGATAGCCGGTCCACTTTAATTGTGATGCGTGGAACCTTAACGGGTCAACGTTTTGTTGATGATATTCTTCGACCCCATGTAGAACCTTTCCTAAATGGTCTCCCAGGGGAAATTTTCCAGCAAGATAATGCTCGTCCACATACAGCAAGATTTGCTCAAGACTTCCTACGTCATTTTGAGACTCTTCCATGGCCGGTCCGCTCCCGCGATTTGACCCCTGTAGAGCACGTGTGGGATCAGCTAAAACGGCAGATGCCATCATGTTACTCTGTACATGATTTAGAGTTGGCTGTTCAAAATTTGTGGGCCCATCTGCCTCAGGACAACATAAGGTGTCTAATCAACTGAATGCCGGACCGTGTGGCGGCATGTATTGCAGCTGGAGGTGGTCCAACGCGCTATTGAAGTTGCTAGTATTTGTGTCGTTGCACACCCTGTATTCGTTTAATTGTCTTGTTTTTGAGATCAAGTGAATCTCTCATCTGTGTCATTATGTGTATTAAATTTAATTTCAATCCGATACTTTCCTCTTGCGTCGCTATTTTCAATGTTCCTGAGTGTATAAGTAAAAATCGACAAAAGGTTTCCTAAATTTTTTTATTAATTTAGCTGTTATTTGATACTTGTTTTAAGAGAAATATATTGCTGCTATGAATTATTTTTGAATGTTAAGTTCATTTATGTCGAAAGTAATTATTTGTAAAGGGCTCAGGTGTACAAATAATGAGCAGTGAATTATTTTCTTGACGCATGAGTTTATGAAAATCAGAAATAACAATTTAGTATCAAACAAATCCACACACACATTACTACAGCTAGCCATACTAATTTTTATTTTACTTTTTTATTAGGAAAATTAAACTATATATTTAATTGAAAAATAAATCTTTTACCTTTAAAACTTATTTTTGATAAATACATTTAAGCGTCTTCAATTTCAGGATTCTTTTCTCTGAAAAGTTTACTAAAGTTTGATTAAAATTAAATAACTATAATATATTGTATAACAATAATATAGTTTTTTCAAACAATTATTTCTTATTTTACTTTTTAAAAATCTTAATGTTGTATCGTTCATACAAAGTCAATATCTTTCAAAAATTTAGTACATACAAATGACAATTTTTTTTTGCATAAGAATTGCTCAGAAATACATCAATATTGAAGAATCATATTAATTACACAATTAATGCAATGGTACTTATGAATAAGATACTTTTGTTTTGTAAATTTTAACTGTAAATTAAAACAGAACGTCCAACATTCATATTTAAGAACAAAAACTAAATTATTTAAATATTTGATTTGCGATAACTAATTTAAATTATGTTAGAATTTTTGTAAAACTGAACACTTAAATTTCAGATGGACTGGAAATATTTTTAAATATTCTAGGAACTGTTGAATTATACATGAAATTGAACTAACTTTGAAATTAATGAATTGGGCAAAAGAGTTTAAACATATTTTAAATGTAAAGTATTTTAAGATTAATTAAGATGCTTCTATTTTTTTAAATTAAAAAAAATTGGTATTTTTTAAAAAATACCTTTTTGCTACAACAGGGAGAATTTTGTAGAAAAATCATTTTAATTATATAGATAATGCAATGATGCAAGCAGTTTATCCTTAACTTTGAGCGTTTAATGATTATTAATTATTAACATTTTATGCATGCGACCTTGCAAAAAGAATGTTAAATATGTGTGTATGATTCTTTATAAATAAAACTTATACTAATTACAGTACATTTGTACAAAAAAAATTGTTAAGGTAACTGTTAGGGGCAATGTTTTTACTAAGCTCTTAAAAATTATTATTTTGTTTGTATATCTACTTGAAATGCTAACAATTTATTGCTATATAAATTAATTTTTTTAATTAAATAGTTAAGTAAAAATGTAAAAATGTTGAAGTAATTAAAAAACAGATTTAAAAAAAATTAGAACAGGAAAAGTTGTTGGTTATTCATATAATTAATGGGTAAATTTTACATTTTATTTTTAAAAAAATAAGAATTTTAAGCTTTGTATACTTTTTTTTATCTTTCTAATTAAATTAAATCTTTTACTATTTGCCTTGAAGCATTTTTGTTATTATTTTAAACATTAATTATGATACAAAAGTGTTTATCAATAAAAGAAAATATTTTTTCCTGAAGTGCATGAGGAGTTTTCCCTTATTTTTCAATAATATCTTTCCAGACGAGATTATAATGAATTGCCAAAAAGGAAAACTTATTTAATAAGTGTTGCAATTACATGAATGCGCACTAAGTTTTCTTTAGGGATTTAAAGAAGAATAATTCTCCCAGACTTCTTGTTCCGTTTTGTTTGATGAGGCTCAAAGATGAAAACAAACATGGATTAAAATATCTGCTTCGTACAAATTACAAAGATGTCTGCCTTTCACGAAAAAGTTTTGTGATTCCCAATAGACCAAGAAAATTCGTAGATAGCAGATGATTTATATCAAAACATATTTGAAAAATTAAAAAAAAATGTAATTAAATATAAAGTACATAGAGTTTTGGGGAAAACAAGGAAAAAGACACTAGATAAACAATGTATTATTCTTTGTAACATTTTAGGCAACTACAACGTAGTTCATTAGACTTTTCACTGTTTTTTTTCTACATTTAAATCTTAATGTGAAGGTACATTTGTTAACTATGTACATGTAAAGTTAGTTCTTGTTTTTATTTTCGTAACGCATAAAACATGAAATGTGAGGCTTAGGAAAAAAATGATACATAGTATGTAATGAAATTGTAACATTTGTAGCATTTTATGAATAAATTATTGGTTGATTCACATTGAGGTGAGAGTCTTGAATTAATTTTATATTAGGATAGATCGAAATTTTTTTCAATTCCTATTGAAATAATTTCCCCTATATATATTCATTTATATAGCCTGTTCAAATTTTTAATCGTTCATAAAATGTGCTTTTTATTCATCCACTCAAGTTCAAATATATTTTTTAAACTTGCAGTGGATAAAACTTGATGTTAATACAGTTTGTGCAAATATTAATCCATTAGTTAAATTTAATTAACGGTTAAATAATAAAAAAAACCCAATCCAACACCACATATAAAAAGGAAAGTTGTTTGTAGTGTACTCGTAGCGCAATGAATAGCGCGTTGGACTTCCAATCAAAAGGTCGTGGGTTTAAATCCAACTTGGGATGGCCTGATTTATGCGAATGGAAAATTGCAAGAAGAATCGCTTTTTATTTTGCCACTTAATATTGTGATTCTGTCATATATATATATATATATATATATATATATATATATATATATATATATATATATATATTTATATTAATCGTAATTATTTAATAAAAGTAACTAAACTAAAATTTTTCTTTGTTAACCTAAGTATGAATTGACTTAATTTTTTTATATTGTTTTTTTTTAGGATTCCAAACCTTCCTATACGGGAAAGATGTTCTCTGGTATTTAGATGAAGGGATCAATAAATACAAAATTAATTTATACGTAGATTAATGCTACAAGAAAAATGGAGTTTAAGCATATGAATTTTTTATGGTAAAAAGTAAAGGTAATTTTTATTGTGAAGAAAAAACAAACATTGTATCACTTCTTAAGATTTATTGCCGTGATTAGACAACTATTAAATATTTACAGCAAGAAAAACATCAGGTACATTTAAAAGTTTCTTAAATATTAAATTTTAAATGAAACCTTCTACGAAATTACAATGCACGCTAAAGCGGAAAACCGAAAAAATGCTTGGATTAAGGCTGATTAAACAGTGCTGGGAGAGAGTGATCTGTGTTATAAAACGTTGCTGTATACATTGTACAGTTTAGTTCTCAGTAATCAGTAACCATGAATATTGTAGAAAATTAATGTCATGCAGAGAGAAAAATAATTATTTTGTACCTAAAAGCTTCCACCCAAAATAACTTCTCCTTTTCTTTTAAAAAAAATTCAGCCGCTTTGAAGGTAAAGGGTTTTTTTAGAGGTATAGAACTTTAAATTGCAATAAAACAACGATGTATTATTCGATTGACATTAATTTTTTTTATTCGAAATATAATTTTGTGGCATTACATTTTAGATATGATTTCTGGCATAGGATTGCCACGGCTGGCTCGGATGTAATCCAATCTGGACGTCCAATTTTCGATGACTTTTTCCAACATTTGTGGCCGTATATCGGCAATAACACGGCGAATGTTGTCCTCCAAATGGTCAAGCGTTTGTGGCTTATCTGCATAGACCAATGACTTTACATAGCCCCACAGAAAATAGTCTAGCGGTGTGAAATCACAAGATCTTGGAGGCCAATTCACAGGTCCAAAACGTGAAAATAGGCGGTGACCAAATGTATCTTTCAATAAATCAATTGTGGCACGAGCTGTGTGACATGCTGCGCCGTCTTGTTGGAACCACAGCTCCTGGACATCATGATTGTTCAATTCAGGAATGAAAAAGTTAGTAATCATGGCTCTATACCGACCTCCATTGACTGTAACGTTGTGGCCTTCATCGTTTTTGAAGAAGGATTCCACCAGCCCATAAAGCGCACGAAACAGTCAGTTTTTCTGGATGTAACGGTGTTTCGACATACACTTGTGGATTAGCTTCACTCCAAATGCGGCAGTTTTGTTTGTTGACGTAGCCATTCAACCAGAAGTGCGCTAAATCGCTAAACAAAATTCGCTTATGAAAATGAACAACGGCAATCTCGTTTTAGGCTTATTCGACGAATCTACGCCTTGCTTGATGATCGTTTTGATTTTGGGGAGAATAAATCACTTGGCAGCTGTTAAAACGGTCGCCATCTTGGAAAGTAATGCCAACTTAAACTTCTATACCTGGAAAAACAACACTCTTTATTATAAACTTTGAAATTATTTTTTAAAATAATTTTTTCTTTTAATTTCTATACCATGAAACAAAAGTAGGGAAGCCGCATGTAAATTAAGTAGTAATAAAGGAGATTGCATAGGTTAATGTACCTAAAAATGCGACTTTTATGAAATTATAGCTTTTGTATTGATTTAACAATTTTGCGCATTATATAGAAATATTATTAAAAAATAAATCCTTATTTATTTGTTATTTGACAAATGTTTCAATATAAAAAGGTTTTTGTATTCACATAAAGGTAAAAACTTGTTGTAACATTCATTATTGTGTGATTATTATTTTTCTATAAATTTATTAAATTCAAACATATTGTTGTAACTTTCTATGTTTCCCTGTTGGTATTTTTGTTTTTGTTAGCATCAATATCTACATATATTTGATTAAAGTTCCATAACGTGAAGCCTTAATTGTTCCTCTACATGATCATGTGTAGTAGTGTTGCCATGTTGCACTAGGTGGCGTTTTAACATTTGAAAGGTACAATTGGCTTATCCTACCAGCAGTCACTGAAACAGACATACATTTATTCCGTTCTTTATTTAATTCCATTGATTTGAAAACTGTTGTAATCTTTATAATAAAATATTAATTAATAGAAGTGTTAGCTTTTATGAAGGTCGCAGAAGAAACTCATGGACGCCTTATGCAGCCTCAAGGTCGCGGCTTCCTATTTCCGGCATAGGACATCCTTTCAGGGTAGGAAGGTTCGAATTTATGACAAGTCTGTTTTCTCTATATAACCGCGATCCACCGTAAAGTATATATGAAACATTTGTAAATAAAAAAAATATGAACATACATATGACTGGGTGTGGTATATTGACAAGTATCCTAGTCAATTTCGGAATATCTGAAATTTGAGTTGCGCAATTTTTGATATAAATATGTAATATTTTTGAAAATAATTTTGTTAGTATTTATAATTTTATACTATACAACAATTCTTTAAAATGCATAGAATACTACTAACTCTTTATTAGGTAATTAGGTGTGGTAAGTATACTTACCACTAACTTAATTAGTTCTTAAATGCTTATGGGAAGCTATTTTCCCGTGTGTGAATTGTGTTTCTGGTGCTTCGGCTAACACGATAACTGTGACATGGATTTTCCAGTCGCAACCTCAAAGGACGACCTGTAAATTTCCTGAGCAGCCAGAAAACTGTTCCAGATGATTTACAATTGACTGCATTTGTTGACCATATGCCAGCTTGACAAAAAAACAACAACATATGAATGTTGCCATTTGTGCTCTCTAAAAACATAACAAGATATGTTTGTATAGCTTGGAATGTTCCGCTACGTATTGAACCCTGGTTTCTGAAATTTCATGAAAAGTAATGTGCATAAATTCTGAAATTTTTGAATACAAAATTTATCTAATTTTATAATTTCTTTAGTATATTTAGTATTTACTAATAATTTTTTTTGCAAATATCCTGTAATGCAATATTAAAAAATGCAACATAAAATGTAATTCCTTAAAATAGCTGTCATAAGTTGGTGGGAAACATATTTCCGACCAAACAAAATTAAAAATCAATTCTCAAACTTTTGAATGTAAAACATATCTAATTTATAATTCCTACAGTATATTTTAATGTTTACAAATATATTTTTTTGTATATATCCTGTAATGCAATACAAAAAATGCGAAACTTAAAATGCAATTCCTTTAAACCAATGCTCCGCAACCTTTTTTATCGCCGCGGACCGGTCAATGTTTGTTAATTTAACCAAGGCCCGTTTGTTTATATTTTAGACTGTTTTGATTTAATACTTTTAATTTAATTGTATTTAATCGTGAATTTGAATAAAATATAGCTACACCAAAAAATGAATATTAAATGATTTTCATAAAAAGTAGCCCAGACCTAAGAAAAATACACCACAGCAAACAAAAGAGAAATAATTTATCTTGGGCGGACCGGTAGTATTTGATCCATGGACCGGGGGTTGCGGAACACTGCTTTAAGCAACTAATTCTCAGTAGTTGGTGAGAAACATATTTTGGACCAAACAAAACTAAAAATCAATTCTCAAACTTTTGAATATAAAATACATCTAATTTATAGTTTCTTTAGTATATTTTAGTGTTTACAAATAATTTTTGAGTGAATATCGTGTAATGCAATGTAAGAAAATGCAAAATATAAGAGGAAATTCTCTAAAGTGCTTCATTGGTTAGTGGGAAATATATTTCCCACGAAACAAAGTGATCTTAAAAATCAAATTAATTTTAAGCAATAAGCTTTAAATCAAGTTCTCTCTCTTTTTCAGTTCCTACTATTAGCTCACATTCTCTCTATATTTATTTATTTATTTATCTTGGTAGAATTTTCAATCGGTAATAAAATACATTTTAAAGTGCTCAATTGAGCTGAAATTTTATATACATGATTATTTTTAATTACAATGCAGAATTTAATGATAATTCATAAAAATTTTATTTAAAGAATTGCAAATACAGCCACTTTGGTATCATTTTTGGCGACTTAGCGACCCTTTTGGTGACTTGTGTCAAAACTTGAAAATGATTTTTTTCTCATGTTTTAAGACATTCAATTGAACTGAAGTTTTATATACACGATTGTTTTGGATGACAATACGATACTTTAATGATAATGAATAAAAATTAATTACCTCGCAATGTTGTGAATCTATCATATGTATATACATATTTACATTAATTGTAACTATTTAATAAAATGTAGCTAAAATAGAAATTTCCTTTGTTGATCTAAGTAGGAATTGACTTAATTTTTTTTTATTTTGTTACAAACCAATCTTAATTTCAAAATATTTAAACGTAACATTACTAGAAAATATCTTTTAAAAGGTCGACTCTATTCGTAAAGATTAAAATTCAACAAAACACGTTAACCGAAAATTGTATATGCCTCACATTTATTGAAAAAAAAAGTACCATTTAAAAATATTTATTTTTTGAATATGGTTTAATTTATTTTAAGGACTGTAAATATGAATTACATTTTCGAAGAAAATTATTGAAAAAAAAGAGCTTTTCCGAATTTCCATAAATTCAATTCTCTCTCCTAGAGACTTTTAAAGAGAAAAATCAAGCAAGCGAGCATGTATTAGATTCTTTTTCAACGAATAACCTAAGGTTTTCGTGGAATTAAATAAAAACACCTTTATTTATAAGTCTTTCTTCTATTCTTTTCTCTTTTCAAGCTCCAAACCATTTCCAGCACGTAAGCACTCATAGGAATTTTTCTACGCCCATTGGGAAAGAACATAAATAATGCTTTATGCTCCCTTTTTCTATTTCCTCCTTCACTGTGTACCTTAACCATAACTCAAAGGGTTTGGTTCTATAGATTTAGATGTAAAATTAATGTAGACGTTTATAAATATCCGAAAAAAAAATGTTCGAAAAAGCAATGGAGAGGATTAAATATTGCAGTGTTGCGTCAAAATGGGAATATGTTTCAATTTACCTTGGGGATTCTTTAAGTTGTTGGTAATCGTGTTGAAAATCTTTTTTGCTGCAGGTCCTTTTTCACACTATAAATATAGGCATTAATCTGTTATAAATTTGGGTATTGAGAAGAGTGAAAAATGGTGTTAAGAAGGATTTTTCATTAGTATGAAGCTATATGTTTTTATTTGGTGGGAAATGTAGGGTGTACCAAAAGTCTTACACTGATTATGAATATTTATTGTGTTCAAGCTATTATAATTAGACACAAGTTTTTTCGATAGGAGTGAGAAATGAGTTTTTTTATAAAACCGTTTACCTCAGCAAATTTTATTGAGTGCCCCTTAGTATAGCTCAAAGAACGTCTAAGTGGTAATCCAGTTCCTGCCAAGTGTTCCTTAACGCCTAAGTGCCACGGACGTGTATACACGTCCTGCTGAGGTAATGTCTTTAGTGCCCCGCGCGTATATACTCGTCCTTCCAAAGGATGACTTTTTGTATCGTGCTACTCTGTTTAAAACTAGTCTCATGGCTATGGAATAGAATTTTGTATTTTGGAGAAGAGGTGGGAAAGGAATTTGAAAGGGTATATTCTAGGAACGGGGAAATTCATAGCTAAGCAATTTTTCCGTTTGAGTGGGCTTTTTGCTATTCTTCATTTCCGGTCATTTCAACTTACCGTATGCAGTAGGAGCTTTTGCATTTTTGTGCGAAGGCAATGAATGCGATACTGGTTTATATGTTCATCCATGTTTCAGGATATATCACAGGACAAATAAGTTATAATTTCTTTGTTATTATATTGTAACTCTAGAGATTAAATTTTTTATTTTCATTTTGTTATTTTAAAGGAAAACACTTCTCTTCTCCCCCCCGCAATAAACCGTGCAACTTCGCGCACCTGTGGGAAAAACGGTGACACTGGGGGGGGGTGAATTTCGGAACTTTTCCTCAGTAGTTAAGAAGTTAACATATTTTGCACCTTTATAGGCATGCAACCTAAGTATTCAATGCAGAATTCATAGTTTAATAGAATTTGATTAAGATATTTGAAGTCCACATGATACTTCACAAGCTGATTTAAGACTCCGTTGAAACGATTGCTGAACGTGTTAAACAGTTGCTCATTCACATCAGGCCTGCCACTTCCAGTAAGATGCTTAACGCTGCCTATTTCTTTAATCATTTCATGTCTTCGTCTCATTGATTCTGCATCCAAAAGGTTTGCATCCATGACAACGTAGAAATTTTCACTGAACATCAAAGGTCGATTTCATTTCGTGAGACCAAATCACACATTGGACTTTTTCTTGAATTGAGGCCTTTTCGGTAAAAAATGTCTTTCTATCAAAATTTCTCCAATTCACTCTCAAAGGAGCATTTACGCCATTTGCTGCCCCAAAACTACTAAATTTGAGCTATCCAATGATGCAAAAGTTATATTATTATAATAATTGGTTATTTTGTAATGAATTTTTATAATCAGGACAAGAATTTGGGTCCAACCCTATATTGACACAAATAACTGTTTATTCCAGAAAATACTTAGAAAACCACCACAAGGATGTTTTGAACGTTTAAATTGTTTGTAAGCAAAATGTTTTTATGCAGCAAAATTAATTTATGATCACATAAATTAAATCAAATATTTTGAAAGTAAAATTTTCGAGGCACCTCAGTATTGCATAATCGTAATCATTTGGTTAGTTTTACAGTCATACACGCAATTATTTGATCAAGAATATTTTGATAGTGCCTATTAAACCCTTAAGCGATCAATTTTCCCCCAAAAAAATCTTCCAAAAAAAGTCCCATTTTTTGTTGCGTATAACTAAAATTGCGAAGATGCAAAAGTTTTAATTTTAATGTTTAATTTTAAAAGTTTCATACTATTTTTTATTTTATAATAGTAAAGGGTGTTTTTTTAAGAGGTATATAGAACTTTAAATTGCAATAAAACAACGATGTATTATTCGATTGACATTAATTTTTTTTATTCGAAAGATAATCTTGTGGCATTACATTTTAAATATTATTTCTGGTATAGGACTGCCACGGCTGAAACGGATGTAGTCCAATCTGGACGTCCAATTTTCGATGACTTTTTCCAACAATTGCGGCCGTATATCTGCAATAACACGGCGAATGTTGTCTTCCAAATGGTTAAGAGTTTGTGGCTTATTCGCATAGACCAATCACTTTACATAGCCCCACAGAAAATAGTCTAGCGGTGTGAAATCACAAGATCTTGGAGGCCAATTCACAGGTCCAAAACGGGAGATTAGGCGGTCACCAAACGTGTCTTTCAATAAATCGATTGTGGCACGAGCTGTGTGACATGTTGCGCCGTCTTATTGGAACCACAGCTCCTGGACATCATGATTGTTCAATTCAGGAATGAAAAAGTTAGTAATCATGGCTCTATACCGATCACCATTAACTGTAACGTTGTGGCCTTCATCGTTTTTGAAGAAGGATTCCACCAGCCCATAAAGCTCACCAAACAGTCAGTTTTTCTGGATGTAACGGTGTTTCGACATACACTTGTGGATTAGCTTCACTCCAAATGTGGGGCAGTTTTGTTTGTTGACGTAGCCATTCAACCAGAAGTGCGCTTCATCGCTAAACAAAATTCGCTTATGAAAATCGACCATTATTTTCGAAATAAAATTGCACAATTTGAAAAGCGTTGTTCAGGCGTGAGTCTATTCATGATGAGTTGCCAAACCAAACTGAGAATAAATCACTTGACAGCTGTTAAATCGGTCGCCATCTTGGAAAGTAATGCCAACTTAAACTTCTATACATGAAAAAAAAAACACTCTGTAGAACACAAAACCCCTTACGAAACCCCTAACCCCCTTGAAAAACCCAAATACGTTCGGAACCGTGATTTTGCAAAAGTGTATAAATGGATAATATTTATGATGTTTAGTTTCACTTAGATTAGAAAATGTATATAAAATTGTTTTAAGAATAGTATTACAATAAAAAATTATTTAAGCACAGTATTTTGACAAAAAATGATAATAGAATGAACCATTTTCAAAACTTTCTGCTTTCGTGAAAAATGCATCTATTGTAATAATATTTTGCCTGTATATAGCTCAGACCTCTGTACAGAGGTTCAAATAGAATTTTTGAACTATATAACTTTTAGAAGTGGGTTCATCCATGTTTTACGACAACAGAGGGGAGAAATTTTAAGAAAAAAGCACCCATAATTATTTCAATTGGATGTAACTCTGAAATCATAGTTGAATTTTTCAAAAATCATAGTTGAGTCTCTGTACAGGTCTGAGCTGTATACAGGCAAAATATTGTTATAATAGAAGCATTTTTCACAAAATTAGAACATTTTGAAAAAAGGTTATTCGAGGTTAATTTTTTGCCAAAATATTGTATTTAAATAACTTTTTTTGTTAAAATGTCCTTAAAACCATTTTATACATGTATTATAATCTAAGTGACACTAAATATCAGGAAAATTATCCATTTATACGCCTTTAGTCGGATACCTTAAACTGAGTCGCTATTTTAATGTTCCATGCTATGTTAATGTTAAATGTCATTTGAGTCAAATTTTTCGAAGTGTGAGATAAATGTTTTAAAGGGAAAAATAATGAGTTCTGGGTGGCCATTGGGTAAGTGGTATGTTGTAGCCCACGACTGGTCCAATTCATCATTGAAGAAGATGTATATCTAGGTAGTCTCGTACGTTAACCGACCAGTGTGATGGGGCACCATCCAATTGGAGAATGAAGTTGTCAATGTGATCCTGCCACTGTAGCATCAGCCAATAGAGTTAACATATCAGAAAAAGTGGCTTCCATATTCTTTTGCTAAACTCAGGAAGACTTAAAGCCTTTTCCACTGTAAACGCTACCCTTTCGGCTGTCTAATCACATGCCACGCATGCAATTGCCTGCCACTCTTTCCTCACGAGCGAGACTCTTACTTTGAGCTTACAAACTTTAAGTATTTCACAGAGTTGGTACTTGTCTTTAATTGTTATCGTTTTACAGCATCTGAAATGTGTATAATTTTTTTATGAATCTCCCTATATTGGAAACAAAGAAGTATCTGAAAAAGAAAAGAATGGCAAGAGCAGGTTCAGTTTGTTTAAAAAGGAAATGATATGCCAAATGTGAAGAATTGAAATGCTTTTTTTGTAGATGAGCACAATGAATACCTTTTAGTAGTAAAAACTACTTCTCTTTTTAGACTTTCACTAAAATATCTACTTAAATTTTTTTTTGTTTGGAGATATTTTTATTGCTATTTTTTCCGATCGACCTTTCTGCTAATTTGACATGCCCGATGTCTCCATTAAATTAATAGACATTTGAAAGTTGTCTTTTACCACATTTATGTAAACAAACTGGTACAATTTCATGCACAATAGTTGTACATTATTTGGTAATCTTATTTCTATTAGATAGAATTTTGCATGAACAAGCCTTCTTATCTAACAAAAAGGAAAATTAACGTAATGTTTCTTCAATATCTTTTGCGAATCAGTGCCGGTTTGTTCATTGAACGCTTGAGGGGTACGGATAATCTGGACTTAAACAAGTTTTCTGGTTATAAATTTCTATCCACCAGTGCCAAGGGGGCCTGTATATCCTCTGCGCCTAGGGCACAAAATTAGCTTAAATCGGCTCTGATACGAGTAAGTGTATTTCGAGAACCATGAAGGACTCATACAAGCTGGATGTCTTTTATCACTATTAAAGTATGAAGCTCACAAAACTCCGTCAAACATTTGCATTCATTTTTTAAAATATTTAAATTAATTTTTTTACTTAAATGAGTAAAAAGTTTTACGCATACTCATAATAATTAGTTCATAACACCTTTTACTGTTTATGTTATACATTTTTAAAAGAAAAATAAGATAAAATAAATTTTAAGTTTCAACTTGAGAAGTGTGTTTTCACATGAATTGAAATATAATTGAAATTCAACTCAGCTAAATTTATACATATAAAGGTTAAAAAAATGTACATGTACAAATACAATAAAGATGAATATAAATATGTACAGCAATTAATTTTACATATTTCCGATTTTTCAGGTAAGATATGTTCATTAATAACATATACTGGATTTGAATATGATTTGAAATAATTTTAATTGTCATAAAAATTAACCTCCAAGAAATTCGAAGAAATTTATATACCGTACTTATTTGAATATAAGCCGCATTCCAAATTCTCAACAAAAGTTTCTGAAAAATGAAAAATAGTTAAAAAAAAGGTTTATCGATATCCAATTTTACGAAACTAAAATAAAGTTAAAATGAGAAATAATAAGTGAATAATTAATTATTTTATTAGTATCATAAACTTTTAAATACATACATGAACCTATGATTGAATTAAATACTTCATTCCACAATTTTTCTTTGATTCTAAGCCGCACCAATTGTTCAGTAGCTATACCATTGGCAAAAAGTGTGGCTTAGATTCGAGTAAATACGCGCGGTAATTCATTTAAATTATTTCGCTCAAAATTATCATAATGTAAATTTTAAACATCAACTCAATATTCTACATCCACTTAAACAAAGACTCAAAAGAATTCTAACCGGATAATTTTATTCAAGATTTCCACCATTTTTCAGAGTGTGAGATTTACTATTCCAAGGACTCATCTCTTTGGAATAGTAAATCCCTTTGGTGTACTCCTCACTTAATTGCTTCCTTTCCCTTTCTCTACGAATGTCATTCTGCTTCTGCGCATCAGACCTCAGCCTTCTTTTCACTTGGGTACCTTTCAATTTAGCACCGCTCAGTCGTATTTTCTCGAGAATGCGAAAATCTTTTAGCTCTATTTTTGGTACCCGTCTTTCTGCATGATATCTTCTAGAGAACAAATCTGAATTTAAAGGAATTGGTTCAATAAAATTGTTCAGTAAAGAATTTTTTCAATTGAAATTGTAGTTTCTGTGTGAGAGGTTGTGACATTGATGATTCGATTGACAGTACATAAATCGGTGTTTGGTGAAATCTATTAAAAAGAAGATGAATTGATGAAATGGTGCATATTAGAATAAATATAGTGTATATAATAGTATACATTTCTGCATGATAAAATATAGAAATTGCAAGGGACTGCTTTTATTTAATACACAAAATAGTATGCATTGGCAATATATTTGTTTTAACTTCTTAAAAGTTATAAGATACATCCCAGTGTCACCGTTTTTCACATAAGCGCACGAATACGGTGTATTGGGAGGGGGGAAGGGAAATATAAGCAAGTTTTTCTCTGAGATAAGTAAATTCTTCGCAAGCACTATTAAGGTAATTTTATTGCATTACAACGCCTTCGGAATAGTTTTAGCGATAGCAGCGGAAAGAAAAGAACCGTATTTTGGAAGAACGGATATATACGTCTGGGCAAATAACGCACCGGTTGATCAAGACGGAGGACCAGTGGCACTTGAGGGCTTAAAAGAAATCACAAAACTATATCATACTTGTATTATGAAAAGCGTAATGTAAGAGTAAGTTTTAAATGTATGCATTATATGTATAAGATAATACGGTTATAAAATTGTGCAATAATGTATATTTACCGAACAATACATGACTACAACAGTCACCTTGTAGCCTAGTGGTCATAGTCGTTAACTCGTGGTTGGCATGTTATAAATTCGAGTCCTACTGCCACTGAAAACCATCGCGTGGAGAGACTGATGCTCGTTAAATCTGTCATAGCTCAAAGTCCTCACTTGGCGTGGTATGGAAGTTTGAAGAGTGGAGTACAGGTCAGGTGTCGTCATTGTCAAGGCCATTTTATGAGGCCCGTCTGAAATCACCCTCGTGTTGCTTTATAGTACGACTTTAATAAACACTCACTCAATCGCATGATCATAACAATGTGTGAGTAATATATGATTACAAAAACGCATATCGGAAATGTGTATCTGCATTACAAAAAATAGTACATCTTAATACAATGAAATGTGTTTTGTAAAGGGTGTTTTTTAGAGGTATAGAACTTTAAATTGCAATAAAACAACGATGTATTATTCGATTGACATGATTTTTTTTTTTTATTCGAAAGATAATCTTGTGGCATTACATTTTAATAATGATTTCTGGCATATGACTGCCACGGCTGGCTCGGATGTAGTCCAATCTGGACGTCCCGATGACTTAGGCAACATATATCGGCAATAACACGGCGAGTGTTGTCTTCCAAATGGTCAAGAGTTTGTGGCTTATCCACATAGACCAATGACTTTACATAGCCCCACAGAAAATAGTCTAGCGGCGTTAAATCACAAGATTTTGAAGGCCAATTCACAGGTCCAAAACGTGAAATTAGGTGGTCACCAAACGTGTCTTTCAATAAATCGATTGTGGCACGAGCTGTGTGACATGTTGCGCCGTCTTGTTGGAACCACAGCTCCTGGACATCATAACTGTTCAATTCAGGAATGAAAAAGTTAGTAATCATGGCTCTATACCAATCACCATTGACTGTAACGTTGTGGCCTTCATCGTTTTTGAAGAAGGATTCCACCAGCCCATAAAGCGCACCAGTCAGTTTTCTGGATGTAACGGTGTTTCGACATACACTTGGGGATTAGCTTCACTCCAAATGCGGCAGTTTTGTTTGTTGACGTAGCCATTCAACCAGAAGTGCGCTTCATCGCTAAACAAAATTCGCTTATGAAAATTGGGAACAACGGCAATCTCATTTTGGGCCCATTCGACGAATCTCTATGAGGCGTGAGTCTATTCATGATGAATTGACAAACCAAACTGAGAATAAATCACTTGACAGCTGTTAAATCGGTCGCCATCTTGGAAAGTAATGCCAACTTAAACTTCTATACCTGAAAAAAACACTCTTTATTATTTAAGCTATAGTTTATGCACTTGCACAGTATTATGCATTCACCGTTTTTGCATTATTATACAACTTTTGATATTTTTTGCCTTTACGATATTTTTTAAGTTTTTAATACTTATATTTACTGTTCTATATTTACATTAGTACACTATAGAATGTTTTTAAATATGTTGCCGAATTAAAATGCTAAAAGTCATTGCTATAGTTTTATGATAAAAACATATTTAAAATATAGTTTATCAATTGCTGAATGTCGACTTGTGTATTAGAATTGCATCACGATAATTTCTCTATAGTATGTATTGTTTTTAAAAATTGAAAATATTATTTCAACATGTTTAAAATAAAATATGAATTATAAGCTCTTTTGTTTGCATCGTTTTATTGATTTAATTGTAGCCTCTTTGGTACCATAATTTATACAACACATCTCTAAGGCACTTCGGTGTGTGTGAATAATGTTAATGATCTTCAACATGAAACATTATTTGGATTTTAAAAGTAAAAATTAATTTTCAGTCATAAACTTTTCATACTGTACCACTTAAAAATAAATTAAATTATATAAGCAAAACAATATTTTGAAATTTTCTTTGGCGATTCTCAAAACATCACTTCAAAATTTATTTCCATAATGCGCTTGTTGTTTATTCTTCCTTTAAAACTAAGATATAATTTCTTAAACACACACCAGTCTTTAAATATATTCATTTTTATCTCCTATGTATGTTCTGTAGAAATGTTTATACTTTTGTGAATACATGAAAATAATACCTTACTTTTTTCAAATACAGCAGGATAATATTTTTGGCTCACAAACACCATTTGGCACACTTTTTTTATTAAGAAAACATATAGAATTCCTACTTAAAAAAAGCTTAGTTTTAATAATTAATAATAAGCATGCTTTTAAAAGCGTATGCTAATTATTTTTTTACTTAAAATAAAATACAATTTTTGCCCCCAAGCAAATCAAATGACACAGTCCACACATGATGAATAAATGTTAGCGGATGAACATGTTTTCCTAAGACTGCGATTTCTAAGTTGAAGCTTCCGTGACACGCTCTATTTATTATGACTTTCACCTTTTTTTCCGGCAGAAAAAGAAATTCAATCGGGTAAGGTTTACGAATTAGAAAGAATTGATAGGGTTTTTAAAAGGTGAAAAGGGAAAAAGAAGAAAAATAACGCCGCAACACACTTTTCATATTTACATAAATGATTCACTATTACAGTTTCGAAACCCTCAAGCTCAATTGTCGAAATAAATTACTATTAAAAGAGAACATTATTTTTAAGGACTTTATGCTTTAATATTTGATTACCTACATGAATTATTCTCGACAAGGGTGAATTTCTAAGTTCTTTTTATTAATATAAGCTCAATCGTTCAAAAATTTATATTATAGTAACTGATGCGTATTTTAAAATAGAATTATATATGTAACTTTTCTTTGTATTTAAAGGAAAACAGGAATACAAATTTTGACAAATTGAAAATGGAAATATTTTATTTTATTATTCGACATATGGTAAAAACAGAAAAAATAAAATACCCCAATGTGTCTAATTGAAATATATGCATGATATTATATTGGCCTTAACTTCCGTGTTATTGCAGTGCTTAATAATATTTTTCCTTTGAAATACAAATACAGTGGGTGATCGGTTAACGAACACTTTCACGAAAGATTTTTGTGTTCGGATAACGAACACTTTCAAGAAAGATTTTTTGTGTTTGGACAACGAACACATATTCCGAGGTGATCAGGGATACACCCCTGAAATTATGGATGAAATTTTGACAACTGCTAGAGATCTGGAATTGGAGGTGGATGAGGATGACATAGAAGAGCTCATAATGGGACATGAAGATGAACTGACGATAGAAGAACTCCAAGAAATTTTGAATGAAGAACACCAAGAAACACAGCGAAATGTGTCTCCTGAACAAAAGGAAGACGAAAGAGGACCAATGCCGACATCTGCCATTAAAGATGGTTTGAAAAAGTGGGAGGCTGTCAGAGCAATGGTCTTAGAATGGCACCCAGACCGAGCTGATGTCAGTAGGGTTGGGGATCTTTACAACGATAATGCGATTAATTACCTCCGGAAAATCCTGAAAAAAAAGAGAAAAGCAATCGACATTGGACATGTTCTTCAACGCCCCATATGCAAAAAATGAAAAGGACTGTTTAATATGCAAGACTATATATCAGGGAGGGCGAACCTTTACGAATCAACGTGTCATTTTTTTCTGAAAAAATGTTTATTGAGATACGGACGTGCCGTCAAACGATTCTGACTCGTGATTATTGGGAAAAAATAAATCTAAATATACTAAAAAAAAAAAACTCAAAACTTTTTATTTACTTCCAATAAATACATTTCACTCTGTTTAGTAGTAATATTTTGGTGTAATACGTGTAATTCAAATTAAAGTAACATTTGTGTAACTTCTTCTGTAGCAGATCATATGAAAAATAATTTATATAAGAGTTGTAAGATGTTACTTTTAATAGAATCCATGCTGAATTGGAGGCATATGCCAAAAGGTTTCTAAGCTATTTTTAATGTTATTCTTCTATGAAAATAATGACTCGCAGGCATAGGTAGATAAAAATATGGTTAAAATAGGACGAGAAAACTTCTTCAAACAGTTAAAAATAGTTTTGAATCCGTTTTTCAAACGATTTTCTACATGCCACTGATTCAGAATATAAAACGCATACCACTTTGTCGCTTTTACTAATCATGTCATATTTCTCGGTCCACCAAACTTGAAATTCTGTTACACTTACTATCTTGCACTTTGATCTATTTATTTGCTGAACTAGCCATATTAAATAACAGTTAATAATTGTAAATATAACACAAATAAACTTAAATTATAGTTGTATCAATGCAATTTACTATGCTATGCGCAATACAATAACAAACGAGTGTGCTTTTCGCCTTTGCTCATCATCCTTCGTAGTGAACTTAGTTATTTTGAACTAAAATGCAAACCATTTTGATCGATGGCGTGCCCAAAATATTGTGTCGCGTGCCATTGGTTTGCCATCCCTGCTATATATGTATGTATTATTTTTTAAAAACTTACTAAGAAATTATACATTTTTTAAAATTTAATTTTTAGGGTCTCAGAACGAATTAATCGATTTCATAGAAGTCATGGTGAATCGATGATCGGTTAACGAACATTCGGATAGAGAACATAGTCTTGGAACGGATTATGTTCGTTAACCGATCACCCATTGTATGAGGTAGTTCGGGGAAAGACGCCGGTTGGGGGAAGATGCCAATTTGTTAATAGTTCTTTTATGCGTCGATGGATGGCAATTTTGAGCCACTTAAGGGTAGAGTTTGGTCCGACATTGAGTCTGACTTATGAATTTATCTGAATTAACCGTCTTTAATTGGCCTTATTTTCGATCTTGTGAGTATTTAAAGTGGTGTGAATACAAATTTATAATATTCCGTTCCTCATATTTAAAGCTTATAAACATACTTATTAATTTAAATAAGATATTAGAGCAATATAAGTGAGTTACGCAGAATGCTACACATACAATACATATAGAAACGGCCATGACACAGCAGCAATAAGGAAATAAGCGTGTTTGGCATTTGCTCCATATACTTGGGGGAACATCCTGCATGGTTCAAAAATAAATGAAATTAACTTAAATTTTTGACGATAACTTCTTATGGCACGGTAGGGAGAAATTTCCGTTGTGCCCGTTACGGTTGGCGATAAACGTAAGGTAGAAATGAATGAAGTTCCAAATCCCCCGTTTTAAAAAAGGCCATTTAACTCATACTATCTATTTCAAAGAAAAAATAATTACAGAATCGGAAAGATCATTTTTTTCGCCACGATATGGTACATTTTTTTTAACAAAATAATATTTTCTATTTTTTACGATTTTTTTAAAAATGAGTCCAAATTGATACGCTTTTATAAAAATGGTTTCTAAATTATTCCCTTTAAGTTTCCTTTCAAGTTAATGAATTGATATTTTATTCTAAACAAATTCACGCTTTTCTCTTTTAGAATCAGTCATAAAAAAATGACGGAATCTTTTTTTTTTGCGATATTTCAAAAAATACTCAAAATTTTAATTAAATATTTAATAACTCACTATTTATAAAAATAATCTAACGAAACCTTTTCTCCGTATGTAGAATAGTATTATCCGTAATCTGTTCAAATATTGAACAAATAGATTAAAAATTACGGCTTTTAAAAAAATTTCTTTTGTGTTTTTCGTCTATTAGCCCTCAGCAAGCACCCCTCTCTTCAGTCAACAGCAGCTTTAACAAGCCTTTCCTCTTTTAGCTTTGCGATACATACTTTGTTTTGTTTTTACGTTACCTAGAAGTCAAATTATAATCAATTTTATGAATTAAAAAAAAATCGGAATTTAGTCTTTAATCTACCCGAAGTAGGCATTTAAATGGTTCAAAATCTGTCAAAAATTAGTTTAAGGAGAGTTTGTTGCATATACAGTTTTAAAATTCTTTTAAGGAAATAATACAAACAATCTATTGTTTTAAAATTTAGTGGCAACACAACATTTCTTTCAATAGTTTGGCAATAAAAGATTGTGTTTACTAAATTTTTTTTCAATCGAATGGAATTTCTAAATCCAGTTTAAGAAGTGAGTTTTTAAATCATATATATGCTTTGGTGTAATTAATTTGATTGTTGTGAAAGTGTTATATAGTGCTTCATTAATTTGTATTTTAAGACTACAGTGGGCAGGGAAATTCTTTACAAACATGTCCCAAATTTTTACTGGCTCTATGTAACTTAGAACAAAAATCATATAAAAAAATTGGTGAGAAAAAAATTAGTATAGTTTTTAGAAATTTTAAAAATTTAAAAACTTTCAGGTTTGATTTTTTTAAATTTCATATTTTCACCTGATTTAACTTTAAGCAATTCTTTACAAATGTATGCATGCAATGTAATGTTTTATATGATAATTTACAAAATAGGTAAACGCAAATTTTTATATAAAAATTTCAAGACTTTGATTTCCTATACATAAAAACTTTAATTTCTTCTTTTACCCTATCACTATATAATAATGCATCCAAGAGTTTATAACTATACATTAGATGCCCCGACAAAAAAATTGCAATGCATGGAACATTTTGCATTTTTGTTTCGAGGCAAATTTTTGATTTAGACTAATAATGATGATACTTTTCTCAAAATACATACAACAACAAATTTTTTTGTATTATGTAATGAAAACGAAAATTTTGTCTATACTCATACCTTTTCCATTACAATTTTTTTTAATACAGTTTGAATTAATAATGATAATAATAAATAAGATTACTTCAAAATAAAACTTTATTATACAATTCAATACATGTAAGCCAAAGAAGTTAACTTCTAACGCGTGTTCACACTGATACACGCTTTCTTTTTTCATTTTATAACACTATATACTATCGTATAAAATATAACTACAACTAATAATTAGGCTGTGAGGATGATACAGGGGATCTCCATAGGACCAGGATGTGCAGGCCTGAAGTCGACTACTACTTCAGCCTTCTGTAGACTGTTCTGCAAAAAAAATTTGTTTTTAGCAAACTAATTATGTCTTTTGTTTTTCTATAGTTATTGTTATTTAACATTTAATTTGGTAATGTTTGTCTTATTTTTTATTTACTTACTGTGGTGTTGCATCTTACTCCATGACAGGTGTATCTTCCCCATATAAAGGGTGTTTTTTTAGAGGTATAGAACTTTAAATTGCAATAAAACAACGATGTATTATTCGATTGACCGAACTTTTTTATTCGAAAGATAATTTTGTGGCATTACATTTTAAATATGATTTCTGGCATATGACTGCCACGGCTGGCTCGGATGTAGTCCAATCTGGACGTCCAATTTTCGATGACTTTTTCCTTAACATTTGTGGCCATATCGGCAATAACACGGCGAATGTTGTCTTCCAAATGGTCAAGCGTTTGTGGATTATCCGCATAGACCAATGACTTTACATAGCCCCACAGAAAATAGTCTAGCGGTGTTAAATCACAAGATCTTGGAGGCCAATTCACAGGTCCAAAACGTGAAATTAGGCGGTCACCCAACGTGTCTTCAATAAATCGATTGTGGCACGAGCTGTGTGACATGTTGCGCCGTCTTGTTGGAACCACAGCTCCTGGACATCATGATTGTTCAATTCAGGAATGAAAAAGTTAGTAATCATGGCTCTATACCGATTACCATTGACTGTAACGTTGTGGCCTTCATCGTTTTTGAAGAAGGATTCCACCAGCCCATAAAGCGCACCAAACAGTCAGTTTTTCTGGATGTAACGGTGTTTCGACATACATTTATGGATTAGCTTCACTCCAAATGCGGCAGTTTTGTTTGTTGGCGTAGCCATTCAACCAGAAGTGCGCTAAATCGCTAAACAAAATTCGCTTATGAAAATCGGGAACAACGGCAATCTCGTTTTGGCCCATTCGACGAATCTACGCCTTGCTTGATGATCGTTTTGATGAATTGCCAAACCAAACTGAGAATAAATCACTTGACAGCTGTTAAAACGTTCGCCATCTTGGAAAGTAATGCCAACTTAAACTTCTATACCTGGAAAAAAAACACTCTTTATACGGGGAAAATTGCACAGTTATACATAAATGAATTTCTTTAACATTAAATTTTTCTTATTTATTTTCATATTAAGAAGAGAATTAACTTGAATACATAACCAATTAAATATTGAAAAATGAAGTGAATTTTTTTCTTGGTCTTGTTAGTTCAATTTTCATTCTACTAATCGAAAAATCCTTAAATGCGGCAACTTACCCCGATTTACCTTATCTGGAATTTATGAAAATTGAAAACCTTTACGAAGGAAGTTCTTACATTTGTAAGTCTAAAATTCTTTTTCCCAATAACTTGAAATTAAAATCAATGAATTGCATTTATTTAATTTATTCAAAATCTTATTTGTGTTAGAACTTGAAGGAAGAACTTTATATAACTTTTATAACTTTTTGTAACTTCTGATCCTTTTTTTTAGAATCAGTCAGAAAAGGACTCATTTTCAAATTTCATATTGGATTCATTATTAATTTAAGCAAAACACGTTAATAAAAATAAGTACCGTAAAATACAGCGTATAATGCGCGCTTTTATCAGAAAAAATAAGATCAAAATTTACGGGTGCGCATTATACGCCGGGGAGAAAAATGAATTAAAAAATATAATACCAGATAAAAAGTACTTTTTGTTTAAAATTTATTACACCCTGTAACTCTCTTGTGGGTTGATTTTTGAAAACACCTTCCTAAGTTGATTTCCACTCAGCAAAAGTAACACATTGTTACAAATTTTGAGTAATGAACAATTAAAGTAGTGTAAATAATTTATATCTGGATATTTAATGCGTTAATATTACTTTCTGTTGTATTTATTTTATGCTAAAATTGTAACATTGACAAGCAAGGCCGTTCCTTACATTATAATAGCGATTCAATGGAAGCATAGTAAAATGTTAGGGATGGAGCCACGTTCGTATCATTTTGGTGACCGTGTTGGCAACTTGACGATTGATTGAACAGAAATTGATATGATGTAGAGCCACCTGGTGGAGAGCTGCAACAAAGAGGATAGCACAAAAACCTTCTTCACAAAAAATACATATACATGCCAATTTTCATAGTGATAAGTTGAACGGTGTTCGAGTGAAGCGATTTCATATATATATACAAACATCCATTTCTATATACACTCTGTCGCAAAAAAATATATGCACCCAGAAGAAATTAAGCTACATTCACGAAATTTGGTATGCATGTAGTGTATATGAAAATAAACAAATGATTAAAAATTCAGAACAAAATATCATTTTATTAAGCGGTTACAGCTTGCAAAAGCTTAAAAATCAGTAAGTAGTAAAGCCACCTCTGGCAGCTATACAAGCCGAAATTCGGCGTAGCATCGATTCAATTAGATCACTTATGACCTCCTGTGGAAGATCCTGCCATAGTCTTTGCATCTGCGCAGTTAATTCTCCTGTATCTCGGAACGGCTGCAGTTGCCTTCCCAGCGCGTCCCAGACATGCTCTATTGGCGAAAGATCTGGTGACCTGGCAGGCCATGGTAGGACGTCATATCCTTGAAGACATTGTTGGGAGAGTCGCGCAGTATGTGGACGAGCATTATCCTGTTGATAAATGGCACCTGGGCGACTTGATAGCATGGGTAGCACAATCGGCGTTAAAATATCGTCCACGTATCTGTGAGCTGTCAAAGTGCCTTGAAGGACCACTAAAGATGATCGTGTGTCCCAAGAAATTGCTCCCCACACTGTCACACCTTGTGAAATTGCTGTATGCCGCTCGACAATAAATGCCGGATCGGACCGCTGGCCGGTGCGCTCCAGACACGTGTGCGGTGGTCATCAGCACTGAGACTGAATCGGGATTCATCACTGAAGATGACACGTCTCCAGTCTGTCACACTCCAAGTTGCCCGAGGTCGGCAAAATCCAGTCGACACTGCCTATGATGTGGGGTCAGTGGTAAGCGTCTTAGCGGACGTCGGCTCCTCAAGCCAACTTCGGTCAGTCGTCTCCCTTTATGGTTTCTCTTGATGGCACTGGATGTCTGGAAGGAGGTAAGTGGCGTTGAATCGATGCTAGCGACGTTGTTGGTGCCGAAGTGGCCACTCTTCTGATTGCACGATCCTCGCGATCATTTGTGTTCCTGGGACGTCCTGACCCTCCGCGACGGTACACTCTACCTTCTGTGATCCACTGTTGCCAACACGGAGCAACTACCATATCGCCCGACCGAGGTGGCGGCCGATACGTCTATTCGACCAACCTGCTTCTCTGAGGCCTATTATACGGCCCCTATCAAAGTCCGTCAGCTGCTCGTACTGCCGCTGGTTACGTCTTAGAGGCATCCTAAGTCTCAATATCGTCTATCAAAGTCATCAGATTCGTTTGATAGCCGTACGGTGCTCGTACTCATGCTTTTAAACTCGCAGTTGCGCAACTAATATGCGCATAGCACACTTAGCCTTGTCTCATTGGCTTCGAAATTTTAATCATTTGCATATCTCTTACCAGACTACATTCTTGCCGAGTTTCGTGATTGTAGCTTGATTTCTTCTGGGTGCATATATTTTTTTGCGACAGAGTGTATATAGATATTATTTCAGCAAAGAGTGAAATAATATCTAGAGTTGGAGAGTTGGAGAGTTTATAGAGTGTTGGAGTGAAGCGAAGTCATACATACAAACATCTATTTATACATATATATATGATACATTAATATTAGCAGGTATATATTTTCAATTCGAATGTTAATGAAAAACGCATAAACTGAAATAAATACATCAAATGTTTCACTATCCAAAATATAAAGGTGGAGATATATAAACAAATATTTTAAGACTCAAGTCTTTAAATTTTTAAGAAAATGCTTTATTTTATACCATGAGTTAACGCAAACTGTTCTGAGTAAGCCAGAAGAAGCATTACTAAAAACAACAATTTTGCATTAATATTTCCATAAACAAGCATTTCCATATTTTCTTTGTAGAGAACAAATTGAGACCTCTTTTAATTCAATGCATATTAATAAAATAATATTTACTTTTTATGAAAAAAAAAGTGCCACATTACATTTCAAAATTATTATAAATAATTATTCTTCGAAGAAAAAGACTTATTGATAATTGATAAATATATAAACACACATAACAAAGAATGTTGCATAGAAATGTATAGTATAATATTTCTAGTTTCATTCTTCTATTCCTACATTAAAATTGAAATATGGTGCAAAACTCTCGTGAAATGACGTAGAATGAGATTAATTGAATGCATGTCCAAATTCGAGAGCTAGTTTGTCACTTTCCTTAAATATAGTTCTTGGACGCTTATACTCGTAGAGGAGAGGTAAAGTTATTCAATAAATTAATGTGAAGTTGTTAAACCTTAGAACACAAGAATGTTGGCATAGTGTTTAATTATTAGAACATAATCTTTGAGCTAGCTAGCTCGTTCTTTAATTAGAAGGTTCTAGCAACCCTAGATCTGGGCGGAATTGAGCTGACGTTACAAGGAAAATGTATTCCTCAAATAAACGTACCCTTAATTGCAGCGTTTATAGTCGGTGGAATAAATTTATATTGTTAAAATAAACACTTAGGAACTAAATGGGGGACGTTCTGGAACTGATTTGCTTTGAGTCTATTTGAAGCCGCATAATTAAGTGGAGCTCCAATACTAAATGATATAGTAAATCTAGCTTTAGAATTCAAGAGAGCCAGTAATAGTGGCTGTTGTAATTCGTGAGGTAAAACGTAAGCTTTAAGCAATTAAAGACGTTTATTTCCGAATAATAAGTGCTTTTTATTCCAGAAAGGCTAAATTATAAGTAACATCTTGATTGCAAAATTTATACAAAATTAATATAATCAATGTTGCAACTATTCACTCCGGGGCTAGTTTGTAGGCCCATTTTTTATAATAATGTTTCATTAAAATATTTTCAGGATAATTTATTTATAAAAAAAATTCACTCGTGACAAGGCTAGCCACAATTCGATATCTATACCACTGGGCTAACACGGCCACAGTAAATAACTTGCAAACACTACCTTCATAAGCCTGTTTCCTCATTTTTCTTTTAGTATCTAAACAGACGATTTATTTAAATATAATTGTTTGAATATTTAATGAAAATTTGTAAAGTGGTTTTTGACGTCACATTTTCAAAAGGATTTTCATGGTAACTTTTTTTTTTTGCTAATCCATTTGTATGACAACAAGAACTTGCCAGATCTGTAAAAGGCAGATGATTATGCAAATATTGCAGGGAGTTATTTATATATATGTATGTTTTTCGTTTTTCACCCTTCTCTATTTATTTGAAATTTACGGATATATTTTAGCTACTCGTACACGCTGTATTTAAATTTTGCGAATGAAATATCTTTCGTTTTTAAGTTAATTTCAGAAGATTTCTCTCTCCTAAAAATACTCATTACTATGTCACGTCTTTGAAATAATCATTACAGCTGAAAAAAAAACCCCAATTAGTTTTGGAATACTACCATAATTTATACAATATCGTAACATGCATTAAGGTCGTAAAATCTGTTTTGGGAATAATTATCTTTAGAATCATTCTAAAAATATGTTTTTTCGAAGGGGTATTTTCTTACTCGTGTAAACTTGAGTCTTTTTCGTATCAAAACTGTAGATTCTCTGCATTTATAATACATATACTGAAGTTAAATGATTACAAAATCATTTAAATAAAATCACATAAATTTCAAACAATCATTTTGAAATTTGGTGAATTATTTACTTTAGTTAAAGTTCCTTAGGACAAACGCTGGATTTTATATTTTTGCATTTTGAGAATATATCGTTGAATGGAGCAGATATGTGTGTATTTTGAAAAACTGCAGTGAGAGATTCAATAAAGAATAATTCAAAAAAATGTCTAAAATATTTTTCTTTCAATATTTACAGTGGTTTATCGAGGTTATGATTGCCAATGAATTCTCCAAAATGATTATCACTGGGAATTTATTCTAATTTGTATAACATAAGGGTTTGTCCCTTGGTACTTCACTGCGCATCTCGCGAATTCCACTAATTAGAGGAAGCAAAATTTGCGTAACCCTCGATTTCCGCGGATTATGCATTTTTTCTGATTATTTATCTGAGCAACCCGTGCTATTCCTGTTTATGTTTTCATGAATGTTTTTATTTTCATATTTTTATGATCTAATTAGTTCTAAAATTTAAAATAAAAACTGGTTCACAATTCTTTTGTGTATTTTAACTCTAAAATGTAGATTTGAAATTCGTATTTAAACGATACTTAATTTTTGAACCTACTTTGACAAAATAACTACGCAGCGATAAAGTTAAAAACATGTTCCTTCTCATGCCCGTTAAAGTAACTTAACGATGTTTTGCCCTCTATTTCTCGTGCCACGATAATTCCGGGCTGGAATGGGCCTCTGTAGCCTTAGATGTCATAATCATGGACCCGTGACCGGTGCGTCATTAGTTCGAGCCCCAGCACTACTGAAGACACGCTATGCTGATGGGCTGATGTACATTAAGGCTACACAGTACCCTTTTTCAAAATTTTTTTCAAGACTAAGAGTAAAAATATAAATCATGTTTTATATCCAGTTATATTATTAGGATGATTCTGAAAGTAAAAAGTTAGTTTTACCAGTTATTATATAATAATTTTAAAAAATTAACATTTTTTGAAGTTTTTTCAATTTTTTATAAAAATTAATGTATTTGCAATACTTGATTTCAGAATACTTTTATTCGAAATTCTAAATCCTGTATCAGCGAAGGGCTGATTCTCAGATACCTCATTTTCAGTAATAATCCATCTCTTCGAAACGTTGTTTCTCATGGCAACATGATAACGTTTTGGTCATGACACTTTTTCAACGCGAAAAATTAACAATAAAGCTCCTGAACTGTTTTTTAAAACACAAACTGGCTTTGAAATCAATTCTTAATTAAGTAACTATGAGAACTAAAAAAATCAAACGATAGCAGAAATGACTTAAGTAATGAAAATTGAAATTATAATAACCACTTCATATATACTGAAAGAGTTGATTGTGCTCAAAAATATTTTTTAGTTAATTCAATTTAGAAATGGAAAAATGCGTTAAAGAGAAACCGAAACCAAAGCCTAAGCTCAGAAAACTTCAAATATCTTAAAAATTAATTTGCTTCCAGATCTGAAATTTGATGGCAAATTTCCCAATGATATGGAGCACTAGAAAATGCAAAAAAAGGTACTTTTGAAATTTGTAGGATAATGTGTAGTCTTAAATCTGTCGAAGCACAAAGTCCTCCCGCTGGCATGATGTGGAAGTTCGGATGTGGTGCCAGATTAGGTGTTGTCCTCGCCACTTGATGGTAGCTCAAAATTATGAGAACCGTAGCTAATAGACCTCATAGTTCTTTATTGTGCGACGCTAAAAAATACTTATCCGGGCTCGAATATTCTAAGGTAAAGCATTGAAAAATTTGAAAATAATTTATTTCTTATATATTTAAAAATTTGCATTTCTTATCTTATATATCAGATCATATTATTAATGCAATTGGGGGAAGGTTTATTTCCCCCTAATTTGTGTGTGTGTGTGTGTGTTTTATAGGCTATACTTATTTTTATATTATTTTTTTTTAAAATAAAACCGATTTTTTTCTTTTGCTGTTTTCCTGAAAATTGTACAACTGTTGAAGGGAATCACTAATAAATTTTACAACATTTTTATCATAAAAATTTAATGATTTAGTGTAAATAGGTAAATAATAATTTACATAAAAGTTATAAAATTCAAGATTAAAATGGTTTCAAAAATTTGATATGATGACATTAATGGTTCATGGAGACTGATTTTTTAAAATTAAAATGCAACATATTTATTCATTTAATAAAAACCTATACCTATATATCATCTTTTGTAACTAAATGAAGAAAAAAAAAGTAAATGAATTCCTTAAAATATAATTTTATATATATTACTGAGTTCAATTTCTTACAGGAAATTTTTAATTAATATATTTTTTTGTAAAGAAAACATAATACGAATTGCAAAAATAGTAATGACGTCATTTTATCATAGCCAGTTAAGTTTATAAAGTAATGCATTACCACTATTAAACTTTATTATTTAAATGTCAAACTGAGATTAAATTATTCAGATATACAAATGTATTAACATCTGAAATAATAATACATATCATTTATTTAGCTTTGCAACAAGAAAGAAATCGCTTTGCTCCTTAATAAAAAAGCACCAATATTCACAATGAATACATTAATTAAAGTTTCATTCTCTTTAGTCGTGTTATTAGACATGCAATTAAATGTAAATAATTCAACGTTGAATTGAGTGTTGATATAAATATTCCTAAAAAAAGAACAGACATGAAAGGAAATTCTCCGAAAAAGAAAATCGTCTGCTTCATTGGATATTTTTAATTCTTACAAATTAATTTTCGAACAAAGAAATGTTATTTAAATAAAGTAATAATTCCTAAAATAGCATTTTATTTTGCAAATGAATGTATATTTACGTACGTCATTTTTAATTTTTTAACAGAAATCGTGGTTTACAGAATAGTGTTATTCTCTTTTAATTATCTATTTCTTCAAAAGATCTATTCTATCTGTTAATTCTTTTATTTTAAAACTACTTTCTTTTCATCTTTCTATTGATAATAAAGGTTCTTATTTGTCTTTCTTAATTAGGCATCTTATCTTGTGTGAGATCTTAGAAAGAGAGTGTCTTACTTTTATTTTTAAAATTTTATTATCTTTTTTCTCTGAAGCACAAATATTTGTTTTTCTTTTAGAGAGAGAAAAATTTAATTTTCAATTTTATCTACTATGTAATTTTGTTCACTATATTGAACTGTACCTCTGATATTACTTCAATGCATGCATGTATAATTTTTATTTTTATGCTTACATTCTGATAGTAAATTAAAACTCTTGAAAGAAAGTGGTAAGAAAATTCTGAATATCTTATTTCACGACATAAGATATCATTGACTTAGTATAAAAAAAAATCTTAATCTTTTAAAAAAAATAGCTGAAGATACTTTTATTTTCAGCCTAGCTAGCAAAGTTATAATTAATTACATCCTATTTTAATCCTTAAGAGTAAGAAAATAATAAAGTGTGATGAAAAGATAAGAGCAATTAACTTTTCTTTGTCCTTAAAAATCAATTAGCTTTAAAGAACAATATTGTTTTCCCACACGCGAATACTGTGAGGAAACTGAAACTTTACTGACTATTTATTTAAGTACGCTGTTGAGCAGTCGTAAGATATAAATGAGATCAGTGTTATATATATAAAAAAAAACTTTAACACAAATTTTTGTTTCAAAAAAAATCAAGAACATTCTTTTTTTTCTTTTTGTTTTATCGAGGACATTTATGACCCAGTGCACCACAAAGTATTACACGGAGGCTTACATGGAAGTAAGCGTGAAGTACACATCACAAAGATGATAATAATTTTAACACAAGCATCCATACCTTCTCCTGGATTCGAAACCAGACCCTACGTTACCGCAGACAGCGTTACTAGCTACTATACCAGATGGGCGTCAATCAAGCATTCTTCGAAACTAAATTTTTGTTACATTGCATACAAATTTAGGAATTTGTTGAATTCAGGTGCATTTATTAATTAATTAATGAATTAAATCTGCTCATATTCTTTAAATACAATATAATAGCAATAATAATAATAATAATTTGAATATATTAACTTTGGCAAGTGTGTGTAAATAATAATTTAATTATGATGAATATATTAGATGCTTGAAATTCTTTAACGAAAACATATTTGCAAATGTTGATATTCTATTTGAAATTGACGGAGAGTTCTCCGAAATAGTAAATATAGTTTACTGTACATCAGAGTTTCTCAAACTGTGGGGAGCGCCCCCCTTGGGGGACGTGATAACTCTATGAGGGGGGCGCGAGCATATTGAAAAGTCGAAAACAAAAGATTATTTAAAAAAAATATAAATTTATTGAAAGCAAACAAACAAAATACTTTCCGGTATAATAAATTGTAAAATACACATTTACACTGATGTAATACACTTATAAATGTATCAGTACTTTGCTATGTATTTCATTATTAGTTCAACAATATTAGGTTAAGAACAAGTTTGATAATTATCAGTGATACCAAGGGCTTGTATTAACACTTATCTTGATAATTTGTACGGTTTATAATTCCTTCCCTAAGTCACGTGATTCGTTCTCCAATGCCACCGTTTTCTGCGTAGGCGCGCGTGTTTTGATGTTTGTTTGGGGAGAGGAAGGAGAAAAGGAATAAATAAGCAAATCCCCTGAAATGAGTGAATTCTTTGCAAATACTTTCAAGGCCCTTTTTTTGCATTCCAATCCTTCGGAATTTGTTATGAATAGCAGAGCACAGAAAAGATCATACTTCGGAATAACGTATATATACGTCCAGGAAATTAATATTTTGGCAGAGCGAGACGTTTATATACGTTAGTGGCATATAAGAGGGCAGAGTAATATTGTAGCTTTAGTGTCAAAGTATAGTATTAATGAATTCAATACATTGTTATTGTATGGAGGGGGTGCGATGAAAATGATGGTTGAATATTGGGTCGCGAATATTGAAAGTTTGAGAAGCCCTGCTGTACATTTAACATAAAGCGTTCTAACACAACGGGAAGCAGACAAAAGAGACAAATAACACATACACTAGCTGCAGCAGGCTACATGAAGGAGGACAATAGAGAAAGATGAAGAGGGTTCATTTTCGAGATATCTTGGTCTATGTACGAAGTTGCAAACGGAAGTACAAATCACATGATCTGCGTAGATGGATAGATATTTTTATTGGTGTATAGATACAGGGTGAAATATTAGGTGGATTGGCGGGTAGCTAGTTATTATTTACGTGTGATCCCAATGGCCAGAACCATTACAAATTAAAAACATGTTAAATTAATGGGAATTATCACACACACACGCACGCACGCACACACACACACACGTCAGTCTTTAAATATATTCATGGCGTAATTTCTGAAAAAAACATTTGATATTTTTTATTGATCAAAATATGAACTGTTTTGAACTTTTTCGGAACTAATTGAATCTTGGAGAATGTTATTTTCTGACATTTTCGTATTATTATTTAATTTTAATTGAACTAGGGTTTTTTTACCAATACATGCAAAATTATAGTGATCACAATATTTCCATGGATTATTCCAATTTTTAAGTAGTAGTTAATAATCATATCATTGGTAAAATAAAAGTATATTGAAATTGTCATAGTACATTTACACTAACTTCTAAAAAATGCATGGCAGTATGGATATTTTACATTTTCATGAAAAACAAAACACCAGTCTATTAAAAAACTCAATCATTTGAATTTTTCAAGTTCTATGAAGAAAACTTTCAGCTAATGTTTTTCATGTTCGGTAAACTTCCAAAATATCCTAAGTACTTTTAAGACTAATACTTCGAAGCATTCCAAAGAAAATTTAATTTTAAGGAAAATAAAGAAAACTTCATCTTTGAAACTTAAAAATGTCATTCTCAGTTTCACACAGAAAAAAATGCCTTTAAAAATATTTTAAGTATTTGACAGTATTACTTAGGCCATTCAGGAGCAATTATCTCTAATCCTTTCTTCCATGCTATTGATTAAATGAGAAGAACAATCTAATTCCTTCATTAGCATATCCACTTCAAGTAATCTGACAAGGCCTCGGCCCCAATTTGCATGAGTGGGACAAATCTGAGTCTGCTTCTCGCGACAGGCAATGATATTTTTTCGGGAAAATATTTGAATATCTAATGCATTTTAAGTGTGGAAAATCGATTTTTTCTTTGAACTTTCTTGCACTGATGTTTTAATGGGAGATGAATAAAGTTTGCAATTGTGAATCGGTTGATTGTAGGATAGTTAATTGTCTCAAACCCTCTTAGATGTTGTAACCGATGCAATCAATACAAGTTTTGTTATTTTTCTGTTTGGAAAGAAACTAATTTTAGAATAAATCAGTGAATCATTAACTTTAAATGACTGTATTACGAGAAATTAATTTATAGCTGAAGGGCAAAGCTTTGATGCTTTTAAATTATCTGTTTCGTTTTGATTATTTCTTAACTTAAAGCTATAAATCTCTCTAATTGACCATTGATTTATTTTAATAACTATAAGTTTAGTTGAATTCTTTTCTCTTTGTTGTGTGTTGAGGCTAATTCTACCTGTCTGACGTAGTCAGAACGAGGCCCTCGAAATATAACGTGGAAAGATGCTAGAAGTACGCCTGTCGTTGGCCTAGGCCTTGAGCACCACACAGGTGACAGTACGAACTAGCTCGGCGAAATTCCCAGAAGAGACTATAGATGGCGACACCACCTATCTCCACCTCCACAGTTTTGACATGGGACTGGAGGGGAGGGAAATATTCACCAGTCCCATGCACTTGTGATTCAGCCCACAAGAATTTCGGACCCACCGATTTAACGAGCACGCATTCCGTGTGTACTCGGAGGGTATTTTGTGGCATCGGGCATCGATCCCAGGCATTTCGGTCTGGAGTCCGATGCTCTAACCACCAGGACAATTCAACAAGAAACTGTCTCCGTTGTAGCTTAGTTGTTTTGGTCACGAGTTCGGACTCTTGTGACACTAAGGACAAGCCGATGCTCATTTAATCTGCAATGGTTCAAAGTCTTCTTGTTGACAAGGCGTGGGAAATGGGGTGTGTGCTCAGGCGTCGTCCTCGACCATAGTTCAAAATGCCGAGGTTCATTGCCAGTAGCCTTTGTTTTGCTTTATAGTGGGGCGTTAATAAACACTAACTTAGCAAGGACTTTTCATACACGGGATTACACAAAGCGTGTGTTGGAAAAATGACTTTTTTCATCAGGAAAATTTTTTGATGTAAATGCTCACTCAAAGGGTGTAATAAGAAAACCAGTACACATAATTTAAGTAGATAATACATGGAGAGATCTTGCTTTATAAATTTAACGATATTTATAAAAATGAAGTTATTTACGTTAAATAAATATTTTTTGATGAAGTTTTTATACATTACATTTTAAAAAAGAAAACAAAATGTTGCATTTTTTAGCCAGAAATGTTCTGCAATAATTGAATTATTGTGTTAATTTATATTAATTTTTATTGATGTTCATTTACTGATAATTATTGTAAATATTCATCTTTAGAATTTGAACCTTATTAAGAATTTTCCATTTACTAAATAAATTGATCACATTTAATCTTTTTTAGAAATATTTTAGGGATCAAAAAATAATCCAGTGTTAACCTGATGAGCAAAAAGATATCAATGAAGATATTCTGAACACATTTTGAGGGATAGAAATCTGCATTTCTCCAAAATAGACATAGCAAAATACATCAAATCAGAAAGTAACTTGAAAGCTTTTTTTTATACCGAAGCTTAGTTGTTTTGTGTCAATTTGTAATACAATTTCATTACAATAGCAATTACGCTAATTACGCTAATTCTGAGGTTTAGTTTTATGACTGTGAAAACTTTTTTCATTTTATTTCTGAATTCTCAATACTTTATGTAAATATTCCAAAATTCACACACACAATTATGCTTAGTGTTACTCTTATTTTACATCGCACATCTTACTACATCAACTTTGGTAAACACTTCTTCATCAACTAATTATGCACTAAAATTTATCAGATTGACTGCGAATAAACTTATACAATAGAACACTTATGTCAATGAAATAAATGTATATTATACTTATTACGATTTTTTTGCCCTTACTTGCACAGTTTTATTATATTTAAAACAATTCGAAAAGCAATTGAGAAAATTGAATCTGTAACGTATAAGATAATTCTAAATTTGACTTCATATTCGAAAGAAGCAATAAAATAAACATTAAGAATGCATGAATAAGAAAAAATATATTACTTAAAAACTATTATTATGAGGAAAACGAAGATTTAATGTCTGCCAACTTGTAAAAGATGATATTGGAATCGTTTTCGATACGCATCGTTAAACGCTGCATATACTTTAGAGAAGAATATAGTGAGAAACAAGCAATGCGCATGTGTGAGCACACACCTATCTCAGGACGGAATAGCTTATTTAAAGTTTTGTATGTTTCATAATGATTTTATCTATGATGTGTATAAACGTGTCATTTTATATCAGTTTTCGAGATTGCCTTATGAGTAAAATTACTCAACATATAAGTTGCATGGTTATTTATTTGTCTAGTTTTCTCGAGTTCAAAATATCGATAAGTCTTCTCTGCACTTTGCTCTTATTAGTTATTTTGATAAACAAATCAATATAAAGTGAAATTTACTAAACAAAATCACTGCAGTTTTATGACAAGGACATTACTCATTTTATAGTTGTTTATTATTAGAGGTAAACAGTTTTGTTTCCCACTGTAGAATAAAGTTAATTTATCTCACATCCACCAACCCGTTTTTTTAAATGGAGTATTGATTTAATTGAAATATAGAACTATTATTTTATTAGAAATGGAAACGAATAAATACAAATAAACAAAAGTTTATCTAATTTTCGTTTTTATGCTAGATAAGAAATATTTTGAAAGAAATTGATGCGTACATACAAATAGCTCAATTTCAACAACTTCCTTTTAACTGGTTGATCATTAAGATTGATCGAAACATTATTTTTCAGAAGTCCTACTTATGCGGAAAAGATGTTCTTTGATATTCAAATAATGAAAGAATAAACGAAAAAATTAGTTTATATGTTAAGTATTGCAGCAAGTGTACGGAATTCAGGTATTTGAGCTTTTTAATGGTAAAGAGTCAAAGTAACTTTTGTTAACGAAAAACTGGCATTTTAGTAGGTCTTAATATTTAGTGCGACGAGAGGACTACTATTGTATAGTTACAAGAAATAAAAACGTCAGTTTCATTTAACAGATTCTTTTGTGCTAAATTTTAAGAACTACCTACTGTCGAAATGACTGTTAAAGATAAAGTGAAAGAGAGAAAAAGCTTGGTTCCGAATCATTTGACGGTGCACCGAGAGATATGGAGTTATGAAACGTTGCAGCGTATATTGCATTATTCTCTATATAGTAGTCATCAATTACCATCACTTTGGTTTATTTATATTAAAGAAAAATAATTTTATATTGATATAACCAGAATTGAATCTTTTTACATTTTTTTTGAAAATTCAGCCCCTTTGCGGCAATATTAAACTGTGAAATTATTTTTTTTAAATTATTTTTCTTCTAATTTCCATACCACGAAATATCTTTTCCGCATAGGTTGAGGTTTCAATTAATAATAATCCCTCCCCATATAACTGCGATCCACTATTAGTCATACTGGTCTGATATGTTTTTCATGGGCGCTCTTAAGTTTCTTTTATGTAATTTTCGAAAATATATCTGAAGCTTTTATAGTTTGGGTGTCACTTTTTGAAGGATAAAATGCATCGATTGGAATTTAAAAATGATAAAGTTAGTCTGAGATAAACTCAATTGAATATTCATAATTTTAGAACTAAACAAAACTAATGATACATTAAAATATGTTTAGTCATATCATTAGAGTTATTAAATTTTATGTACAAATGTATAGTAAATTTATTGAGTTATATACATTTTTTGACTCAGTTTACTAAGGTACCTGACTACGTTCGGAACCGTGATTTTAAAAAGCGCATAAATGGATAATTTTCATGATATTTTGTGTCACTTAGATTAGAATATATGTATAAAATTGTTTTAAGGGCATTTTGAAAAAAAAAACTATTATTTAAATACAATATTTTGGCAAAAAAATAACTTAGAATAACCTTTTTACAAAATATTCTCTTTTTTAAAAAATGCTTCTAAAATAATAATATTTTGTTTATATAAAGTAAATACTTTTTTCCAGAGAGTCTGGACTATTTTTTTAAAAAAAATCACATTATTTTCAGAGTTACAACCCATTGAAATAATTATCGGTGTTTTTTTTCTTAAAATTTCTCCCCTCTGTTGTCGTAAAACATAGATAAACCCACTTCTAAGTTATACATTTCAAAAATTCTAGTTAAGCCTCTTTAGAGAGGTCTGAGCTATATACAGGCAAAATATTATTATAATAGAATCATTTTTCACAAAAGGAGTATATTTTGAAAATGGGTCATTCTATGTTCACTTTTTGTCAAAATATTGCACTTAAATATTTTTTTTATTGTAATACTATTCTTAAAACAATTTTATATAATTTTCTAATCTAAGTGACACTAAATATCATAAACATTATCCATTTATACGCTTTAGCAAAATAACGGTTCGAACGTAGTCGGATACCTTAAATTATTGTAAGAACAAGTTAATTGTAAGACACATCATTTATGTTTTTATGTAATTTGAAAGGATATAGTTTTCATTCTGACATTATTTAATTTTTAAACATTAAATAGTGTCGTTGGCGAAATGTTTTGTTCTGAAAAAATAAATATCCTTTGAAGTACATTATCCTTTATTGCTATAAACATTAAAAAAAAAGTGAACGTATTTAAAAATGTACAAGTTGATATGCGGTTTAATCTTTGCATCAACCTCACTGTTTATCTGTATTAGGCAAGCGTAAGTAAAAGCTTGAGTTAGTTAAAATATCCAAAAGGAAAAGGCGGGTATTAAAATAAATGTACGCATTTTTTAAATTTAGTTTAGAAGTACTCTATAATTATTCAAGTATAAAAGTGGTTAAAAGTTTTCTACTTTTAAATAAGTGATACTTTTACATTGATTAGTTTTGATTCATTAAAGGGAATTATTTAAGAAGTGATAATATCAAAATATTTTAATTGAAAAATATCAACAGATTTTGTTTACTTACGTGTGGTTGCAAATAAAAAAACCCATCTATATACACTTTAACAAATAATTTCCCAACAATAAGAACGAACAGAATAAGACATGTAAATACATAAATGAAGTGGGTTAGTAAAAATAGATTTTGCAAAAGATTATTCGCGATTTCAATGCTGAAAAAATATGTAGAATTTGTAAATATGTACAATATTCCTTATGTAGGAATTCTGGAAATTCCGAACAAATTCTTAGCAGTATGTTAGAGTTGTGGTAATATCACACTCAAAAACATAGCCAAATCTTTGTAATAATGCAAAAAAGGTAATAAACTGAACATCTCTGTTCGAGAAAGATGTTCCTTTGTAACATTTTTCAAAGTTTTGTATAAATTTCGAGTTATTTTAAATCTACGTAGCAATAAGCAAAGCTAAATTTCTTTTACCACAACCACGTCTGGTTTGAGGATATTGAAACTTAGAATAGTTCGCGAGAATTTTCACCAAATTTCTTATTACAAGAAAATTTGCTTTACTTCAGACTTATATTTATTTATTTTTTTACATTTACGATGTAAACTTTTATTCAAATGCTTTAAGATGCAGGTGTTTCAAAGAACTTAGAACTCGCTTTCGCTGGCACTTTAAAAAATATTTGAATTTGCTGCACCATTTGTTGAAAAATATTTCAATTGTTCTATTGATCGGTAACTATCCACAGGAATGTACGGTTACAGTCAAATGAAACCTGTTCACAGCCATAAAAAATACTCCGTAACACTTGTACGTGACAGAACTGTTTTTCTACTTGGGTATCTGAAAGTTCTATGCGTCTCATGGGACAAGATATGTTAGACTATTCGTAGTGGCATTCTACATCAAAGGGTAAAAGTTAACTTTATGTTTTTCTTTGAGTTAAAATGTGACCCATAGACGTCATAGACGTTAGTCAATAAAGTGATAAAATTGTCCTATTGAACCCGTAGCCATTAGTTTGTGGTTTGCGTAAATGCCATGTAACTGAACTATAAATCGATGACTATAAATATCGATTGTATCAATAATGTGAAATGCTTATAAATATCGATTGAAAAGAAAAAAAAAGATGTATGTATACCAAGAAATGTTAGCAAAGGGTTGTATGTTTTTATTAGATTTCTTACCATTTTATTTTTAAGGAATGTAAGTGCTTTGAAAATGGTAAGATTAACATAATATTTTTATGGGAACACTACATTTTTATTTATTTAATGGTATCGGCATGAAATAATTTATAACTGAAAATGTGTATTAAAATGGTTTCAAGATGAATATATTCAAAACTATTAAATATTATGATGATAACTCTGCTATTATTACATAGAATTTTGTCGTGATTGTCTATTTGAGTAAATGTTGATTTGAGCTATTTTTAAATTAATTGCTTTAAATGCTGCTGTTACGTTGAAGTTAATGTTCTCTGGTCAATCTAGGTATACATTGCTTATAATTTCTCATGAAATAACAACCTTTTATTATGGAATTATTATTAATAGAAAGTCAGAAAAATGTGCTTCGAAATCAACTTGATATTCTGACTTATCTAGATTACTTCTCAAAAATCTGCTTTCACCTATATTGAACTCATTTTAAAGTTATATCAGTTATATTTTTCTCATATAATTAGTATTGAATTAATTTAAAACTAATAATATAAAATGTAACATTTTTGTTATCAATTCATTGATGTATTACAGCAAGAATTCTAGAAAGAATTGTTCTATTATTAGGAATTTTGCGACAATTACTAGGCTACCATATTTTTCCCAAGAACGGCGTTTTAATAATTTGGCTTTTTTTTTTAGTCAAATAATTTTTCTTAAGAGTAGTTTTGCATAAGACAGTAAGAATTTATAAATTATATTTTATTTGTATATTCAGAATAATAAAAGTAAATGTTGAAAATGATTTGTGTGTGTGTGTTGTGTGTGTGCTGATGTACTCAATACATTAACTTCACAACGGAAACACTAGCTAGAAAAAGTCTTCGATCACGTACTATTGCTTACATGAACAACGAAAAAAAAAATTAAAAACTAGAATTTAAAATTTTTTAAAATTATATTTTATTTAGTTCATTTTAAGTATATTCAGAATAATAAAAGTAAATTTGGTTTGCCTTCATAGGTTTTTAAAAAAAGACAGGTTTGTAGAGATACTAACAAAAATAAAGTAGAAAAAGTCTGCATTCACTGTTTTAGTAGTAACTATAAAAATTATTTAAAAGAGAATAATGAGCTATTTAGTAGCTGATTGGAGAACCTCATTATTTTAGAAACTCATGAAGTCGTTTCAACATTGAACTAACAAATCTGGTGGTTTCTCCAGCGCTTATCTTCTCCCATTGGTCCTTAGAACACTCTTCAGCATATCCTTGCTAGATACATTGTGTTGGTAAATCCTATATTCCAGCAAATCTCATAGGTGTTCTGTAGGATTCAGATCAGATGACTGTGGTGCCGTGTGCAGTTGATTTGGGACATTATACAAGAGCTAAAGCTTCACAATCTCAGCGGTGTGCTTAGAATCGTTGTCGTGTCGGAAACGAAACGATTAACCTAAGCCGAGTTTGGTAGCTAATTTCCTTTAAAATGTTTTTTAGGACATCAAAGTAATCATATGTGTTCACATAATTGATTCTATATACTCCAACTTGCCAACACCATTGCTCACCAAGCACCCCCACACGATTACTGCATCGCCTCTTTGCTTAACCGTTGGTACTAATAATGCTCTTTTTGAAGCGCTGTGCAAGGTTTTCTCCAGACTAATTTACGACCTTTTATGCGAAGATGCAAAAATTGTCCTCATCAGAGAATATCACAGTCCTCCAGAGCTCCAGAGGCTTATGTTGCATATGATTTTTTGCAAAACCTATCCGCTTAAGCCGATCGGTCATTGAAATATAACATTTTCTAGAAACCACTCGAATACGGTATTCGGCCTTTTCAAGATTTTTCTTGCAGTATCCTCCTAAATATTTTTGTTAAAATTCTCGTGAATGTTTGTTGCTATTTGAGTTGCAGTCAAACACGGATTTTTTTTCACCATTGATGTCATACTTTGTTTTTCTTTGATTGTGAGTTTAGATGGACGACTTAAACGAAGTTTAGATGTGTAAATTCTTGTAGATTTATAAATAACATGATGGATAGATGAATACTGCCGTCTAACGGATCTGGCGATATCCCGACGACTTTTTCCATCTTTTTACATTTTCACAATAATTTTACTCTCACTGATACTAAACTTTTTATTTCCTTGAATTGCTTCGTATCTCACATAAAAGTAAGAATTATTGCGTCACAATTTTCTTAAGCCAGTGTTTCTCAAACTGTGGGGCGCGCCCCCTTGGGGGGCGCGATGACCTTACGAGGGGGGTGCGAGCATATCGAAAATAAAAGATTTAAAAAATGATTAGTTTACTGGAATGAATTAAAACAAAATACTTTCAGACATAATAAAAAATGCACTTTTACTCTGATATAATTTATAGGCGCGCGCAAGCGATATTAAGTCAGCAAAAATAAAAACTGCTTCAATACCTAATTAGCTATCTTTTTGATCCTATAACCAAATAAAAACTTTTATTTGATTTGTTGTAATCCCATGATGAGAGATATTTTTATTACGCTTTTTTAACCTAGCATACTACTCTTTCAGAGAAAAACAGATCCAGACCATTCATCACTGTCATTATTTTTGAAATACTGCACATTATAGCTGTAATCTGTTTGACCTTCTAAGTTGTTGGTACAGTTAGTTATGGCCCCCTCTCTTATGTGATCTCTGTTGTGCTTTTTTGCATGCAAACGAGTTTTATGATATTTGGAAAACCATGGAGAGCACACACACACACAAGCACATGAAGGATTACTTGGCCAAGACATATTTTTATATATATTCTCAACATCTAAATCATAACGAAAAACTTTCACACAATTTTTTTAGCTGTAACATACATATTATCATAATGAATATACTTTTTACCCGGAAGTGGTCGCGCGGGACACACAGATTACGAAATCGTTAATTCTGGCAAAACTGTTTATTTATTACCAAAGAAAAATTGAAAATTCCTTGAAAGTAGGTAAGTAAACTTTCTCTTAATTAAATTATTCACTGGAATCATGATTTGTATCGTGTACAATAAAATAATTCTAAAAAAAAAGGATTGGGGTGACTCAATAACCCCGACCGTATCGAGTGCGCGCCTGCTCCCGGGATAAAACATGTTGAAGTCTTTTCGCTTTAAATATTAAAAATAATACAATTATTCTTCATCGATATTGTATATTATTGATCATTATTTAACATCAGTGGCGCACACAAGGGGGGGAACCCCAAAGCCTTTGATTTTTTTCAGATAGTTTATAATTCTAAGTTTATAGTACGCAAAATTTAATTAAGTATTTGTTATTAATGATTAATTTTATTAATTAATGCTAATTATTTATTCAAGATTTAGTTTTTTACTGTGTTTCGTTCACGAAAATCGACAAAATCAAAAGGAACCTGATAAAAGATTGGTGAACTTTCGACCCCGGACCCCTCCTTGAAAAATTCTTGTGTGCGCTACTGTTTGACATCAATTATAAATGCTAATTCTGTGAGGTTTAAAGTTACAATTCGCTTAAAACTAATTATAATTTGAGCAACTATTTAAAAAAAAATCATTTTACGTTTTTGTAAACATTGTCGAGCACTTGGCTTTGCTTCCCTTACAATTCAGCTATTATATCAATAATGTTTTATTTTCTTACAAATGAACTCGTGCAAAGAGCGGGCACTTCAGCCGGTATACTTTCAATTTATCAGTGCTGTACAGAATATTTTATAACTAATTAATTAATACTAAATTAAGAACAAGTTTAATAAGTATTAATGACGTCCATGAGCTTGTCTTGGAAAGCAAAGTTTTTATAAGGAATGCTTATGATTAGAAATTGACCCTCTGAGTTCTCTTTCTATATTTAGCAGATATCTATATTTTGTCTTCTAAGCAGCTACCGCATTTTGCAATATGTTCAATTTAAAAATTAGTGGAAGGAAAAATAACATAATAATTATCCTATTATTTTATTTATTTATTTATTTTGCTTAAAAGTAGTATACAAAATTTGATACTTATGTTACTAATTTGTATGGTTTATAATTAAGATCGCCTATTGTAGCTTTAGCGTCAAAGTGCATTATTACTGCATTCAGTACATTATTAATGTATAAGGGGGGGCGCGAAAAAAATTGTGATCGAAAAGGGGGCGCCAGTATTGAAAGTATGAGAAGCACTGTCTTAAGCTATTTTACTTGATAACTGAATGCAAAAACTCTGTTAACCTATAACGCCTGTTGATACAAATCCCAAGAATCAAGAATATTAAAATGTAAACGCAAACTTCTTCTGCCTACTATTTGTGTGTTTTGATGCAAAACTCTCGTTATCCTAAGTAGTTTTAATTCAAAATTAACGAATTCTTGCATGCTCAATATTTAAATAATAGTTAACAAATTCATGAGGTTTTGTTAGAAAAAAAATTATATTTCTATTAAATTTTATCTGTGATGTATGATTTCTTATGGGTGAACGCAGGCTTTTTCCAGCAAGTGTATATAATCAACCATAGCCAGAAAATTATAAATTAGTTCTATCATTTGTTATACCAAATATATTCTTTTAACCTTATTGAAAATTGAGTTCAGTTTTCAAAATTTTAAAAATAAATTTAAAAGTCAAAGCTCAAAAAATGTCGATATATGGCGCTTTAGACTATGGAGTAACGAACAACTATCACATTAAAGATAGTATCACATTGAATGCTTTCAAACGCTTAGACTTAAACTTAAACTTTGAGCTCAAAATCTGATTCGTTGGGGGTAGTTAAATAGTGCAAACGGAATTGTGTTCAGGAGGTGAAATTTGAAACTCCCTTCCCTCTAAACAGAGTTCAATTATTCCTGATCTTGGTGTCGTAGACCAGTCAGCAACTACTACTTCCTTCACGTAAAATAAACGGGAGAGGGATGACAAAATTAGATAAAAAAGTTATTTATAACAAGCATGAGCAATTTCTCCCTCAAAATACCCGATTATGCAAATCACCCGATTTTCATGCAAAGTGTAGTACACAAGGATTTAACTGTATGTATGGATGTAAAGTTCTACTTCAAAGTGTTCTAGCCAACATAAATGCTTGTATGTGGTTCCAACATGATGGAGCTTCTGCACATTTCAGTACAGATGTGCAAAGTGTATTGAATACAGTGCATCCAGGACGATGGATTGCACGGGGTGGTCTGGTAAATTGGCAGGCACGCTCTCCTGACCTCTCCTGCCTAGACTTCTTCCTCTGGAGCCATATGAAGAGTCTTGTTTACTCAAGCCCTGTCGACACCGAGACGAGGCCCTGGTTGCGAGGATTGCCGTCATGGTAGGCGATATCTGGGTCCGGGGGTATTTTCTAATGTTCGACTGTCACTCCGCCGGTGGTGTGAGTCCTGTATCTTTGCTGGTGGGCGCTTTCTCGAGCAGTTTTTGTAATTCCGCAAGAAAATCATGCGTGTGATATTTTCTACGAGTCATCATTCATTCTACCTTCATTTATACGTACTATGTGCGTACATCAAATTGTTTATTTATATTTTAAGCAGAGAAGTTTCTCATGTTTATTATGGCTAATTTTTTAAATTTTGTCATCTCTCTCTGGTTTATTTTACGTGTAGGAGGTAGTAGTTGCTGCCCTGGTCTACGACACCAAGATCGGGAATAATTGAACCCTGTTCAGAGGGAAGGGAGTTTCAAACTTCACTTCCTGAACACAATTCCATTTGCGCTATTTAACCACCCCCAACGAATCAGATTTTGAGCTCAAAATTTAAGTTTAAGTCTAAGCTTTTGAAAGCATTTAATGAGATGCAAAAAATAACGGTAAAAAATAGTTGTTCGTTACTCCGTAGTTTAAAGCGCCCTTTATCGCCCTTTTTGCAAGCTTTGACTTTTAAATTTATTTTTCAAGAAAATACTGACAAAAAAATAGTTTTAGCAAAAACCGCTAACGAATAGACCCATTTTTCCGTTTCTTATAATCATTTGAAATTTCGAACCCTAAACTTTAATGGCACCTATCTCCTTCAGAAGATGTTTGAGGCTCTAAGTTTCCTATTTATTATTGTTTGTCTTGATGTTAACTATCACCCCTTAAAGTGTTGCAAAAGAGTTTAGTTACACCCTGTATATAAAAGCTCTTTGCTTAGAGCATTTTTTAAGTATGCATCTGAACTTTAACTATAATATTTGTGTTTTAACGCATGTATTTTTTAAGTCACAAGTCATTCTGTGTTATATTTCGATTATTACAATGTTAAGTACATTTTTAATGTTACACACGTTCAAAAATAAATGGTTTTACTGTAAAATATATCTAAATTAATGGCAAAATATAGCAATGAAATGAAAATGATAAAAAAATATGAGCTTTTTAATTATTGAGACATTTTTCCAACAAAAATATGTTTTCAACTGTGGCGCTACTTTCACTACGGGAAATCAGCCTTTACAATAATTAGCAAGAAGCATTTTAAGGACCATCTTTTTTACTGTATAACATCTCTAACAAAACTTATTGACAAAAACTGGATTATACTCAGTAAATGCATCGTATGTTTTCAATCTCTTATCTTATTTTTGTCAATTATTGTAACTGTAATTTATTTTTATTATTCGTTTATTTAAACGGCACCATAAAAAATAAACGATCGGGCCGAGCGTCCAACCGAATATATACGTAGTAAGTCACAAACAAGAGCGGCACTTTTATTTCGCTTCATTTTACGCAATGTATTATTTTCTTTGAATATTCAGTGCTCAATTATGTTGTAGTACAACAAAGCTGCAATATTGAGTATATATATTTTATTGTGTACTTGCATTAAGATGAGTAGTTACGTACATTTTTCTCACCTTAAAAATTAAATGCTTGAATAGTGCAATGATTTTTAGATAAAAATAGTTAAGAACTAATGTTTGTCTGACATACATAGTTGTCGTTATATTGAGACTAACAAAATTCCTACTCAGAAAATGTTCCAAAATTCAGAAATAATATTAGAGCTATTGATATTAAGAAACTTATTTATATTTAATATTACTCGCAAATACAATACATATTACAGCATTAAAAGAATACTATAAGTAATGAGAGTTATCGCACATGTTTTTCATGTTTTATGGACTTTTTACAATGCTGGTCATTAAAATTACAACACTAGGAAGGAATAATCTGACGAACGTTAAAATCACACGAAAGAAAGAAGAGGTTAGAATAAGCAAATATGATTAGCATTCCAGCTCATTTAAACGATGCATAAGGGAGTAACGACATCTGAAGCATTGTCAGAAGGAAAATATTTGTTGTAGATTTCTCATTTGGAAAGTGCTTTGTAAAGTCGGAAATGGCTCAGAATATCATGTTATGCCTCAAATAGGACTAAGAAATGCTTACCAGCAAGTGTTGGAATTCGATAAATGCAGGGTCGTTGCCTATTGTGAGTGTGGATAGCTGTTCTGTAATATCGCCCGTGGCAATGATCAAAATCCAACCACAGTCATGCGAATATGGAACCGAAGGGTTGATTAGGATCACATTGAAGGGCATGCAAGATCTCCACGTCCTCCCATGACCAACGCACTAGATAACAGACATATTATGAAGGGTGCCCTGCAAAAATGCACAACCACATCACGGATCATTAGTCAGGAAATTGGTAATTTTGCAGCACGCAAAGTATCCTCTCTTACGCTGCGACGCCGTCTGCAGCAGCGTGCACTGTCAGCATGATTGCAATTATTCGGCTTCCCTTGACAATGCAGTCTAAGAGAGATGGCGACTTTGTTGCATCGGACGACAAAGCTGGATACAGGAGTGTTACAATGCTGTCTTTTCTGACTAGTCCCGGTTGAGCGTGCAGTAGTCTGAGGACCGTATACGTGTCTGGAAGCTTCGCGGAGACCACTCATCGCCTGGTTGCATTTGCATCTGGTGTGTGTGATGATTTAAACAACCCTTGGGGTAACGACACACACATCTCTACCTCCGATAAACTGTTGTTTGAACTCCGATCGGTGCATTTCTGACATCCTACATCCAGTGGTTGTGCCCTATATTCGAGGCCTGCCAAACGCCCTCTACCAACAAGATAATTCTAGGCAACATGTTGCACGTAGTGCTCTGAGGAGTATTAAATAGCTGCCTTGGCATACACGCTAATCTGTCACCTACTGAAAACATTTGGTAGCTGGTTGCTGAGAGACCGACTGCCGTTCTTCTCCAGGTAATATGGTTGATAAAGTGTGGCATAGACTTGAATCAGCATGATATGAGCATCCAAAACCCAGTTCGACTCCATGGCTAACCAGGCAAGGGTCGTTTTAGCTGCCAGAAGTAACAGCTGTTTGTATTAATTTTACGCCCTTGTAATCCCTGAAACTGTTTGCAAATTTTATCATTTTGTCTTCATACCATATTATATCCATACCGTTAGTTCAGTGTAAAGTATGAGAATGTAAAGTGCCCTCTAGAGCTTATAGTGCTTCAGCGTATCCTTAAACTCCAACGAGATACAGAGAAGGGCAAATACAAAACAGTCAGCAACCAGAATGAGACGTTTTTTTTTAGTATTTTCTTTGAGATTCCACTGAGCTATCAGCATTGTTCATGCATAATAAATATCTTCTTTTTTTGTTTTGTTTTGTAATTGCTGCCCTTCATGATATTGCAATTTTAATGGCCAGCAGTTTAATAAAGGAATACGTTGTAATTGAGTATATTTAGTACGTATTATACTGTCGACCAATTTCGTTAAATCAAAAGTCGTCGCCAAAATGCCGTTATCGTATGTGAAACAAGACGAATACGTTTGAGTATGGAAGAGAATAGGCCCAGTGGTTGAGTGGTAACGTATAGTGCTTCCACACCACAGCCCCGTTTTTTTTCTAGGCTATGCGAGGTCGACTCAGCCTTTCATCCTTACTTCAATGGGTCGATAAATGAGTACCAAACTTGCTTGGGGAATTTAAACACTGTGGTGGTCTCGCTTCATACTGACCACCTGATTGGGACATCTGCTCATGCACCTCAGAGCCCAATGGTCACGTATACTGGGATGGGCACAGTAGGCTCGACCTCATGGGCAATTGCGCCACGGAGTTTGATTGACTTTATGGAAGAGAATAGTATTTCACTATTGGCAACATATCGGGCCATTAGTCGATGCCTTTTTCTGTGACGAATTCTCCAAAGGTATCATACGTGAGTACCGTAACAGAAAATTGCAATATTAAGGAGAAATCTTGAGTCCTTTAATATTTTGTCATTATAAAATAAAAACTTATTTTTTCCTCTTCTGTTATCTCTAGTATTACCTAAAAAGCTAATAAATAGTTACAAGACATTTCGTACACGAGTAATGTTGGAAAATATTTCTAATTATATCCCTTCTAACGAAAAATTGATTGCAATGTTGGCGATAATTCCCACTAAGTAAAGATACACGAGGTGAGTATGTTAAACGTTTTAAGGCAGGTCTCGCATAAGCTTTATTGATGATCTTTCTTCAGCTTCAATAGATTAGATACAAAGTAATTTAATAAGTTTAAGGGAATCCTCTAGTGAGGTTATTCACTCTTGCAACTTCAGATTATTCACAGAATGTTTATTCATTAGAATTTAATTTTTGCGCCAGATCGCATGTTTATAAATTGGAAGACTACGGTAATCCTAAGCCGAGGCGGAATTGAGCTGACGTTGCAAGAAAAATCTTTTCAGTGAACCTAGTTTCAATTACAATGTTTAATCAACGACAATTTATATTGATAAAATAAACACTTCATACTTTAATTGTTGGTATTTAGGAGTTGCTATTGAAAAAAGAGTTCGGCTGAATGGTTTTTAACTAGCTGGAAATATATAATATTGTTAAATAAGAAGGGTGTAATTATTTTTTTGAAAATTTAATTATTGTGAGAGTGAGGGAGAGGGTGAATATTAACGTCGCAATGTTCAGCTACACGATGGCTTTTGGCGACAGGCCTCGTAATTTTGAACCGTGGTCAAGTGATGAGGACGACACCTGAGCTGTCACCCCCTCTCCTAATTACCACGCCTCTCCAACTAGAGCACGTTTGAGCTCTCGACAGAATTAACGCGCATCGTGCCCCTACACGGCGGGTCTTCAGCGGCACTAGGCTCGAGCTCATGACATGCCTGTCACGAGTTCATTACCTTGGCCAATAAACTACTGAGGTCACTTAATTAGTGTGAAAAAGTCGTCAAGAAAGTGAAATAAGAATTTCAAATAATTTAAGATGACTATTTTCGGAGCAATGGTTTTGAAAAGTCGTATACATGAATTCATGTTTTTTTTAAACTTTTGAGGACCAGATGACTTAGAATATACATATAAAACTCTTTTAAGAATATTATTATAAGAAAACATTATTTAAATGCACGTAATAGGTAAAAAATTAAGAAAGTAAAGGTATATTTTCAAAACATTCTCTTTTTATGAGAAATACTAATACAATAATAAGAATTTTCTCTTAAATCATCACTTCTAAAACTGTAGGGTGCGCCCCTCGGGGGCATGATAATCCTACTTAGGGGGTGCAATCATATCGGTAGGTGAAATTAAAAGTAAAAAAAATTATTAATTTCTGAAAGGACAAAAAATAGATTGTGACATAATAACAAATAAAATACACATTTACAATGATGTAATATACATTGCTGCCCACCGTAAATGCAACACCAAGAAAGACAACGTGGTTCCTGCCAGAATCAGTAGCCAGAGTAGCCGCCATTGCTGGAAATCACCGCTGCCACACGCCTCGGTATTGATTCAAAGAGACTTCGGATGTGTTCTTGGGGTACAGCTGACCAAGCAGCTTCCCCACGTTGCCAAAGTTGATCTGCTGTGGCAGCTGGGGGTGTAATCTGGGTTAATCGCTGAGCAACCATGGACCACATGTTTTCTATCGGCGAAAGATCCGAAGAGCAAGCCGGCCAGGTAAGCAATTCAATCTTGTGATTGACGAAGAACCTTTGGACAATGCGCACCTCGTGTGGTCGCGCATTATCCTGTTGAAATATGGCTGTGGCCAAGCCCTGAAGGTAAGGAAGGACAACTGGCTCCAACACCTCGGAGATGTAGCGTTGGCTGTTTAAAGTACCGGCAATGCGTACTAGAGGAGTGCGAGAGTGATATCCAATACCACCCCATACCATAATAACCGGTACAGGACCATTGTGGCGGTGCATAACGCAGCTGTTCAGCATCCTCTCTCCACGGTGTCTCCAGACTCGAATCCAACCATCGTGGTGTTGCAGACAGATGCGTGACTCGTCAGTAAAGACAGCTTCATTCCATTCTGCCACCCACATCCTTCTTTCATCGCACCATTGGCGGTGGAGACGTCTGCGGTTCTGCGTCAAGGGTAGACCAAGGAATGGACTTCTTGCGGACAGACCACTCTGCTGTAAACGGCGTTGAATGACACGCACAGACACTGAATGATGCGTTACAGACTCAATGTGCTGTGGTACGAATCGTGATGTGACTGAGCGATCCGTCACTGCCATGCGCACAATTTTCCTGTCCTCTCGTGAAGTGATGCACTGAGGTGGATGCGATCGACCACGTTGGTCGGTTGTACCCTCCTGCATCCAACGGTCAGATATCCGTTTTACAGTTGTTTGGTTTCGTCCAACACGACTACTGATTTTCCTGAAAGATAACCCACAATATCGGTAGGCCACTGTGCTTCCTCTGTCGAACTCGAACACTTGATGAAAAGCTGATCGCTGTTTTCTAGAAGACATAACTGATCGTTTTTTGAAGAAACCACAAGGAAAACACGATTGCTGAACTTGAAATCGTCGAAATCTCCAAGCCTTAAATAGCGCTTTGAGGTGACGCCACAGGCGCGCTTGATGTGTGTCTGCGCTGAAATTCTAATCATTTGCATATCTCACCTCTGTTAATGCATGTTGTAAATTTCATGTTATTTGCATGCTTCCTTCAAGGTGTTGCATTTACGGTGGCCAGCAGAGTATATTTATAAATGTATCACTACTGCACAATGTACTTAATGATTAATTTATCAATACTAAGTTATGAATAACTTTAATAATTACTAGTGGATCTCGCCCATGTGGTTTTCCTATACAAAACTGTATACAAAATTTAATATTTATGTTGATTATTTGTACGGTTTATAATTTAAGTCGTAAGTAGCTTTATCGTCAAATTTACATTTTTATTGTATTCAATATATTGTTATTGTAGGAAGGTGGATGCAATAAAATTATGATTGAAATTCGGGGTCCCAAATATTGCAAAGTTTCAGAAATATTTCCTTATACAACTAGAACATCTACACCGGGGTTGAACTAAAATTTTCGAAATGTATAATTTACAAATGAAAATTCATTTATTTAAAAATATCGGAGTAAAGAAAATTTAACCGAAAAAATGTATTATTTTTTTCAATTGGTCATAATTCTGAAAATAATAGGAATTTTCCAAAAATTTAGTTCAACTTGAATAGAGAAGTATTTTCCAAACAGGAGAATGTTTTCAAAATATGTACTTTTTTTAATTCATTTTTTTGCCAGAAAATGTATTCAAATAATTTTCTGTTGTAACATTCGTAAACTCATTTTATACGTATATTCTAATATGAGAGGCATTGAAAATATCGAAACAAAAATATTTATTTATAAGCCTTTTCAAAATTCCTGTTCTGAAAGTAGTCAGTCACCTTTAAAACCCTCGTTGATGTAATATACCTAACCATTTTTACTTGACTACAGTTATTTTGTTTTTATTTTTATATATTTAGTTGATACAGAAACAAATTATTATGATATCAAGAATGTTTTCAAATATTTTTTATTACTATGCATGTTAAATTCAATTGGGAAATCAATGTTGAAAAATTTACTGAAGGAGGCTATTTTCTTCAGAATAAGAAAATTATATTTTAGAATCTCCAGTTTCTTTATTCAATTCCTTCTCTCTATTAGTTTACATTCTCCCTATACCTATATATTGTTTTCAAATTTTCTCAGTTGTTAATAAAATACTTTTATTTAATCAATTGAGTTCAAATACACTTTTTTAAACTGTAGTGCCTGACACTTGATGTTAATATAGTTTTTTCAAATATTAATTCATTTTTAAATTTACTTAATGAATAGTAGCAAACAAAAATAAAGCGCAATGGATATCGCGTTGGACTTCTATTCCAAAGGTCTTGGATTCGAATCCCACCTGGGACGGCCTAACTTCTGAGAATGTAATTTATTTTTCTGCACTATTTTATTGGCATAGTTAAATTTAATTAATGAAAGAATAGTAACAAACAAATATAATAGTCCAACATCCTATATAGAAGGAAATGGAAAATTGTAAGGAAAATTCGTTTCTATTTCACCACTTAATAACCCTGATTCTGTTATATGTATATACATATCTATATTAATCGTAATTATTTAATAAAAAGTAAATAAACTAAATTTTTCTTTGTTGACCTAAATAGGAATTGACTTTAAACTTTTTTTTTATATTACTTGTTATATATTTATTTGGTACACAAACACATTTTATTATGATATTACGCAATTTTTCCAAATATTTTATTTTAGTTTGTATGCTAAATTCAATTGGGAAATAAGTAGAATCCTTTTTAATCTGTTTAAAAATTGCCTGAAAGAATATATTTTTTTTCAGAATAGGATAATTACTGTTAAGAATCTACAGTACTCTTTTTTTATGCAAGTTAAGAAAGAATATACTATGCACAGAAAAAAAGAGTAATTAACCGGTCTGTGTTCTTTCCAGCCAATTATCTTTAAAGAGCCATATCGATTTTACTTTGGATTATTTAGAAGAACACTGGATTATTTAATTTTTTTTAAAAAAAATAATGCACAGTTTACGCATTTATGCGCTAATAGGCATTTTTATAGCTAAATATTCTTTAATGGGAAAAATGCCTCTTAGCTTTGCTTATCTTAGAAAAGTGCTTAGTTTAAAAGGATTTTTTTTTTGCTTTCTGATGCGGGAAATTTAAAAGAAGATGCGTGGGAGGTGTTTTCATTTAGAAATTGATTAGATTATCTGAAACTAATTAAGTATAATAAATATTATACGTTGTGGCATATAAATTTGTGGTAAATCAGATCCTAAAGGTGTTGTAGGAGTTAAGATGCATTCTGACCCTGGTGTAGCCCTGTATCACAATTCCTTGGACAAAATGTTTAGATATGGGGCCCTGTTAGTGGGACTGCAGTTACACATGTTGGGGCTCCTGTAGATTTGGGCCCCCGTATCATTGATACGGCTGATACGGCGGTAGCTACGCCCCTACACTCAAAATCACGTGTAAGTTTTAAATAAATTAATTTTTTCTCAATCATACTATCAAAGAAGTATTTGTTGTTATTGTGTTGTTACTTATGCCTCCTCATAGACAGTAACAGCAGTTCAAGGCCCGTGAATGCATTACGGCAAACGGCTACGCATACACCTGTTCTTAGCCGTAGCTTTGAGCACAATACATGTGTCAGTGCAATCTGGCCCGATTCCTCCCAATTTTGGGGGAGAACACCCTGGGGGGGTCAGAGGTCTTCCTCCTTTCTCTCCCTCCCACCAACATTAGGAGAGGACGTGAAGCTGATTGTCGCAGGGAAATGGAACGCGAAACGTTTCTCCATCCCATATCCGAACAGTATATGTGGCCTATTTGTGGTAGGGCCTTTATGAGAGATAGTCTCCTGATTGGCTGAGAGGAGGTGGCAAGGAGGCGTGGTCAAGGTGACTGCTTCGGTAGGCGTTCGAAGTTGGCGGGAAAATTCTTGAAGTTGCATGCGAGTCTTGTTTTCCATTGGCTGTTAGCAATCGGTGAGATAGTACTGTGTTGGCTGTCCTGAGACTTTGACGAAATGACTTGTGGAAGGCATCCGAAGTTGGAGGAAAATTCCTGAAGTTGCATGGGAGTCTTGTTTTCCATTGGTTGAGCACTCGGTGAGATAGTACTCTGTTGGCTGTCCTGATAATTCGATTAAAGGACTTGTGGCGCAACATATTACTAAAACATCACATTTACAAACATATATGATGCTCTTTCCTGGATTCGAACCTAAGCCCAACGGCACAGCATTAGACATTACTAACTATTACACCGGATGGGAGGCTCCAGACTTTCATTCCCTGAGGGGGAAGGAAACGCAGCTAAGCGGTGCACGTACCAGCAGATCTCTTCAAGCATGGCTGGAGGACCGGTGAACCCCGAACTTCCCTCCAGCTGCGATGGCTGGATATTTGGAATGATTTACATGAGGAAACCTAATGAGAAAGAGAAAATAAAAATATTACTTATCTTTGAATGAAGTCCTTACGCATTTATCCTGAACACTCTTGCTGTATTTCAATAGATTACCCCAGGGACCTTTTTCGCGCGAGAGACTAATCCCACTCTAAGATAGTAGTTACCAATTTCATTTATAGTTCTACCAAAAAATATTAGTACTTCGTTATATACTCTAATAATGTCTCTACACCCTCATATCTTCCTTACTTCAGATCTTTTTCAATAATAAAGCCTATTTGCATATCCTGGTTCATTTCACAAAAAAAAAAAAAAGGCACAGTTTTCAAATCAAGCAAAATCATAAAGATACCTTAGAGGTTTGCTTAAGGGAAAAACATGTAAAAGACCACTATTATGTTTTGAATGAAGAGCATTCTAAACAAATTAGTTTAGTCAGAAAATCCAAATTACATTGAAAAAATACAGATTGAATATATATGTTACGGCTCTATCCACGAAGCTATCAGTAACCTTTTGGGTAAAATTATTCTTTTTAATTGTGAGTTCAGTTGAAAACCTTTCTCGGTGAAGAAGACGAGATTTAGGCAAATAAGTACTTCTATTTAAACGTTGGCATTAGAGTACGCGAAGATCGTCAATGGTTGCTAGTTGGCTGTGGAAAGTTGAGAGTGAATTGGAAATAAGATTTCGACCGAAGCACCGTATAGTTAAGCAAAATATCTAAAGATAATTCAATGTAGAAGTCAAGAGCGCTCCAGTACCAGGTAAGTACTTTTATTTATATGTCAGTTGAATTAAGCCTATGCGATTGCTCTTCCGTGTTTATTATTGAGTGCATTCCCTACCTTTAATTGTGTTGTTTGATTAAGCAAAAGTATTAATAAAATTGTGTTACAGTTAACATGGCTGATCTTTTCTCGAAATCTCAAATACAAACAAACCCCAGGATTGTTATAATTTTTATCGTGAAAAGAGAATGTAAATTTTTTTAAAAATGGAAAATTAATCCTAATGTGTTGCAGTTATTAAAAGTACTTTTCTACATCTTTTCTCTATTAAACTTTCAGTAAAAAATTATTCTTTAACTCAAAATAAAATGCATTCAATATCAATGTAAAACATCGAAGGTTAGTAGGAATACAGTTTCATATTTTCACTTCAGATATATTATTTTAAAGTTTAAAATATTAAAATATTTTTATGTAGCTTTAGTTTAGAAAAGTTAAAATAATAATAAAGTGGAAAGAATTATTTTAAAGTATTGTTTCTACCCAAATTTTCACAAAATATTCTGCATGAACATGAACTAAAATTTTTAATCAAATTATCATCTCTGAGTGATTGTAAAGTAATTTGGTGATCAGGGTATTTAGATAAGTGCCTTAAATAGTAAAACGTATATCCAGTATCAAAAGTAACAGAAAACTAATGGTTTTTTTTAATTTACTTAATTATATAGAGAAAGTATTCAGGAGCTTTTTTTGTTACTGTGGGATTACTTTAGACTAAGGGTCTTTAAACCATGGTCCACGGACCACAAATGGTTCGCTGAGGTTATTTTAGTGGCCCTTTATTTGAATCTGAGGAATTTCTTGAAAAATTGCCTTGTCTGCTCTTTGTCATAAAAAATGCCACTTTTTTGTTATTCTTGATATTTAAAACATTTTATTGATATGCTTGATCTCAATTTGAGAAAAAATTTTCTTGGTATCCGACTACTTGCGAAAACTTTTTTTTGTAAAAATGGAGATATGGGGATTTTTTTGTGATTTTTATATTTACTTAGTATATTTTAAGGAAAAAATTCTAAAATTTATAAAAGAAAAAAACTATTATTATTAAAATGGGAAAAAACTAGCAAAAATGTACAAAAAATTACATAAACGGGGCCCGCTCTGTACAAAACGTTCATGAACAAATTCTCAATTTTTCAATTTTGATGTGTTACCTTGTTATTCCTGTTTGAAGTGACCTTCAGGATAAGACATATTTTAATTTTTACAAAAACTAGAGCACATTATCTTAGTGATTATACGAAATTGCTTAAAAAACATTGTCTATATTCACATAAACGACTGCAAAATTTTAAATAAAACAATGATTGATAAATCTGAAGATCAAAACAATTCTATTGTTATGCAGAACATAAGCAAAAAAGTTCAGCTAACTATTTTCAAAACATTTTGAGCAATCAGTGTCCCCGTTTGAGTTTTTAGAAAAAAAATATTTCGAGTAAAACGCATTATAAAGTTTGACACCTTGTGTAAAGTTATGCCATCTGCTTTTACTAAAATGCTTGTAGTTCTTGTTTTAGTGGAGGGAAAATAAAAACGTTTGGTACTGTTATTAAGCTAATAAGATAGCGCTCTATAAAAAAAATTCATAAAGAAATTTGTAAAAGTTTGAAAATATCATGATTTTAGAGTAGTCAAATACCATAAAGTGATGAATTTATTAAAAATTTCATTATATTTTGAATAATTTTAAATATAACAAATCTCACTACGCATAAAATCTCAAAATTTTTCAAAAGAAAAGAGTGGTCTTTTACCTTTAACATGCACAGTATTTTAATTCGACTTTCATTTAACGTTTTTGAAACCGATATATATGTATATACACTGGTGCGCAAAAATTAAGGACGAGACGGTTTTTTCAATATAACTTTGTACAAAATATGCAAATCAACACATTTAATACCGTAAGATTCCCAATACGTAAGACATGTGTAATATGTAATCAACACTTACTAAAAGAGAAATCAGAGGGATAAAAAGAATCTTGATTGAAAAAGTAGCATGGAGCGCAAACGACTGAAGGCCGAAACATCCCTGTGATGGGTGTCCAGCAAGAAACATCCGGCTTTAGTAGGGGATATGACCTCCCCTGACTGATAGGCAGGTTTCACAGCGTCTGCCCATGCTGAGAATGAGGGTGTCAATGAGTTATTGAGGCATTGCTGCCCATTCGGTCTTGCAGCGCCAATCGAAGCTCCCGGAATCGTTACTGGTGGTAAGGTACGAGCTGCCAAGCGTCTGGGTCAGAAAATCCCAGGAACACATGCTCGATGGGATTGAGATCCGAAGATCGTGCCGGCCAATCCATACGTTCAATATCCTCATTAAAGCGCGGCAGCTACTGTGCGATGACATGGTGCCATTTGTCGTCCATGAAAAGGAACTGCAGACCCATAGCGCCTCTAAAAAGACGCACATATGGAAGAAGAATCTCGTTACAATAACGGGTCCCGTTGACTGAACCTGCATCGAAGAGGAAGGGCTGTATGACTACCAAGCATGATGCCTCCCCAAACGAGAACACCGCGACCTCCATACCTGTCCATCTTTCAATGATGTTCGAGGATGATTCGGCTTCAGTGCTGATGACCACTCTCCAGATGAGTATGCGATGAGAATCGCTACTCAAACTGAATCTGCATTTATCTGTAAAGAGTACGGCGTCCCTATTCATTGTCTCTCTAACCCGTTGTTCCCGGCACCACTGAGAAGGCCTTCTCCGATGGGCAGGCGTTAAAGGTACACACCGTACAGGGCTTCGTGCAAACAGACCACCACCGTGCAGTCTTCTGGCCACGGTAAAACGCGATATCGGTCGTCTAGTCGCCTGTGTCGTGTGTCTAGCGATTTCTCCCACTGTAAACCGCCTGTTTCTTCTGGCCTGTAAGACAATGTACCGGTCATCTGCGGGCATGCTTCCTCGTGGACAACCACTACTGAACCCCCGGATAGCTGTTCCTGTAGTTTGAAATTGTCTCCAAAGTCGTGAAACGATGCTGTGAACAATTCCGAACACTTGTCACACTGCGGCCTTCCTCCAACTTCCCAATGATTCGACCTCGGGTAAAAGCATCCAGATGTCGTCTAACAGATTAATTATTCGCCATTTCTCGCTGAGGAAGCAACTCAGTGTTATTTTAACTGCTATACGGCGTGCAATCTCTTTGCTACAAATACTGATCTTAAACCGACAACTTACTTTATACTACTCAGACACTCCCCCATTACGTCTACCTGCATATCTGCGCATGTGCTACCGTACATCACCTTACTTAATCTCCTGATTGGTCTTTCTGTCCGCTTTGCCTCTTCGTTCAGCTGATATGCTAATTTTTCGACTTCGTCCTTAATTTTTGCACACCAGTGTATATCGGTTATATATATATATATATGTATATATATACAAATCTGTAACACAATCTCTTCCCTTAGATTCAATCGTAGTCTTGTGAAACAAAACTCCCTTCCTTATTTAAATTTCCAAGATGTCGAATGAAGAAATGATTGTTTTATGTTTATGTCCTTGTTCTTTTGTACTTGCTATTTTACTGTCAAACATCTCTTCCATTTGAAATTAAAAAAAATATTTAAATTTCCTGACTACATTACTTTTTCGAGAGTTCTGTGGCTCGCGGATCACTGTAATTTTATAGATGTGGCTTGTGGATCATTGTGGATTAAATTGATGTGGCCTGTGAATCAATGTATATTTATGGATATGACTCTAGAGCATTAAAGGTTGAAGACGAATTTTTTAGACTATTATAAATATTTTCAGTGAGAGTTATAAAAATTAAAATATGCTAAAATATTATGCTGGGGAAAAAGAAATCCTGTATTTTTTTGTAGATGGCTGTAATGTCGATATCTCGTGAAGTATCAATCAAACAATTTCAAATTTATGCTCGTTGTCAAGATGATATTTCCCACTAAAAATTTTTTGCTTTTTTTTGGTTTGGTCTATTCAGTTGTGACTTACATGGTGTTAAAAATGGGAGTCAACAAAGAAAACATTTGGTTCTTTTAACAGTTTTTCTTTGATAAAGGCGAAAATGAAAGCCAAGAGGTTGAAACTGAGAATGGTGTTTATGGCCCCGATACTGTAACAGCTAATTACGTGCAATTTGGGTTTCGTCGATTCCTTTCAGGTATTTTTGATGTTAAAGATACACCTCGCACATGCAAGCCCGTAGTTGAAAATGTCGATAAAATTACAGAAATAATCGAAGTTGACTGGCATGTTAGTAGTATTAGCATCTCACAGGAGCCAAAGATTGACCTTAAAGTTTTAAGAGATTTGCCCAAAGTTGGATTCACAAAGAAGCTACATGTTTGGGTGCCACACCAATTAACACCAAAAAAACATGATGAATCAAATTTCCATCTGCGAAACCTTGGCCAAACGGACTGAAATTGACCCATTTCTTAAGCGGATGGTGAAGGAGGATGAGAAATGGGTCACATACGACAATATTGTGCGAAGCGGGATGAAGCAGCTCAAACGGTTGCAAAACCAGGACTAATGACCAGGAAGTTTCTACTGCGTATTTGGTTGGACTGGAAAGGAATAATTTATTAGGAGTTGCTTCCGCATGACCAAACACTAAATTTAGATCTCTACTGTCAACACCTGGGCCGTTTGAAGCTAGCGATTGACCAGAAATAGCTAGAATTGGCCAACAGAAGAGGCGTTGTGTTCCATCAAGACAACGCCAGGCCACACACTTCTGTAGTGACTTGCCAGAACCTCTGGGTGCTTGGTTGGGAAGTTTTAATGCGATATCCATATAGTCCAGACCTAGCACCAGTGATTACCTCCTTTTTCTCGCATTGCAAAACTTCCTGAGTGAAAAGAAATCGGGATCAAGGGAAGCTTGTGAAAATCGATTACTACAAGTTTTCGCCAATAAGGGAAAATACTTCTATGTGAGAGGCATTATGAAGCTACCTTAAAAATGGCAATAAATTATACAACAAAACGGTGCATATTTAATCGAAATCGGATAATCGGAAGCATGTTAAATAAAGAATTGATTTTCATACAAAAATAATGGATTTCTTCTTTCCCAACCTAATATATCACAAAAAAATCATTTGAAATGCATGATATTTTCACTTAAACTACTCAGCAGAAATTATTTTTTAACACATCTTCGTCGAGGATAATTGAATAAGACGAGATATTCAAATTCCTTTATTAGCATACCCACAGTAAGCAGTCTGGAAAGAACTCTGATCTAATTTGCATAAACGGGATAAATTTGAATATGGTTTTCAGCGAAAATCAATGTTATTTTTTTTAAGGAACAGACATGAATATCTAATGCTTATCAAGCTTGAAGTAGCGAATATTCCCCCCCTCCCTAATTTTTTTTTTACTTACGAAGAGCTTTAATGAAAAATTATGAAAAAAGAATTTTTTCTGTATTTATAAATAAATTTTTATAGATTAAATTCATTTTAATCATTTTTTGCAGTTAAAATATGTGTCCACTTCATTTTTGTATTAGACTTAAAGAACCATGTTTCTAAATAAAAAAAAAGAAAAAAAAGGGAGTTTTTTTAATTATTCTTCGAATTTTTAATGAAGATATCGTTAGATGTTTTTTCAAGTATTAGTAGAAGTATTTTTCTAGGAAAAGCTGAAAATATATAAATTAAATAAAATGCTCTGAAAGAGTCTAATTTGAATCTGAATTAAGAAGGAAATAGTAATTGTTTTTAATTAAAGCCTTAGAGAAAAGAATAATTTTAAACAAATATTTGAAGGATTATCTCTCTAGCTTCCCTGTATTTCTTTACTTATGATTTGATGTAATATAATTTGTTATACTCCTTCAAAGTTTTTTTTTATTTTTTCAATTTTCATTTATATCAGAATTTGCTCATCTCATATATTCCCAATTTTTTTCTTACTAATTAATCTTACTAATTTGTCTAATTAATTAATTATTTTTACATTCTAATTAATAAATGTTTTCATTTTGTATTAAGGCTTAAGTAAGGAGTTGAAGGGAATTAAAAAATGCTTTAATACTTTAGGAATGATTAAAAATTTTAAATCAAATTTCACTCTTTCTTCTACTAATGTTAAGAAAAAAAAGCTTTTTTAAAAAAATTTTTATTTTTCTTAAGCACATTGAACAATTCTAGCATAAAGGTAATAAAAACGAAATACGTAAAACAAGTTTTAACAAGTACCAAAGTTCCATCTGTCCCGACTCTACGGTGAAATTTTGGACTTCAAAGGAATATACATTGTTATAACAAGTAATATAGATTTTTTTTAAAGTCAATTCTTACTTAGATCAACAAACAAAAATTTTATTTTATAGCTACTTTTTATTAAATAGTTACAATTAATATAAATATGTATATACATATGACAGAATCACAACATTAAGTGGTAAATAATTTATATTAATTATCATCAAAGTATTGTATTGTCATCCAAAACAATCGTGTCTATAAAATTTCAGTTCAACGGAATGCTTTAAAACGTGAGAAAAATACCTTTTCAAGTTTTGACACAAGTCGCCAAAAGGGTCGCCAAGTCGCCAACGTGGCTGTATTTGTAATTCTTTAAATAATTAGTTTTAATCAATTAATTTTTATTAATTATAATTAAATTATTGAATTGTCATCCTAAATAATCATGTGTATTAAATTTCAGCTGAATTGACGCTTTAAAATGTATTTTATTAACGATTGAAAATTTCACCAAGATAAATAAATAAATATATAGAGAGTGTGAGTTAATAGTAGGAATTGAAAAATAATCATTTTTATTAGTTTCAGTCCATTTACTATCAATCAAGACTATAAACCTAGGGAGAAATCAAATTAATTGCCTATCTTAAATTCGCAAGACAAATAATGAAACACTTAACTGAGTGCAATCCGGTGGAACAGCACTCGTCTAGATCTCTCCGGGGTCAACTATATTCCAGTCCTTTTTCCTTTTCTACCGAGGTTTCAGAAAGTCACTTTGTTAATCTCACTTTAATATATCAGCGCAACGACTAACTCTAACACTCCCATTACTAGAGTTTAAACAACATTCAGATTAGTATAAAATGAAATTCTCTCAGCAGAAGGTGGTTTTAAACTCAAACAACAATTAAAAAAGTATTTTCTCAAGAGGATTAGTGAAAGAAAGGTCGAACAGGACCCATCACGCACCTTTGAATTAGCAGATATACCATCAAGTATTAACAGACATCCATCCAAAATTTTTAAAATTCGCTATATTTTTCCTTTTTTAATATTTTGTTTGTTCCACTCCTTTAGAAAAGAATATGTAGCATGTAAAAGGAAACTGTGATGGTAGTAAAACATCGAATGAATGAAAAAAAAAATTGAATGTAATTTTGTCAATAAAAGACGCGTAAAAATAGATTTTTCTAAGCTCCCTCACTCCAAAAAAATCCCGCATTACAATATTTTTTTTCAGTTTTTCAATTTATGTTGCTAGGTTTGCATGTATAATTATCGCAGAGAGTAGATTTATAATTTTTTTTTATTGCATAACCATCAGAGTGGATTTCGGTTATATGGCGAAAATTTTTTTATTAATATTGAAACCTACCTATATATTTATGGGAAAAAATATTGTATTTTATGGTTCTGTTTTTACGCGTATCTCAAAATTTTAGAGTTGTTCTCGTACATCGAAGAACATATGTTTTCCTTATAGGTAGATTTGGAAATCAGGAAAAAAAAATGTTTTTTGATCAGTTTTAATATGCATAAAATATCTATCGGAAAAGTTTGGTTTTGGAATTTACTATTCGTAGTCCATTGTTTGAGTAAAAACATCAGAACGAAGGGAAAAAAACACAAAAAATATAAAGATATAAATAAGGGGGAATAAAGTTTTAAAAAGTTATTTTTTTCTACGCTTTTCTGAGGTCTTTGTAATTCAGAATAGTTACAAAAGCAAAGTTTTAGTATATTCACCATACTTTACTTCGGGGAGTAAAAAGCAGCAACAACAAGAAAAAAAATCAAAATTTGGAATACGTTCCAAAAATTCTTTGAATCCCTTTTCACTATAGTTATTTGCATTCCAACTCTTATTTTTCCCCCATAGAGAAAAAGAAATTTCCAGAAAATCTTATTCAAATGTTTTTAGATGCAGATGATTCACGGAGCTTTGAATTCAACGCGCCATAGGTGAAGAAATATATTAGCTCTCTGTACATTTGCTGAGAAATCTTTCAACTTCTCTTATTATTATCGGTAACTACCCTGGGAATAGCGCGGTTACAGTCACAGGAAATTTTTCATACTATATAAAAAATTCCGCACCCTTATATGTGGGAATTGCTTTTTTTGCTCAGATATCTAAAAGTTCGACGTGTCTCATGGGGCTAGAGAAGTTAAACTATTCATGCTGAAGTTCAACTTCAAAAAGTAAACGTTAACCTCCTGTTTTTCAGTGTAAAAATACGATGTATTTCGTTGCAATCAATAAAGTGATAAAATTGGTTTATTGAGCGCGAGAGCGTGAGTTTTCCCTTTATGGGAGTGCTATTTTATGCTTGAGAAATCGATATAGTAAATATGTATCAAATAATATAAAAATAATTGCAAGTGAATTCCTACTTAGGTCAAAACGAAGAAAAATTTTATTTTAGCTACTTTTTATTAAATAATTACAATTGATTTAAATATGTATATACATATGACAGAATCACACTATTATGTTACAAAAGAGAAAGCAATTTTTCATTTTCCTTTTAATATAGGGTGTTGGACTATTTTTTTTGTTACTATTTATTCATTCATAAAATTTAATTATTATAATAAAATAGTATAGTAAAAAGAAATCTATTCTCAAAAATTAGGCCATCCCAGGTGGGATTCGAACCCACGACTTTTGGATTAGAAGTTCATTGCGCTACAGGGACACAACAAGCGATTTTTCTTTTTTTATAGGGTGTTGAACTATTAATTTTGTTTTTGTTAATATTTATCCATTAATTATATATAATTAATGAATTAATATTTGGAAAAATACTGTATTAACATCAAGTGTCATCTACTACAAGTTTAAAAAATTGTATCTGAACTTCAGTGGATGTATAAAAAGTATTTTATTAACGATTGAAAATTTGAACAAGCTGTATATATATATATATATATATATATATATATATATATATATATATATATATATATATATATATATATATATATATATATATATATATATACAGTCGGACTTCTATATAACGAAGCCGCTAAATCCCGGAAAAAAGTTCGTTATACTGAAAATTCGTTATATAGAGGTTCATCTTTTAATATACTTTATAAACCACATAAAAAAATTTTAAATTCATAAACACTATATATTAAAAAAGTAATTATTCATCCTTTTTTTGTAAATTAATATATGTTTTTTATATATTTTACCCATCAAACAAGAAAGACAGAAAGAAAAACTGCAAGAAAACAAGAAAAAAGAATGGTGAAGAATTCACTGTATTTTCAATACTAAAAAAATACTTTTATACAAAATTTAATGAATTTTGAGGACATTTTATACTTTGAAGCCTACAGGCAATATTTAACATATATAATTTTATAATTAGAACACAGGGACACGTGACACCTTCACTGAGGGTGAAAGAGGATACCGAAGATGCTTCTAGTGAAGTGGGCAAAGAGGGGGGTTAAAGGTTGCACTTCTTGGAGGAAATGTCCAGAACTCCATTGCTCTCAGCGAGTGAGCATCTAATAAAACCAATTCAAGATTTATCACCACCATAAAATGTGTTAAAGAGAGAATAACTTGAAATTTTTTCAGAAATACTTTAAAAAAGGGGAGAGCAAAAATTGAATCACAAAAGAAAAAGTTCGTTGTATAGAAAATGCATTTCACTATAGAGAAGTTATTTTACGAAGAAAATCGTGAAATGTTCAAGGTTCCAGGGAAAAATTTGCAATATAGAGGTCGACTATATATATTTAGGTAGAGTGTGAACAAATAGTAAGAATTGAAAAAGTACATCAGGAAATGTTCGTAGAGTTACATGTTGTCATTGCCTGATTTGATGTAATGTGTAGAAAAGATAAATGCAGGAAGAATGATATTAGCATTCCTCTTTTAGGTGAATTTGTTAAATAAATTAAACTTCACGATCACATATAGAATTTTAATGTTTAATTCATTTAAAATAAGATAGATATTACATGTTGTATTTATGTTATCGGACTTCGTCCAGAACCCGTGTTTGGAAAACTCGTATAAATGAATACGTTTTCTGATATTTAGTGTCACCTGAATTAGAATATACATATAAAATGTTTTAAGAGCATTACTGAAAAAAAATTAATTTAATTCATTTTTTTCGTAAAAAAAGTAATAATAAATGACATATTTTCAAAACAATCTCCTTTTATGAAAAATACTTCGATAGTAATAATACAAAGTTAAGACTGAACAAAGCTTGAAGTAGGATTTTTGAAATATGCTATTTAGTAGTGGATTTATTCAAGCTTTAATGCATCAGAATATAGAAACTTTAACAAAAAGCATTAGCTATTACTTCAATTGATCGTAACTTTGCATATAATGTGAATTTTTTAAAAGCAATTCTGGTTCAGTCTCTATACAGACATCTAATCCATACATAGGCAAAATATTATTTTCATTGCAGAATTTTAATAAAAAGAAAAATGTTTTAAAAATATGTCATTCTTCCTGAATCTTTTGCTAAAAAATGCATTTAAGTAATTCTTTTACTGTAGTAATTTTCTAAAAACAATTTTGAATGTTTAATATAATTCATAAGATACTAAATATCAAAAAATTTATACATTTATATGTATTTAAAAAAAAAACGGTTCTGAACGTAATCGGATACCTTAATTAAACTCCTGTTTATGAAAATTGCAACACCACGAAGGACCTACGCGAGTGAGCTGAAATTTTCTAAAGTAGGGCCTGATATGCAAATGATTAGAATTGCAAAGCGCATGCGTATGCTGAGCATTTAGATCAAACCGAATATAAATAGACAGCTGTAGCGAGGCGTGTATTATTATCGGTGGTTATATGCTAGTGTAAACGTTAACTGAATCTTTACTATGCCTCGTCGATGAAAGAGAGTAAAATTTGAGCAACTTTCGGTGTTTGAACGGGGCAGAATCGTCGGCCTTCGTGAAGCTGGATTGTCTTATCGTGCAGTAGCCGCTCGTGTGCAGCGTAACAGCAGCACAATCATGCGTGTTTCGAAGCAGTGGACGGACGAGGGTCGGACAGCTCGGAAATCCATGAGTGGACCCCGAAATGTGACGTCAGCTCGCGAAGACAGACGCCTGGTGCGAATGGCCCAGACGGACCGCACAGCTTTTTCTAGACAACTGGCAGCACAGTGGTCAACAGCTACACGTGTTTCATTGTGTGCTTCATCAATTCGGAGACGTCTGCTGCAACGTGGGCTGCACGCAAGGATTCCTTTATACAGGATTCCTCTCACGCAAAACCATCGCCGCCTGCGACTACACTGGGCCAATGTGCATAGGAGCTGGCGTGCTGATTGGCAGCAGGTCGTCTTTTCTGACAAATCCCGCTTCAATTTGTGGCACCATGATGGCCGAATTCGAGTCAGGCTCTATGCCGGTGAACGGCGCATTCCGGAGTGCATTATCGAACGCCACAGTGGACAAACACCCGGAGTTATGGTCTGGGGTGCCCTAACATAGCATATCATGGATGATCACAATTGCTACGAATTGTGGGAACCTTGAACAGTACTCGATACATAAACGAAGTTTTACAGCCCTAAGATATTCCTTTCCTGCAAGGAGTGCCAGGGGTTGTATTCCAGCAGGATAATGCACGTCCACATGTCGCCAAGACTGTCAAATCCTATCTTGATTCGCAGCAGGTACAGCTTCTTCCTTGGCCTGCGTATTCGCCGGATATGTCACCGATTGAACATGAGTGGGATATCGTTGGGCGGCGTATCGCTCGGGATCTTCGTCCTGTTGCTTCGACAGACGAACTTTGGTTGCGCATACAAACAATATGGATTACTCTTCCGCAGACAGATAATAAAAATTTGTTTAACTCCATGCCGCGTCGTGTAGCAGCTCTTATTGCGGCGCGTGGTGGCCACACAAAATACTAATTTCTGTCTCTTTTAATTGTTTGTTTGGTTTGAAAATGTAATCATTTATTTGTACCATTACCACTCAACTGTGTATTAAATTTCATTCAACTATGATGCTTCCTTCATGGTGTTGCAATTTTCACAAACATGAGTTTATAATTTAAATTATATCCATTTCTTCTAATTTTTGTTACAAAAATGCTATTCTTAATCATTTTCAGAAAAATTAAATTTAAATTTTGGAATTTCTTTTCAATTGCTGTGAAGATTTATTTCTATTTACTTTTCTTCGACTTTTTTTTAATCGGCGATAAAATTAATGTTTTGTTTTTGTTAAAAATATTAGCTTATGATTTGACATTGGATATTTACAAGTAAAATGTAATTTACTAAGCCATCTTAACTCAAGTAAGAATTCTGAAGTATAGGTACGTGAAAGAAAAGTTTAATTGACAATAACTCTCTGATAAACATAAATTTATACACACATGATGATGATGATAAATTCTTACATGATGATACATGATGATAAATTCTTCTTTACATGATGATACATGATGATAAATTCTTCTTTACATGATGATAAATTCTTACTTTTTGCAAAACTTTATAAAAAATTGAAATTCAAACAGATCTAATCAATGCAAAAAGAGAAAATAAGCCTTATTTATTCTTAGAAATGATTTCTATACTTTAGATATTATTAGATAATATTTAAAATAGTCGGCATACGATTATATTTAGTAAGATTTAGATACTGTTTTGCAACTCGGGGCAATCTAGAAATGTTACTTTATTCATTATATCATCATATTTCAGATGTTTCTAAATACAAATCAAATGACAGCATCAATATGAGAAGTTAATAACATTTCTATTCAATTCTCTATAATATTCCTCTATACAACTCTGCTCCAGGACTATTAATGTTGTAAAAGAAAAACGAAACCTATACGAAACCTAGGCGAGGCAATTAACAGGAAATATATTCAAGTAGCTGATATGAAGTCAGCCATTCAACCTATATCGTTAGAGCGTATATATATCATTTTTCATATTATATATGTCGTTAGGATATTATCTAATTATTTATGCTTTAGTGGACTTCTTTAATAAGTTACAATTTCGAAATTCTACGAAAAACGCATGAATTTTTATGGTAATTGTGAGACAAATTTGACAACGAAACATAAGTTGTGTCGATTAAAACGTCAATCAAACGTTTAATTGGGATTATAACAAGTAATTGCAGGTATTTACATTGATATGATTATTTATTTAAAAAAATTTGTTTATAAACTACAACTAAATCAGTTTTTAAAGTTAAATACATCTACTGCCATAATTTCTTTAAATTAAACTTTTTATACATAAATCTGTTTATTTTTATAATTAATTTGAGTCACTGAGAGAGAGAGATTTAAGATGTTTAATGACACTTTAGAAGTATTTAAGTCATATTTGCACAAACTTCATGTTGAACAGGGAATTCGAATATTTTATTCGAAAGATGCCTCTATATCTGTGCTTCTCAAATTTTCAATTCTGGCGACCCAATATTCAATCATAATTTTCATCGCGCCCCCCTCCATTCAATAACGATGTATTGAATTTGAAAATACGATACTTTGATGCTAAAGGTACCATACGACTTTAACCTTTTAAGTGTCACTCGTGTATATAAACGTCTTGCTCAACCAGTGCGTAAATTGCCCGCACGTATATAAACGTCTTTCCAAAAAATACGATTTTTCTGATCACTCCTATCCATAAAATTATTCCGAAGGTTTTAGAATGCAATAAGTGATCACACACATGACAGTGTTTGCGAAGGATTTACTTATTTCAAAGGTTTTTTTTTATTTATTCCCTTTTTCTTCCCCCCAAGTACACCCCATATGCGTGCATACGTACAAAATGGTGATGTTGGGAAACGAATCACGTAAATTTTAAATGACAATTAAGGGTTACTTATAAACCGTAGAAATTATCAATATAAGTGTTAACTTTTTGCGTATAATTTTATATATAAGAAGCCCGTTGGGTCACTGGTAATTATTAAATTTGTTCTTAACCTAGTATTGCTAAATTAATGATAAAATACGTTGCGCAGAGTACTATTAACTATTAGTGTGTATTAAATTAGTGTAAATGTTCTTTTTTTATTATGTCTGAATGTATTTTGTTTGTTTACTTTCAATAAATTAATAATTTTTTTAAATATACTTTTGCTTTCGACTTCTCAATATGCTCGCGCCCTGTACCGCACACAAAAATTTTTCAAAAAGGGGGAAGGGGGGTCCGGGGTCGAAAGTTCACCCTTCTTGTATCATGCTCCTATTGATTTTGTCGATTTTCGGGAACAAAATACAGTAACAAACTAATTATTGAATAAATAATTAGCATTAATTAAAAAAATTAATCATTAATAACAAATACTTAATTAAATTTTACGTATTATATACATAGAATTATAATCAATGGGAAAAAAATCAAGGGCTTTGGGGGGTGGACACACAGGACCCCCCCTTGTGTGCGCCACTGCTCGCGCCTCCTCCTGGGGTCATCATGCCCTTCTAGGGGGTCGCGCCCCACAGTTTGAGAAGCGCTGTTCTATATATAATAAACCGATCAATAACTTATTGTCCAATTTCTAATACATATGCTAACTGTCCTTTGATCTAAAATTAATAATAATACAGCAGATGTTTCCTGGAAGGAATTCTGCCCAAACTCTTAACAATTTTTGAGTTAGGATATTAGGCATTAACAGTGACAACTCATAAGACTATAAGTGCACCATTAAAGAAAAAGATCTTAAATTCTCACTTGAAAAATCATTTAAAAAGTAGTGCACACAAAAGATTGCCATAACAGAACGATACTTTGCTCTTAAGGATTAAATCCGGGTTTCTGTTAGAAGAAACACAACATAATGGGGCTTAGAATTTTGTCGACGAACCGTTATACTGAAAATGTGTCTCGAATGTTAATGAAAGTGGATACGGCTATAAACGAAATGATCTTCCACTTTTAAACTCTATCTGGAGCTAGAATATTTGAGCAAATGATGGTCAAATTAGAACCAAATTGTCTTGATATCTTCAGAGACTAGTCGTCAGGGTCCATATCGAAACGCAGAATATTATTTTATATAGTAAGATATTTCGTCAAATGAGTTTTTTATCTCTAAAAATGCCTCCGTCATTATGTACAGGCAAGGGGTAGACAGATAAATGCGTGTTGAGAACTCTTCATTCTCTGAGTCCTCCGTCAACGCTCAGTTGATCCTCTGTGGCAAATTTTGTCCTTCCTCAAGCTCAACTACTGCCTTCTCGACTCTATGTGCGTTCTGCTATAATTCAATACTTTCAACCATAATCCTAGAAGAGTCCAATTACTTCGATTTAGGTGGTAAACAATTCTTCGATTTGATTTTTGCTTTTTAAAAATCAATTTCACGTTGTTTTTGACGGGGACTCAAGCCAATACTGTGCGTACAAGAGGCCTTAGTTCGATCAAAACGAGTGAAGGATATCTAATCTGTTCCTTAATTCAAATTCGTTACACGCACTTTAAAATTCTTATCTTCTTTTTTTCTTATACTCCAACTTGCTCTGGAACTTTAGTTATTCTTTCATTGGCCATCAAATTTTAATTATTTGCATGTTAAACTGATAATAAAATATTTGCATTTGAAATTTCATTCTTATCTGATTGTCTCTTGATGTAGCATTTTTATTCTGATTTGTTTTTGAATATGTATTGAAAATTTTTGATGGCACAGGTTTCTTTCCATTTCCTGCATACAGCTCAAGTAGCTGTGGTCCCCTGTCCATTCTCTTCAAACACGCAATGTATATATATTCGGGCTCTGATTCCATGAAAGTATCGGGACCGAACATTTTGTTTGTTAACTCTTTCGCGGGCACAAGACTAAAATTCACTTTTTTGTGATAAAGTAATTGATAAATATAATGTTCTCATCCTCTCTCTCTATATATAAACATTATTTTCTCTCAAAAAAAAAAAATCTTGTCAGGGGTTTTGTTCCTGGGTAGTGGCTAGACGTTATAGCCACAGCGCACTTAAGATATTAAACTCACTTTTCAGGACAGAAATAATGAACCATAATATAATAAACCTTTTATGAAAAAATAGTATTTATGCTGATAACTATTTAAATAACAATTAAATACAAAGTACAAATGAAATAAAATAATAATAGAAAAATTGTACACTATGGAATATATATATACTTAATAAAATATACATTGAAGCTGGTATATATCCATGTTTTATATTTTACTTAATTTTAGTATAAAAAGTTAGAAATAAAGTAATATTTTTGAGGATTTAAATTAGTTACTTCACAAATTTGATGAGCTATATATTTACTGTGAAACTTTTCACAGCAATTAGGACCTATTGCTTGAAGGAACAGTGGTACGCACAAAAAAGCTATAATGAAAGATTTTTAAACCCAAGAATCTCGTACCACATATTGTAAACAAAGTTTGTTTATATTTCCCATTCCCAACATTCTCATGTGATTCCAAGTGTTCTCTCTCGAAGAGTAAGAGCGAAAATTTCAAGGTCGATTTTCTGTTCTATGTGGGCAGTGGATAGAGTCTATATCCACACATAAAATCTTTCCAAAAACCTAAATAAAACCCGTTTTTATCATTGCGCATTTGCTTAATTCCTTCAGATGAGGGAAAAGTATACTTAAGACTTCTCGAAAGTTTTTTCAATGAGCAAAAATTTTATTTATAGTAATCAAAATACAATTTGTAGATTTACACCGAGAAAAACTGTTTCTAACTACCCATCAGAGGACATGAAATGCAAAAAATGTGTCGCGCTGCCATCTGTATTGAATTTCATGCATTTTAGCTTCAATTAACGCACGTGGATAAACTAAATATCCAACGCCTGCTTGGAGAAATTTGTTTTGTTATGTTGCTAGACCTATTAGCCACTGCCCACGAAAGGGTTAATTCGAACAAACAAAATTTAAATAGACAAAGTTCATGGCCTGGTTCAACTGCGTAGCCTGTCTCGACACGGTACGTGGACTGATCCCATAACCAGATTTGTTACACTTCCTGGTAAACTAACCCAAGCTTTGGCAAAGTAAGCAGTGAAAATTTGTGTGTCGAGGAGGCATAATGATGAAAAGTTTCTTAAAAATGGCTTTTAATAATAATCAAGGATAAAATCAATGTGCTCGTTACTGGAGCGATCAAAACAGTATGTTGACTAAAAAAATCTTAGCTCAAAAAATCAATATTACTAGACATCCGATTCGAACCGTCTTCTTACAGTCTAATATCCAAAACGAATTTATCTTAAAATGGTGATGCAACATACAGTTGCATAGCCAATCAGCCACTCTCTATTTAAGAGTTAAAACACACTTCTTGAATTTATTTGAAAGAAATCCATTTTTTTCTGATACAAACTCTAATACTTTTTCTTTTCTTGCTGTTAAAATAATTCATTAATTCGGGGTTAGTATTCGTTAAATAGGGTTTTTTTTCTTCGTTTTATTAGGGGAAAGAAAAAAAATTTAGTTAAATCGCGAAATTAGTTGAATAGGGGTTCGTTAAATCGGGGTTCGACTGTATGCATAACTTCAAAATTGATATGGAAAAGAAGGTATAAAAATAGTTGGATAACTGTCAGTATATTTTTGAGAATAGCTTATTGTTCTACCATTTCAAAAATGGAAAATATGGAAATGTAATTGAAAAAGACTATTTGATTTTTATTAACGGTGAACTTAAAAGCAATACGAGGGCAATTGGTGATAAACCTGGTAACTTTAACCTTGGTCAAATGACAAGAATGCCTTTTGATCACAAGTAGTCTTCAAATTTCAGAGCCAACGTGAGGAATCTTAGTGTCGAAAATCTTAACATGCATCAGCCAGTCAAAACAGAGGGTCTTCAATATTCACTAGGACTCAAACCCGAGATTCGACAAGCTGTTTAACTTTAAACTATCAAAGAAACTATTATTTTAAGTTGTGGTTAGAATATATATTCAAAAAAATAAGTCGACTTTTCAGAAAAGAAATATTAATGAAGCTTAATAAGATTAATAGTCCATAATATGATTTGTTTTTCATTTAAAATAAAATGTTATGTAAGGGGAATTTTACTTATTAATAAGTTCATTTTAATCGCAAAGATTGGGAAAGTAAAATGGTTCAAATCAGGGTAATTTTCAAGCAACTTATTCCTTTATATTTAGAGATAAAAAGTTTATTTTAATAAAAATTTACTTTTCTGGAACTGAAATATTTTGCATAAAATAAAAGCTAGCAAAACCTTCGTATCTCGAAGAAATTATATTTAAGTTAGAATTTTTATCCATATACGTAAATGTAAATTTGGCAATAGCAGACGATTTATGTAGTAACAGCAAACATTTAGTTCAGTAACTCTATCAATGTGTATTAACCTAGCTAAAATTAGTATTCAAAATTTCTAAATAATCTAAATAATTATTTTTGCAATAGCTAGTTAAATTTTATTAAGTTTGAATGAAAATGCTAAACTTAATCATACAAATCATAAGTAGAAAATTTTAAGAGAATGAAAATATAGAAAAAAAAAAACGACTGGAATATATATATATATAACATGATATTTATTTATTTGCTTTACTTTATTTTCAATACATTAAAGCATTTTGGATTACGATTATATGCATTTATATTATTCGTAATTCATGGTGGCTATATAAATTCAAACAAACGTTTAAACTCTAAAAAAATTATTTTTTTCAAAAACAAAAAATTAAAAAAAAATAATTAAAATTTACAAATGTGTGTTAGTTTTCTTTGTATATGTGTATTTTATATTCTTTTATCATTTTGAAGGCGCCGGCTGTGGGGCGTTGTTGGTTTATCGCTGGCCTTCTACACCTAAGGTTGCGGGTTTGACTCCGGTCCAAGTTGGTGGATTTCAATGATGCAGAAAATCGACAGCGACCTCATGTCGTTTGATTATACTACATGAAGTAAAGAAAACCCCCTAGAGTGTATCTGTTTGGCTTGGATGCTCTCGGCAAAATTAAATCCTAGTACAGGTTCGCCACGTCAGGACTCAGATACCTTACTCTAGGGAGAAAACTGGGCGTCAAAAATACCCGCGGTGATTGGAATCCACCTATTCGATGCTGCACTAAAAATGATGCTGCACCCATCTTCCGGGGAATGCAAAAGTAAAACACCAATTCGCAGCCCCTTAGAAATTAGAAAAAAACATTTTGAAAGTGATGCCGTTACTTGAGTTCGAATAACAGTCGGAGATGGTACATATGTTTTTATAATACAGAAAATAAATATTTATAATTAAAATTTACACTTAAAAGTAGTAATGCGGGTAAATGAAAATTACACCTTTGAAAGTGCTGCGGATTGATGCGGACAAAAGACCTTGCGTCTGTCCGTTGCGCTTCCTGTTTACAAAATGTCCCGGTACGGGGTTCAAAAGTTTCAGTTGGGGCAGGAAGGCGGGAAAGTATGGCGCGCTCAGTCACAGTTAAGTGAGAGGAGTGTAGGAAACATACTCCTACCCTATATCCGAACTAGTTCGGATATATAGGAAGTTTGCGACGTTTATGAACAGGTCGTTTGAAAACCGAGTCTTGTGTTTTCACAGTTGCGACTCGAACCAGTCCGTCGTTGCCTGAATGCACTTGAAGAACTCGAGCCATTGGCCATGTGCCAGGAGGACCCTTCCCTTTGATCAAAACGATGTCATCTTCCTTCAAGTTTGGTTGTGTGTCCTGCCATTTCTTTCGAGGTTGTAAGGAAGATAGGAAGTCGGAGCTCCACTTCTTCAAAAAGCCACGTTTGATATTCTGTAGCAACTCCCAACGATCTCTGTTGTTGGAGGTTGAAGGAAGCTCCTCTGGAACTGAAAGAAGAACATCACCTGTAAGAAAATGTGAAGGTGTGAGTGTAGATATGCATTCTATGTCAGAGTCATCAACGTATGGGAGAGGCCTGGAATTTAGTAATCCTTCGATTTGTGTGATCAAGGTTGTTAACTCTTCAAAAGTTAATATGGTTTCTCCCAACACTCTCTTCAGATGAAATTTGACGGATCGAATTCCTGATTCCTAAATACCTCCAAAATAGGGTGATGAGGGTGGAATAAAGTGCCAATCTATTGAAGATTTGCATAAGTAGTAGGAGATGGCTTCATTAGTGGGTAAAGAAAGCCATAACATTCCTATTTCGTCAAGTTTTTGACGAGCTCTAACAAAACTAGTTCCATTGTCACTGTAAATGTGGCGGGGAGCACCACGACGAGGACTAAAACGACGAAGTGCAGCTATGAAGGAATCAGTCGTTAAGTCTCCGACTGCTTCAATATGAACAGCTTTAGTTGCTAAGCATACAAATAAAGCAATGTAACCCTTTGTAGATTTAGTCCCTCGACCTTTGTTGCATTTAATCAGTACAGGACCAGCATAATCAATCCTGCAACTGAAGAAAGATATTTCCAGCATGACTCGGTGTTTTGGTAAATTGCCCATTAGTTGTGGTGGATGTTTTGAATTTGTTACATTTCAAGCATTTTCTAATACATTTGTTAATTAATTTTCTACTTCCTACGATCCAATGAAACTGTCTAAGAACGTGAACTAACGAAGTCGGCCCGGCATGTAAATGAGCGATGTGTTCATTGATAAGGAGTTCACTAATAGTGTGGAAGCAGAGAAGGAAGTATGGTAGAATGCTAGGAATTGAATCGAAACTGGGAATTTTGCAATCTTCCTCCCACCCGTACTAAACCATGTTCATCTATGAATGGATGGAGGGAATGTAATAGACTTTTGGGTGGCAGAGAAATCTGTTTTTTAATGCTTTGTATTTCTTCCTGAAAGTAGATACCTTGAACCCAACGAATGATGGTTTCTTCAGCGGTTTTGGTTTCCAAAAAGGTAACTGAATTAGTATTAATATGGGATGAACCGATAGATGATCCTTGAGATGATGCAATCTTTTTACAGTTTTTAATAAATCTTTGACAATAAGCAAAATACGAATTATTTTGGTGAGTGAAGAGTAGTGTTCGAATAAATCATGAATTACATAATTTGATGTGTGAGTAAACAGACTGAAGATGGAGTCTGATTTTTCCTCCGCTTTTATGCCATCTGAAACCTCATCGAAATTGGATTCAGCCTTAGGCCTAAAATCTTGTAATTGATTGTCAATATTTGTACCATTAATATGAAGATTTAACATTGAATTTGAATTTACTGATTCTCAGTTAATTTGCCTGAAACCAAGAAACCAAAAATGGAATTTTGAGCAATTAAAGAACTTTGTGAGCAAGTAATTTGCCTAGGAAGCAAAATAGAAAAAAAGTAGTCAGATTCCAGAATCATATCGATATTGTTTGGGATAAAAAATTTCGGATCCGCTAAACAGGCATTTTTTAAATGAGAGAAATGTACTTTATTTATTTTTTTCGTCGGTAACGGAGCAGTTAGTTTTTCCAAAACATATGCTTTAACTGAGTCATAGTTAAGTGAGAGGAGTGTAGGAAACAGAATGCATTCGTTTTTACTTTTTTTAACTAACGAAAATGTAAATTTAAGAGAAAAAGTATGTTTTTATTTATCACATTATGTTTTTGGCTTCACCAGAGTTTTTTTACACACACAACAGGAGATATAAATAATTTAGGAATCTATTCTTAAGCTCCGACAGAGAGAGAAGAAATTTTATCCGAAGAATAACGATCACGAAAAATATTGTTTGCTTTACTGAATTTTGCTTTTTTCAGTAAAAATAATGTAAACCTTCTTCAAAAGAGATATAAAATATACAAAACTTTCAATCTTTAATACCAAAAACTGTACTATATTTGAAATGGGATAAAAAAAAACTTTTAAAGCATTCGATGTAAAAAAGTGGTTGTTACTGAAAGATTATATCAATGTATTCATATTTATGTACCTTTTAAAACGATGTGAAATTTATTGCTTTACTGGAATAAAAGGATATACGATATGAACTTTACTGATTAAAGAAATGATGGCGAAATTTCAAAGAAATAACAGCTTATTATAAAAGAAAAGCCATTTTAAGGGTTTAAGGTAATAATAATTAGTACTAAGTAGGTTTTTTCTCTGAAAATATAATTCAGTAACATTCAATCTATCGATCTACACCGGAGAATCATAAATGTTTAATTATTGCTAGACGTAATTGAAATAAAAATCTTATTTATTTATTTTTCTTAAGACTTCAATATGTAAGGTGATTCGACCTTACCACACCGAAAAAATTGCAAGTAGTGTAGGGGGTGTTGTAACGCCTTCTTATTTTTTAACCGTAAAAGGGCGCGCGAGAGCCTCTGGATGTATTTTTGTAACTGTAAATAAAGCTTAAGTAAACAGTAAATAAAGCTTCTTCAAACGGACCAGACCGATTACTTTCCATCACATTCAGGGGGTATAGAGAGGACTCAGAATTACATAGGAATGCAGAGGCACAAATGTCGTAGTTGCGAGACATGGGACAAAGAACAGAAACATCAGCCCATTAATGGGGTAGAAGACCTTTTTAAAGAAACAAGTGTTCGAAATAACGGCTAAAAGTCTAACAGCTTTTCTGACAGTGGAGCTGCATGGGATTCCTTACGTTCTAGAAGATTCCTAGCGTGTCACGTATCCTACTGACAGTTACAGATATTCGAGCGATGAGATCTTAAACTGAAGGGACGGGTGTTTTTCGTACAAAAAAACCCCTTCATGTAACAAGAACCAGACTCAAGTAACCTTCTGTCACCCCTTGCGAAGGTCGTGTGGTGTGGAAAACGCCTGTTCGAGTAAACTCCCTGGTACAACTGCCGAGCAGCGTGCCCATTACTATCAACAGCTCCAAATTTCATCAGTACGTCGACCAGTCATTCGTTTGAATACAACTTCATTCTACTACTTCGGGAAGCGGATCGCAAATAACGGCTTCCTGGATGATCTGTTTTCACGAAACCTTCCGTTCAGTTTCACCTACGGTAAGACTGCCTGGAGGAATCTTTCAGAGCGTCAGGAATTCAATGCAGCATCGCTGTCAAACTTTCCAGACTACTTTTGGTCATGATTTAGAATACCTGTTGTAATACAACCGCTTAATAAAAGGTTTTCTGTCTCCTTAATGTATTGCTGTTTCCGTACTTTTTAACTTATTCATTGCACCATAGCTTGCAAATACGGCATTTGCGATCCTACATTCCTGTGATTACGAGTTGTCTGTGTACCCCCTACATAACCTGAAAATTTTGTCAGTTTGGTGGATAATCACATCCTGTATAAATAATGTAGTTCCCTTTTTCCTTGAGAAGTTTAAACCCATTAGAAATTTATATTACAAGAAACCAAAAAGAGTTTACTATCATAAAAAGTAAATTATTAATGCTATTCCAGAATTATAAATTGAAATTGATTTTGCGATCGCACAAACAAACAGAAATTTTCTCTGTATCTAATTAGAATTTCGTAGAATACGAAACATGTGGTTTTATAAGGCATCAGTAACACAAAGAGAGCTAATTATTAAATATTTTTATTTCATAGATTCAAAATTTTCGTGCTAAAACGTCACATCTTTAAATACGAAAAAAACTGACATTTTTTACTTGGCATTCAATAGTTTAAGTTGTAATCTAAATTCTAATATTAAAAAGTAAAAATATTAAACCAGCCCAAGAAATTTTTTATTTAATCTAAAAGACTTTATTAAGCCAACTAATTAACACTTGTATGAGATACATATACAACCTGTGGCCAGAAAGTTCAGTGAATGAGCCTGTAGAGGTCGCTGCTGTACTAGTAGAATATAAACGCACCACGCGTGGTGAAGGTCAATATGTCCCAGATTCCATGGACCAACCAATTACCGCCATGCCACTAAGCAGAATGCAAAACCCCACCTCCGCCAAGCCCAACATCGAAGTTATCATGACAAGGGGATTGAGGACTGAGCTTCAGTCCAGACGCCCAAAAGTCAACGTCTATCCAACGTCTAACGTCTATGAAGGTCAATATCTGTTTGAACATGTTTGTAATTGGCAAGGTTCCAAGTGTGTTTATTCCCTGTTAGTTCAACGCCGAGCGTGAAAGGTTTATTGTGGATTGTCGTGGTAAGGAGTGTCACGGCGCACACACCTCCTTAGTTTTTTCGGCAGTTTCTGGCCGCGAATGGAGTTGTAACACTTGATAACCCCCTTATTCATCTGATTTGGCACCTGCAGACTTCTTTTTCTTCTCCAGATTGAAGTCAGCTCTAAAGGGAAAGAGATTTACGGATTACACCGACATTCAAAGCAACGTGACGGCCGAGCTGAAAGCTATACCGAAAGAACTGTTTTACAAGAGTTTCCAGGACTTATATACACGTTCCCATCAGTGCATTACCATCCATGGAGATTATTTTGAAGTACAGTACATTGTATTTGATGCTGTAGAACACTGTATTTGAAATAAAAATTCATTCACCGAACTTTCTGGCCACAGGTTGTACACATACATTATTTAATCCCTTCCCGGCTCTTCCCGAGTTGAGCTCGTGCAGGCGAAACTAACCATCCTGGCTCATCCCGAGTGTAGCTCGTGCACTGTGAAAAGCCTTTTATGGTTTCAAGTAATTGAAAAGACACACTTAGTGAAATTTTCTGTAAAAAGAGGACGTCCTTCTGCTGAGCACCCCCCCCATCACACTTGTCTGAAAGACACTTTGATGACAACATTCCCCCAACAGAGAAGAAAACTAATCTATCACGAAAGTGTATTATTTGCTGCTCAAAGATAAACAGTAGAAAGAAGAAAGTAAGAAGAGAAACAAAATTCTACTATCTAGATTGCAATATTAGGTAGTGTGCAGCATCGTGGTTTCGAATTTACCATACACGATCCAATTTTGATTAATAATTTCATAATTCTTTATGTAAATGCAAAGATGTAAAAAAAATTTGTAATTCAAGATAAAAGACAAGTATTAGCTTTTTAGATTTATAGTTAGTGTGAATTAAATCCAAAATTTGCCATACAGAAAACCAACCTTACAGCTAAATAACTAGATTGTTTAATTAATTTTTCTTACATTATTTTTTAGGAAACTTTGTATGCCAATGGTGCTATTATGTTAAAAAATATATGTATATATGAAGATAAGCATAAAAAATTGACTTTTTTGATCCCTAATCCAGAAGTAAAATGAGTCTTAAAGAAATTAAGGGAAGGGAGAACTTAAGAATTATTTTATATATAAAGAGTGTTTTTTTTCCAGGTATAGAAGTTTAAGTTGGCATTACTTTCCGAGATGGCGACCGATTTAACAGCTGTCAAGTGATTTATTCTCAGTTTGATTTGGCAATTCATCAAAACGATCATCAAGCAAGGCGTAGATTCGTCGAATGGGCCCAAAACGAGATTGCCATTGTTCACGATTTTCATAAGCGATGAAGCGCACTTCTGCTTGAATGGTTACGTCAACAAACAAAACTGCCGCATTTGGAGTGAAACTAATCCACAAGTGTATGTCGAAAAACCGTTACATCCAGAAAAACTGACTGTTTGGTGCGATTTATGGGCTGGTGGAATCCTTCTTCAAAAACGATGAAGGCCACAACCTTACAGTCAATGGTGATTGGTATAGAGCCATGATTACTAACTTTTTCATTTCTGAATTGAACAATCATGATGTCCAGGAGCTGTGGTTCCAACAAGACGGCGCAACATGTCACACAGCTCGTGCCACAATCGATTTATTGAAATACACGTTTGGTGACCGCCTAATTTCACGTTTTAGACCTGTGAATTGGCCTCCAAGATCTTGTGATTTAACACCGCTAGACTATTTTCGATGGAGCTATGTAAAGTCATTGGTCTATGCGGATAAGCCACAAACGCTTGACCATTTGGAAGACAACATTCACCGTGTTATTGCCGATATACGGCCACAAATGTTGGAAAAAGTCATCGAAAATTGGACGTCCAGATTGGACTACATCCGAGCCAGCCGTGACAGTCATATGCCAGAAATCCTATTTAAAATGTAATGTCACAAGATTATCTTTCGAATAAATAAAAATTCATGTCAATCGAATAATACAGCGTTGTTGTATTGCAATTTAAAGTTCTATACCTCTAAAAAAACACCCTTTACTTCCAATGATATATCTAGAATATTTCTTCTTTTATTTCAATAAAATATAACCCTTTTACCTCACTAATGCAATATATTTATACATTTTACTTTTGTATAACATATGACCATTTAAAAATTGCATAAATGAGATACGAATTTGAAGTAATTATTCTGAGGATGAGCCTTTCTATATGCATATTAATTTATTTCAATTATGTGCTTTTGTAAGTTTATTTCTAATCCCCCAAAAGCATCTTTTCCAATGATATACACAATCGTATAGGGTTAAGATCATGCAATACTTACTTTTAATTAAATAAGATTATGAATTGATTAAAATTAGTTAATTTATATTAATGAGATAATTCTAATTGCAGAGAACACCTTTTTACATTTATTCATCTGTTTTATCAAACCTCTTTCCGAACAAGTTTGACTCTTAGATGTTTTATAGATTCACGATTATATATTGAAATATCTTTTGGGGGAGTTTTTATTTCCTCATAAAAAGATTTTGTCGTCATAGTTGGATAATAAAATATTATATTTGTTTTGGTATAAAATATCGTTCGCTATATTATTATCCCGTAAACTGCTTGGTAGCTGATTAAAAATATAATTTTTTTAGCTAAATTTATTATTAATTTTAACGTTTGAATTTTGTCTTGGAGTTAATAGAATTGTTTCTATGGTCTGAATCCTGGTGCTGTAGTACATTTAGACTAAAGAAGTAAGTGTTGAACTGTCTATTTCTATAAAATAAAAAAAATTTTTTTTGTTTGTGAAATATTCTATTGTACAGATGCATTTTAGCACTAACTTTCATTTTACAGCTGTCATATTCAGACATGGCAAAAATGTGGTATTTTAATATGAGACAGCTAAATTAAATTGTATAAAAACAGTTTGATTTAACATTTTTTTCTATTGAAGATGTATTTTTTAACCCTACCAAAAAAATTTACAAAAAAGATGCCTTAACTACAGATTAATAACAACTGTTTCTGCATTCTGCATCAGCGATGAAATAAAATTACAAAAAAAGCAAGTCCTAACAATGCAAATTTTAAATGTTTTCTTACTCAAAATTTACTACAGGGATCACTTCTGTAATCTCCTCTAGTAATTAGGTGGCTTTTATAGTACATTTTACGTTCTAATGGGAACACATACATTTATTTGATTTGTTTATTTCCAGTTCATGAAATTCAAACTAATTATTAACAGTAAAATTTTCAATTTTTACCTACTACAGAGCTTCTCAAATTTTCAGTAACTGCGACCCAATTTTCAATCATAATTTTCATCGTGCCGCCCTTCATACAATAATAATGAATTAAACACAATAAAAATATACTTTGACGCTAAAGCTACACTACAGTATTAATTATAAACCATACAAACTATCAAATATAAGTATTACATTTTGTAAATGACAAGCACACGAGAGTCACTAGTATTTATTAAACTTGTTATCGATTAAATACTGATAAATTAATTATCAAAAAACATTGTGATGTACTGATACATTTATAAGTATATTACATCAGGGGGAATGTGCATTTATATTTTTTATTATGTCAGAATGAGTTTTGTTTTACTTCCTTTCAGTAAAAATTAATACTTATTTTAAATCTTTTACTTTCGCTTTTCAATAAGCTCGCGCTTCCTTTACAGTGTTATTCCGCCCCCCTAGTTGGGCGTGCCACACAGTTTGAGAAACGCTGACCTACTATGAAATAATGTACGGCTTCTTGTCTTCTACATCACTTCACAATATATGGGTGAATGTAGAGATATATCGGTAAAGTTTTATTTTACGCATAACAATCTTCTTAAATAGAATGCTTAAGGCACAGATCAACTGCTTTTTAGAAACAGTCAGATATATTTTAGTTCATTTGTAAACGTCTCAAGCATCAGGGCTCGAGTTATTGAAGTCAAGTCTCTTGTTCGAATCTTTATTTTACTTGAGAATTGTCAATCGCAGTAATAAGGGTTGAAACTTGTTAAGTGAACTGGACATTAAATTTCACACTAGACTTCGTGGTTAAGTTTGGGGAAAATTTATCAGATTATGCGTCTCCTATCTCCACGTCATTTGCATGTGGCTTACAATTATGGGATCAGACGCCAAAAGCCATCTGTAGTCTAGAATATTAACTTAATTGAATCGAACGAAGCAATCAGTTACTATAGCTTCAAAACAGGAGAATATCCATTTTCGTTTCGTTCATATTATAAGTTAAAATGTCAAAAATATTTGAAAGCTTTTGCCTTTATTTATCAGACCGGGATTTCTATAAGACATGTAGTGTTATTTCGTTAAAAAGTTTCCAGCAAATAATTTCTAATTACAAAATTTTATTTCATAAGTGTTATCGTTTTATGAAGCATTTATTTAGGTATTCGTGGTAGAATTTGGATTACTTAAAATATATTTCCGACAGTTATTGTAAAAGTTAACCACAAATTGAAATCTCCATGACATGTAAATGAAAAACAATTTTTTTAAAACCAAGTGAAATATAAAGATTTAACTTTCTGCAAACATTATTTTTATTAACTACAGTGAAACTGACTTAACACGAAACTGATGGGGACTGAAATATTTTTTCGTATAGAAAAAATTTCATGTTAAAGGAAAGAAACCCCCGCATATTTAACAAAATTAAGTTTATTAGAGTACATAGTACATTTTATTTACGTTGATGTGTATATATACTCGTACATGTATTTAATAAAAATGAAGGAAGAAAAATCACTCACAAGAACTTAATGAAATTTATAATACAAAATTTTTTAAGAAGGAAAAATATTTATTGAGATTTCGAAAATAATCTGCTATTTTTATCTGCACTGTCTTTTTTAGCACCAGATCATCAAAAAATTGTTCAATGTAGTTAATTTGTTTATTCATTTCACCATTGGAATATGCGTCTCAATAACTGCGCATAGTTTTCTCGATGCTCCTCATTTCGGAAGCCACGGAAACAGGAGCTGCATTATTCTTTTCATTTTTGCAGTTGGAATCTGTATCAGTGATATTTTCTGAGCTATAAACAAACTCTTAAAATCTCTTTACCAGTCATAATTAGGGCTATACACGCGTTATCATAACCTAATGCAACGATTCTTCTGATGATACAGTAGGTCAGTCCACTAATACAGACACATTCTTAAACTTTTTATCAAATAGATGGTGTTTTCCGTACTGTGTTCATTCCCAGAAAGGAAATCTTTTCGCCTTAATCGATTTTCGTTTCGTGTTAAGAGACAAAATTACATGAAAATACATAGCAGTTTGTCGGGCCCGTTGTATAGTTTCGTGCTAACCGTTATTTCGTCTTAAGCGATTTTCGTTTTGTGTTAAGAGAAAAAATTACATGAAAATATATAGTAGTTTGTCAGCACCGTTGTATATTTTCGTGCTAACCATTATTTCGTCTTAAGCGATTTTCGTTTGGTGTTAAGAGAAAAAATTGCATGATAATACACAGTAGTTTGCCGGAGCCGTTGTATAGTTCTGTGCTAACCGTTATTTCGTTTTAAGCGTTTTCTCGTTAAATATACTTCACTGTACTTATTTTACTTGACAAATTATTAGCCGTTACCCACTCACTTCGTTGAGGATTGTATGTGAGTATAGTTGTAGTGTAGAGTGTAGTTGAGAGAGAGAGAGAGTATTGTTGCACATGGCTATATGTTTTTTTTAAAGTATCCGACTATGTTCGGAACCGTGATTTTTCAGAAGCGTAGAAACGAATATCTTCTTAACGTTTTGTGTCACTGAGTTTAGAAAACACGTATAAAATTGTTTTAAGGTACAGCAATGTAAAAAGTATTTAAATACAAATTTTTGGCAACCCTTTCCCCCACACGGAATTACCTGTTTTCTAAAAATTCTTCTTTCATAAAAAATGCTTTTATAATAAAAATACTTTGCCTGTATACAGACCTCTATACAGAGCCTGAACTAGGATTTTTAAAATATACAAGCAATGGATTTATCCAAATTTTTATAGATCAGAGTAGATGAATTTTTACAGAAAATCACCGATAATTATTTAAATAGGTACTAATTTTTATTCTAATAATATTCTTAAAACAATTTTATACTTGTATTCTAATCCATGTGACACTAAATATTTTTAAAAATGTTCGTTTGTTCAATATTTTGCGAAATCACGGGGTTCCGAAGTACCTTAAGTTATTGACATTAAAGTCCTAGTATTCGACTGCTTTCAAAAAGATAATCGCAGCCTCTTGAATTAAAAGAATAAGATTTGAATTTCTGAAACGGAAGAATATTGGTTTCTGTAATCATAGGGAGTTAATTTCCTCAAAATTTGTCCTCGGTGGATCTATACTGAAAAAAAAAACATTCCTGCCAAATTTCGTCTGTACATCTAATAGCTCAAAACGAGTATATTGTCTGTTACGTGCCAAATTCCCTTTTGAGATGTTAGCAAAACTTGTTCTTAGCTGATTTGTACTTAGCAAAAGAACCATGTCTTTAATTTTATGTTGTATGCATATATTCCCCCTAAATGTATAGATTATAAATATCATGACTTTATTTTCTTGCCAGATATTATTTATTAAGGAAAAGTATATAATTCATAATTAACTAAATATGCATGAGCTTAGAAGCAGAAATCTGAAACTAAATTAGAAATTTAAAGGTTATTGTAAAAGAAACTTTTATTTATCTTTAGTGATATATTTTTGATCGAAATTCCAAGAATAAAATTCTTTTATTTGTTTTAAAAAGCATCTCTCGTTTTAAAATAACTCAGTTCTAAAAAATTTGAACATAAGAAAAATCGCAATAAAAAATTTTCTCTCTCTCTTTGAATCTTTTACCTTTATAAAGGGTGTCTTTTTTAGAGGTATAGAACTTTAAATTGCAATAAAACAACGATGTATCATTCGATTGACATGAATTTTTTTATTCGAAAGATAATCTTGTGGCATTACATTTTAAATATGATTTCTGGCATAGGATTGCCACGGCTGGCTCGGATGTAGTCCAATCTGGACGTCCAATTTTCGATGACTTTTTCCAACATTTGTGGCCGTATATCGGCAATAACACGGCGAATGTTGTCTTCCAAATGGTCAAGCGTTTGTGGCTTATCCGCATAGACCAATGACTTTACATAGACCCACAGAAAATAGTCTAGCGGTGTTAAATCACAAGATCTTGGAGGCCAATTCACAGGTCCAAAACGTGAAATTAGGTGGTCACCAAACGTGTCTTTCAATAAATCGATTGTGGCACGAGCTGTGTGACATGTTGCGCCGTCTTGTTGGAACCACAGCTCCTGGACATCATGATTGTTCAATTCAGGAATGAAAAGTTAGTAATCATGGCTATATACCAATCACCATTGACTGTAGCGTTGTGGCCTTCATCGTTTTTGAAGAAGGATTCCACCAGCCCATAAAGCGCACCAAACAGTCAGTTTTTCTGGATGTAACGGTGTTTCGACATACACTTGTGGATTAGCTTCACTCCAAATGCGGTGCAGTTTTGTTTGTTGACGTAGCCATTCAACCAGAAGTGCGCTTCATCGCTAAACAAAATTCGCTTATGAAAATCGGGAATAACGGCAATCTCGTTTGGGGCCCATTCGACGAATCTATGCCTTGCTTGATGATCGTTCTGATGAATTGCCAAACCAAACTGAGAATAAATCACTTGACAGCTGTTAAATCGGTCACCCTCTTGGAAAGTAATGCCAACTTAAACTTCTATATCTGGAAAAAAACACCCTTTATAATCCTGCACTTTAATTCAAACCTATAAAAACTGAAACTAAGGTATAGAAAAATGATAAAAATATGCGAAATTTTTAGTAGTAAAAATTTTTTAACAATTTTTTCACGTAAGCATTTAAAAATACACACCATTATTCTAAAATATATATTAGTATTTTTTTAAAGATATTTTGGAAATAGGAAAAGGAAAAACATTAAATCTTATTGTTGGAAAATAGTTTGTAAAATGGAACTAAAATTTTAAACTATGAAATGAGATGTTGAAAGAAATAAAACTAGGAACACACACATAAAACATACATAAAGTATGCCCACAAAATGAGTATTCATCTTTTCCTTTATTTACATTAAAAGTATACTGAATATATATAAATTTTATTCATGAAATTCTAAATAAAAAGGAAAATTCAGTTGCTATTCAAATGTTGAGATTTTCCAAAAAATCTTTCGCAAACACAAAACTAAAAATACATCAATATTTTTAGAATTTGGTGAGAAAAGAGGTAAAATATTTCAAAGCAAGACTTATTTTGATAGCATACAGAGAAAAACGATCAATATATTTCTAAGGAAATATTTCAGTTTTATAAAATTGGATTTCGAATATATACTTCTACATATATATATATATATATATATATATATATATATATACAGCGTCGGAACAACAACATGTACACTGATATTGAATAACAACGCATAAGCAGCACACATCTAACACAGTTTTCCTGCAAGATATAAAAAGTGAAATGATTTTCTGAGAAAAAAAAAATATTTCGTTTTCCTTTTTGCATAAAAAAAGTCAAAACTAATGGAATTTCTTTTGTGCACTGAAACACTGTTTTTCCCTTTCAGGGATATTGAATGAGATCCTATTGGCCTACTTTTCGGATAATGAGACTGTTTCGGTACGGTTGCAGAACCAACTATCAGATGAAATCCGTTGCGCGTTCTTTCTTCTAATTTCTTATACTATACTCACTTGGGTAAATATTTTGTTTAGACTTTTTCATGCTTGTTGATAACGAATGTCGTGTTGGTTTTGCTTTGCTGTGGTTGGCAACTTAGAACAATTTGGAGAAAAGTAATGCAAGTGGAACTAATTTATTTTAATTCTCGAAATGCTTATAGGGCGTGACCTTCTTTTTAATAGAAAAAAATAAGTACATTACCAAGAGCCTAAATAATATAAATTGGAAAATAAGTTGTTTTTTTTTAAAAAAATTAATGGTAAAAAACATTGAATAAAAATTTCTATGAGATATCTTTTTGTCACAAATTATCGAAAAAAAGGAAATTTGCTGGAAAATGCTATATTTAACCCTTTATCAACCGCATTATGATTTACTGCAGTTTTTATCATGCAATATTTTTTCTTTCAATCACTACATCGAAAATTAAGGGATATACATAAACAATATACTCAACTTGGGGAAATTTAATCCGTTAGAGCTAATTAATTAATTAAAGATAATAAGCTGCAAAATCAGTTATATACACTGTTGACTTAAAATAAATGGTTAAATCATTTTCTAAGGTCTTCATTAACATACCAAAAAAGTCATTTGGCTCTTGGCATTAACTATTTTTTCGGAGCAAAAATGACAATCTTCGTAATCCGCTTAAAACGCCGTCAGTGGAAAACACAAATTCTGCTGTAAAACTATTCACCTTCCTCTCTAAAATATTCGTCATAGAACCCGTGCTGCTATATATCTTGGAAGGGTGGATTTAAAAGAATATTCCTGCTAAGTATCATAAGAGTATTCGTAAAACTGGTTATTCTACATAATCTTAAAGTGATTGGCACTTATTAGTACCGTCGGTAATTTTCAAAATGTTCTCTTTTTGTGAGAAAGGCTTATATTATTATAATATTTTGCCTGTATATATCTCAGAGTTCTGTACAGAGGTTCAACTAGAATTTTTGAAATATATAACTTAGAAGTGGGTTTATCCATGTTTTACGACCGCAGAAGGGAGAAATTTTCAGAAAAAAACGCCGATAATTATTTCCATTGGTTGTAACTTAGAAAATAATGTGAATTTTTCAAAAGAAATAGTTCATACTCTCTGGAGAGAGAGAAGTCTTTACTTTATATAAGCAAAATATTATTATTTTTGAAGCATTTTTTATAAAAGGAGAACATTTTGAAAAAAGGTTATTTTAAGTTAATTTTTTACCCAAGTATTGTATTTAAACATTTTTTTTTATCAAAATGTCCTTAAAACAATTTTAAACATGTATTCTAATCAAGTGACACTAAATATCACGAAAATTATCCATTTATGCGCTTTTTTTAAAATGACGGTTCCAAACGTAAGTCGGATACCTTAATAACTCACAGCATTGCCAATATTATTTTTGAGGAATATTCAAGAGTTTCAAGGAAAATTTACTTAATTGTTCACAAGGAAAAGAATAAATTTTTCTTCAATGATAGCAAAAAAGTACAAGTAAGAAAGCAACTAGTTTCAAAACAACTGGAATTATTCAAAAGTGTCTATTTTAGCAAAAACATAGTACATTAAAAAGTTAATTGAAAATTATAATAATATCAGTTGAAAAAATAATTAATAAGAACCAAAGCATTGCAATGGCGTGGCATATAGTACACTGGGAGGCTTGACACATAGCACACGATAGACTAGAAAGAGGGCGCTGCTGTGAACTGTTTTTAGCCTTTGAGCGTGAAGGAGAGAAGAAGAGGAGTCTCGAACAAAAAATGGAGGAAGCTGCCTGTAGTTCCCGATGTGACTTTTAATTGTAAATGAAAATATTAATATAGTGATGTGTTTTGAAGGAAATAATAAAAACGGTAAATCCGGTTAATTAGAGCTGATTAATTCAACTACAAGACGATCTTACAGCATATTTTGATAATCTTTTATCATTAACTTTCAATATTGTCACAGAGATTTGTTGATAGTGCTTCAGTATCATTTTATTATATTTATTAATTGAGGTAAAACACTTCAATAACCACTTCCAAGCTTCTATTAAATAAATAATAGTTAAAAGAATGTTTTAAATCGGTCTCTCCAAAAATATTGGTAATTTTACTGACGAAGTTTGAAGATACCTTTAGAAAACTATGTTCGAAAAATTCTAGTCAAACTTAACTAGTATTACATTTTTGATTTTGCTTCTAAATAATGTTGGATGCATAAAGACATATTAATATAATTTACGCATTATTATTATTCCTTTTGTTAAAGAAGTAATGTAAAACAAAATAATCACTAATATTTCTTTTTTGAGGGGCAAAGGAAACCTAGTTAATATGCGTATTGGAAAATCCTCAATTTATATTTTTTTCAAATGACTACGTAATATAAATACGTATATAGAGAAATATTCGTATAGAAAACCTTTTAAATTAGCATTGAAGCACTGTATCAAATCTAGACTATTGTATTTGAATGAATACACAAAAGTGTATCCTAAACAGTGAAAAATAATGATTTTAATTAAAAGATTATATTCCAATTTTTTAAAAAAAATATTTTATAAATAATTTAAATTTACTAATGACTTACTATTAAAAAAAAGAATCAAAATAGTTTCAAAAATTGGGTAAAAATAGTTTTTAGAATATTTTAATGTTCTGCTCTTTCCGATATATTAAAAAAATGCAATAGTCTAGAACAAAAAGAAAATGAGAATTCTAGAAGAATTTAGCATTAAATTCAACTGTTTCATGTAGATATCTCCTACTTTAATCAACTTATCCAAACAATACATTTAACAGATTGAGTGAAAATATCAATAAAACCCAACAAAAGTAGTAGGCATCACGCTGCTTTCTGCTAAAGTATGTTATTAATTGCTGATTGGATATCCTTTGCACTACAGATGCACTAAGTGTTGTTAGCGAAGCTGCGAAGTATGTCTCAAACGAAAGATTCTTTAACTAGTGATTTACGAAGGAGAGCAACTTCTCTTTTCCCGGAAATTGCCTCCCATTTAGAAACCAGTAGAAAAGGAAACCGGGAAAAATAAAGTTATCAACTGTCACAAAAATGTTGCAGAGTACAAAAAGCATAATTAATAGACGTAGTTTGGCTCTTTGCTTTAATCTTCGCCCCATAAAGGCTGTTATATGTGATTTTTTTTAAAACTGTTAGGTGAAAATAAATAGCGAATGTGTCTAACATCCAAAGTAGTTCATCATTTCTACGTCTTTCTTCTATAATACACTTATTCTAAAATATTTTTGTTTTAAATTACATATGTCTTATATTTATAGTCGCATATAATATGTACAAAGGCAATTACCACACTTACTCGAATCTAAACCACCCTGTTTTTTCAGGCTTAAATTTACAGAAAATTGTCTGCACATATTTAGGAAATATTTTTGTGTACGCCTTTTTTTAAACATCAAAGATATATCGGTAATAGCATCTAGACGAGTTCAATATAACGCAAATATCAAATGGGAAGCAATTTTATACGCATAAACAAAAGGAAAAAGAGCTGCGGAAAATCAACATTTTACACTTATGGAAAAAAAAAATTCGTCGATGGTGAAAACAAAATGCTTATAAATATTCGAAAGTCATTACTTATTACTATTATTACAAGCTTTTATTTAACTTGCAATGTTATTTGTCCGGGTGGAAGTTTGTAACTCATTTTTAAAGCTGATGTCTTCAACTGATTGAGCTGAAATTTTGTATACACGTTTAGTTTGGATGGCAAAGCATGTTTTAAATATTTATATTCCGATATTGCCATTAGTTAAACAGACATTAATTAAAAACCTTTAAATTGTTTTACCTCTGTTAGCTTTATATTCTGTCGAATAGCTTATCGAATTGAGCTTAAATAAGTTTCGATTATTCGACATTTTTAAAATAGCCATCCAATTATTTCTATCAAACTGAGACAAAAAATAATTACATAATCGGAAAGATAATTTATTTCGCCACTATACGGTATAATTCTTTTTACAAAATAATGATATTCTTTATTTGTTACGATTTTTTCTAAAATTAGTCAAAATCGATTCGTTTTTATGAAAATGATTTCTAAATCGTTCCGCATGAATTTTTTTAATGCTAATGAATCGATATTCTGCACTAAAAATGTTCAGGCCTTTTTCTTTTAGAATCAGTCATTTAAAAAATAACTGCCGAAAATTTTTTCTTTGACGATTTTTCAAATTATACTCAAATTTTTAATTAAAAATTTAATAACTTCGGATACCTTAACAATTTCTCGTTTCTATGTGTTTATATTTCCAGTTTACTTGAGGTTAAAAATTATGAAATTTAAAACAATTGCCCAAGAAAATAAATCTATATACACTGGCCAAAAAAGTTGGGTTATAATTTGTTTTTCAGAGTTAATATTAAGGAAATGCCAGTAAGAATAAAATTCTTAGTTTATATGAATGACAGTAATGTTTAAGAAACTTGAATGCACACACACACAAACATTACGAACTATTAAATATTGCAATTGCTTCTATATAGAAGTGGGAGGAAATATGTAGGAAATCATACTTTGTATGTCCTTTTTTTTCAAGATTGTTGATCTGTAAGTGTTGTTGGTGTATCGTTGACAATATTCAAGAGAGTCAAGAAATGTAAAAGGGTAAAGTCACATTTATCTGATTCATTTAGGCAGAGGGCCATCAGATAGATAAAAATGGGATTGTCGCAAGATGATGTAATCCAACGAATGTAGAATTAGTTTAGATCTAAAGATTCTGTGTCCAGCCGACTTGTCCAAACTGTCCAAAGAAACACTCTCTAAACTTCAATATCATGCCAATGAAAGAACTTTAAGCGCCGACAGATTTAACATGCATCATCCCCACTACAAATTCATCTTCAGTGGCACAGAGGCTGGAGCTCATGACATGCTTTAACCTTGACCACTACACTACCGCGGCTACGTATACTCTTGGGAAAATTTCACTTAATTAAATGGTCGTCAAGTATCAATAATATCTTGGAGTAATTTAGTTTACCAACGAATTAATGTGCAAATTTGAAGCAGAAATGTTTCTTAAAAAATAATATTTGGAATTAATTAAGAGATGGGCCATGGTTTGAGGTGTAAGATTATCTATCATAAAAGTAACATTAACTGAATTTGCTTTTAATAATTCTAGGCATTTCTCGAACTTCTAAAATCTGTCATCTATGCCCTCCTAACGTCCCTTAAATTTCTTTACCTTCGGTTTAAATAATATATTCGACTATTATTCTCTTTTTTTCAGTAGATTTTCTACTTGATCACATCACAATTCAAATCCTTAATCATAGTTTCGAATGAAACACATAGTCACTGTCAAATATTTGATTCAAACACATTGCTCCATTTACCATCCTTCACAGTCCGTTTTAACCGTAAATAGTTTTCCTAGACCCTTCTGGAGTTTTCTAAGTGCAACTATTGTTTTTGCCAAGTTTGGTGATCTAATGTGTCGTCGGTATCACTTCTATTTGTTTAGTTTTCTTGAAAAGTACTCCATTTTTGGGTACAAATAAATTCTTTTGGCCACAATCCTCTCTCAGTAGAGAAGCTAGCAAAGCTCAAACCCTACATAATTACATTAAGACATTTTGCACCAAGTAATCGCTTTTGTTATTCTAAAAGAAAATGCTGGTTAATCATATAGCTTAGCAGAATTTTAAATTAAAATAAGTAAATACCCTTTATTGGAATCAAAATTGTGAAAATGTGTGATTGGAAATAATTTTTTTAATAGATCTTTATCAAAATTAAAGCTGAGAATATAAAGAGTTTAATGATTGACAATCACAATGTTTAATAGATAGAAAAAATATTCCAAACATAAATCTTTAAATTTTTTACACAAAGTGAGGAATTGAAATTACTATTGTTTACTTAAACATCAATAATATTTTCACGTATAAATATTTTGATTAAATAATAAGAGAAATAATTTAAAAATCCACAGCTCTTACAAGACATCAGGCGTGAATTAAACTAAACATTCCTTAGCTTTTTTTGTGATTTTATTTTGATTCACAAATATTGCTTTCTTTTATTTGTAACAATCAAATTTCTAAAACTATAATTTTACTGCCCCATTCTGTTTACATTATTATCTTTCGAGATAATAGCATGAAATCAGGCTCAGACTTACAGTGTAGGAGTTTTAGAATTCCTGCTATAAGCTCCTAAATGTTTATTTCAGCAATATTAGCGTATTGTGATAATTAAACTCAACAATTAAAAATAGGTTTATTGAGACTCTGAGAAAAGATTTTCTAAACATCGTCAGTTCATTTTCATCCAGGTCTAGGGAAAAGGATGCCTTCTAATTAGTAGCCGATGGAGACGGCGTATGGATTAAATTCTGGTGATTAAACTTTATGTCAATAATTTGAAGCTTGAATAGTCTCGAGGGACATCAGCATACAGTTAAATTATTAAATTACGTCTCATCTATTAACATCGAAGAGCTAACAGCAGAGCAGGTGACAGACCGGTTCTAGAACTTGGGAAAACTTAGAGAAAATACTCTATTAACCTCCTGTGAGAGTTATTAACTAGACTTCAATTTAATGTTTGATGGACAATATATATCACTTGAAACCTTTTTCCATTATCGTAATAAAAATTCTGCTAATGTATATTTATATTCCTATCATCTATTATTGGAGAAAAATTAAATTTTCTGTTTAGTAAGGATATAATTGAAAAAAAAAATAAAATTTATTATTGTTGCTGAATATTTTGGTGTATAATGGGCATAGACCAAAAATAAGTTTTAAATTTAGGGGTACACGCTATACGTCTGAAGTATAAAAAAGGTGGCTTGAAAAATAAAGAAAAGAGGAGCATAAAAAAATTTAAAATTCCTATATGTATCTGAATACTATTTCTCTAAAAGAAATGGAAGATCTCATAAGCTTTCAGCAATTAAGTACTTTATAAATTTTGTCTCTCCCCTATATCTTGTGCTTTAGGATTGTGGTTCAAAAGCCTGGGGTAATGTTTCAAGAAGATGGCTTCAAAAAATAAGATGATCGCATTTGTACAATTCAAGTTTCACCGTAAAAAACAGGGGGAGGCGTTATATGGCAAATATACTTCAAAATTTAAAATAAAAAAGTGCGTGTGCTTATGACTACACGATAGAAGTTTAAACATGTAATGTTGCTTCATGGATTAGTTCTGTGAATAAAAAACAAGGGTATATTGGTGTCATATAAAATTATTTATTCATATGCCTGTACGCATAATGTAGTATTTTTGCCAAACATACAATCATAGTTGTGAATTAATTGTATCCTAAGAAGGAAACAATAGGTTTATGGAAGCGGAAATAGGTTATAATTTTTTAGATTCATAGCTATTTAAATATCTAAAAAAAAAAACTCCGTGAAACGTTGTTCCGTACTTCGTCGTGCTTTCATTTGGATAATTTGACATAATTAAATTGAATTTTGATTTTATAAAAAAAAAACTAAAGGTTTTGTGACTTGTCTTTAGAAAAATCTCAACATTAAAATCCCCATTTCAAATCATGGGTAATTTGTTCAGAAGAGCCGATCTGGCTTCAGTGGAAGCAACTAAGTTTTTGTGAATGAATTCAATAATTTTCTCTACACTTATAGATTTGTTGAAATATCTTCACTACAACCGATGCACCGTGGAAGCATGAAGATATTATATTGTTACGAATTTTGTGTAAATAGTGTAAATAATTTGTATTTGAGTGTTTAATGCATTTATATTACTCTACACTGGTGTGCAAAAGTTGAGGACGAGACGGTTTTTTCAATATAACTTTGTACAAAAGCTTTCCAAATCAACACATTGAATACCGTAAGATCCCCAATACGTAAGGACATGTGTAATATGTAAGCAACACTTACTAAAAGAGAAATCAGAGGGATAAAAAGAAGCTTGATTGAAAAAGTAGCATGGAGCGCAATGCGACTGAAGGCCGAAACATCCCTGTGATGGGTGTCCAGCAAGAAACATTCGGTCTTTAGTAGGGGATATGACCTCCCTGACTGATAGGCAGGTTTCACAGCGTCTGCCCATGCTGAGAATGAGGGTGTCAATGAGTTGTTGAGGCATTGCTGCCCATTCGTCTTGCAGCGCCAATCGAAGCTCCCGAATCGTTACTGGTGGTAAGGTACGAGCTGCCAAGCGTCTGCCTAGAAAATCCCACACATGCTCGATGGGATTGAGATCCGGAGATCCTGTCGGCCAATCCATACGTTCAATATCCTCACTCTCTAAGAGCTGTTCGACAGCTACTGTGCGATGACATGGTGCATTGTCGTCCATGAAAGGAACTGCAGACCCATAGCGCCTCTAAAAAGACGCACATATGGAAAAAGAATCTCGTTACAATAACGGGTCCCGTTGACTGAACCTGCGTCGAAGATGTGAAGGTCTGTACGACTACCTAGCATGATGGCTCCCGAAACGAGAACACCGCGACCTCCATACCTGTCCCTTTCAATGATGTTCGAGGGATGATTGCGGCTTTCCCGCTCTCTCCAGATGAGTATGCGATGAGAATCGCTACTCAAACTGAATCTGCTCTCATCTGTAAAGAGTACTCGTCCCCATTCATTGTCTCTCCAATTCCGGTGCTCCCGGCACCACTGAGAACGCTTTCTCCGATGGGCAGGCGTTAAAGTTACACACCGTACAGGGCGTCGTGCAAACAGACCACCACCGTGCAGTCTTCTGGCCACGGTAAAACGCGATATCGGTCGTCCAGTCGCCTGTGTCGTGTGTCTCCCGCTGTCTGCCGCCGGTTTCTTCTGGCCTGTAAGACAATGTACCGGTCATTTGCGGGTGTGGTTCCTCATGGACGACCACTACTGAACCCCCGGATAGCTGTTCCTGTAGTTTGAAATTGTCTCCAAAGTTGTGAAACGATGCTGTGAGCAATTCCGAACTCTGCAGCCACACTTGTCACACTGCGGCCTTCCTCCAACTTCCCAATGATTCGACCTCGGGTAAAAGCATCCAGATGTCATCTAACAGATTGATTATTCGCCATTTCTCGCTGAGACAGCAACTCGGTGTGATTTTAACTGCTATACGGCGTGCAATCTCTTTGCCAGAAAAACTGATCTTACACCGACAACATGACTTATACTACTCAGACACTCCCCCATTACGTCTACCTGCATATCTGTGCATGTGCTACCGTACATCACCTTACTTAATCTCCTGATTGGTCTTTCTGTCCGCTCTGCCTCTTCGTTCAGCTGATATGCTAATTTTTCGACTTCGTCCTTAATTTTTGCACACCAGTGTATGTTAGATTTATTTCATGTTAAAATTGTACTATTCACAAGCAATGCTGCCCCTTACGTTATAATGGTGATTCAATGAGAACTTAGCGAAATCTTGGCGGTAGAGCCAAGTTGGTGATTTTGGCGACCATTTTGGAGTCATTGGCAACCATGTTGGGAGTTCAGAAACTAAATTCCGTTTCTATTTATATCCCTCTGAATCTTCTAGAAAGTAGTAGATCATGCGTCATTTTTAATATCACTACGCTTTTTGCTTGTTTACAATGCTAATTAAACAATAAAATAATACAAATACTCAATACATATAAATGTTTTCTGTTTTAAATCAGAGGTGTCAAACACGTGTCCCGCCAGTACGAAATTTGACCGACCCTAGCGATTTTCATCTTTTCTTACATCTCAAGTCTTTCCTTTTTAAATGACAAAGAGCTGAAAGAAAAAATGTTTTTTAAAAGTGTTTCATTTTGAAATTTATTTGCCAGGTGGACACATGCCTGCAAAATATGTAGTTATATAGTTTAAAGTTTTACACAATAAATGTTATTTGTATCTGTATCTTATTACCTGTTCTAGTTTTAAAAAAAATATCCTTTTTGATAATTTTGTACTTCTATTTTATCTCTATCTATCGATATGGAAAGTGTTGATGAAAGCTTACAAATAAATTAATTGAAATACAATGTGATCCTTTGTTAAAGAAAAAAATCTATGGAAGTTGGAATTCTAGATTTTTATACATACTCGCATTTATCAGTAGATCTTTTTCCTAGCATTTATCGTTTGTTATGCGAATAATGACTATGTTCGGAAGCCCTTATTTATGCGAGCAATTATTTTCTGTAATGAAAAATATAGAGAATTCAGTAAGATAAGATTACCCCCCCATCGACATTTATCGTCCATTTTAAAAGTTACATCAGCTCAGTATTGTTAATCAAATCTTGATGACTTGCTTCGTGAAAAAATTGATGTCAAATATTTTCTAAAAAGTAATGTTAAATAGAAATTATTAAAAAAAGTTCTGTTTTTTTTATTAAAAATATAAAATACATATAGATATTAAATTTAAAAAACAACATGAAATTAAAACGACTGCATACGTATTATACCCATTACATTGAGCTTTACTTTAAAAAATGCATAATCTTTATATATAAAAATCTTCTGTACGTGTGTGCATGTCACTAAACTCCTCCTAAACGGCTGGACCGATTTCGATGAAATTTTTTGTGTGGGTTCAAGTAAATTCGAGAATGGTTTAGGTTTACAATTCGGTCCGATACAATTAGTTAAAAATATATTAATTAAAAACATTCAAGAAATACAACTCAACATTCACCTGCATTGTTGTAACAACGCTATTGTTATAAACAAGTAATATAAATTTTTTTTAAAGCAATTCCTACTTATATCAACCAAGAAAAAATTTATTTTAACTACTTTTTATTAAATAGTTGCAATTAATATAAATATGTATATACATATGACAGAATCACAACATTAAGTGGTAATTAATTTTTATTAATTATCATTACAGTATTGCCATCCAAAACAATCGTGTATATAAAATTTCCTTTCAGCTGAATGCTTTAACACGTGAGAAAAAAAAACCTTTTCAAATTTTGACATATAAGTCGCCAACGTGGTTGTATTTGTAATTTTTTAAATAATTAGTTTTAATTAATTAATTTTTATTAATTATAATTAAATTATTCTATTGTCATCCAAAATAATCATGTACATTACATTTCAGCTCAATTGAGCGCTTTAAAATGCATTTTATTAAGGATTGAAAATTCCACCAAGATAAATAAATAAATAAACAAACAAACAAATAAAATATGTATAGAGATCCTGAGCTAATAGTAGGAATTGAAAAAGACGTAAGTTGGCGTCGAAAATTTATTTTCAGCCAAACTAGTCAAACCCGTTCTTTATTGTTACGAAAATGCAGACGATTCACGCTTTTTAGCGTTTTTAATTAATATCTTTTTAAATCTTTATATATGTAATTCTTCAGTGCGTGTATTTTTAACTGAACTCCTAAACGGCTGGACCGATTTGGATGAATGTTTTTGTCTATTTCAGTGGACTCGAGAATGGTTTAGATTTATAATTCGGTTTAGAAATGTTTATTTAATTAATTTTTTATTTATAAATTGTTGATCTTGGAATGTTTTACATTGGATTAGGCAGACTGCGCTACGATCGCAGTATCGAATATTCAAAAATCTTTTATTTTGAATTCAAGATCTGTGTACAGAACAACGTCTGTCGGGTCCTCTAGTATATTATAAAAATCGTACTTTAATGATTTTTTGAAGATCGTAAACATGCGGCCCCCAAATTAATAAAATAGACCATGCGACCCGTAATATCATACGAGTTTGACACCCCTGTTTTACATTGATAAGATAATTAGCTTTCATGCGTTGAAAAAATTTATTTATAGTGAATCAATTTGGAAAAGACGGAATCTAGTATTTGTAACAAACAGAGAAGTTTCAACTTAACAAATAGAATATAAAGTTAGCAAAGGCTTTTTTTTATTAATTTAACTTAAAAGATCGTTTGCTAATTACTCTTTTCTAGATGTGTATCCGTTTTAGAGAAATATTAATTATATAATAATCAATAATTTACAAATGTATTGCTAATCTGAGTTCTTTAATATTATACAACGCTACCAATACTAGTACACAACGATGAACAAATTTAAAAAGAAAACATAAATGTTATCTAAATTGAAACTAAAAAGATGGAAAAATAGTATACGACTCCATTTTATATTTTGAGTGACCCACATTCGAGTATTTATTTTAGAGATTGTGTTTTAAAATTTTCTTTGAAGTTTTCAAAGAATAAAATGCGTAAAACGCAGTTAATCAGATATGTGGTAATATTGTGTTGTAACCTAACATTTCCCTTTTTATCTTAAAATAATATATGAGAGAAATGTAGCTTACTCTCATAGTATGCTTGTCCTCCTAAAATATGTACCTTGATATATTTGCCCCTTACTTTTTATAATTGTCCTATAATTTTTAAAAGAAAAGGAAGCTATCTCGGTTCAGACGTTTCGCTCGCTATTCTTATACAGGGTCATTATAAAGTAACTATGCATTATATATTGTGATATTCACATATTTTATTTCATTATGCATCTCAATGAAATCTTAAACGAGATTTTGTTCTTGCAGGTAACATTAGGCAAGGTTGACAACAGAACTAAAAGCCTTTATTTGCCTTAGTCTGTGGGGGACTGACGAATAAACACATGTAAAACGATTTCACTCGTAGATTTCGGAAATCCTGACCCATCAGATTAGCTATCAAGACCTTGGTTGACAAATTCGAGTTGTAATAGGATTTGTTTTTTCAAATTCTTGAGGTTACATAGGTAGTTTCAGTATTTTACAAGTTTCTTTTTTACATTAACATTGGTACTAGTGTTGCTACAAGAGTATTGACAAAATAAAGTAAAATACGAGGTGTTACAATTAAATAACCAGACTAGCCTTAAAAATGAGCTTTATCCGAAACAATGAGCAAATATATTTCAGTTCATTTCCACATTCTCTCTTTGCTTACTAAATACATAGCTTCATATGAGTTTTCCACAGTTCAAATCAATGCTGCGGCTCTAGGTATCACCATCTTCAGTCAGTCTGCCATTTTTGTCTTCTACAGACTGAAAATGTGTTCCCATTAATGTACATTTCACTTTAAGAAACATGTATAAATCATATGGTTCGAGATTAGGTGAGAACCATGGATGCTTTTGCATACTAATGCGTTTGTCCGCCACAAATTGTTTCACAGAGAGAGTAATGTGCACTAGGGCAATGTCTTAGTGCCAAATCTACGTGTTGTTGCTCTGCAGATCTGGCATTTTCTACCTCACTCTTTCTCTAAGCTTTCTCAAGACCTCAATATAGTATTACTGTTTTACTGTTTGGACTGAAGGTACCCATTCAATCACACATAATGATGCAATTAATATGAACAAAAACGATGACCACATGAACGGTTCTTGATGTCTCATACCTACCAGTATGCTCATTATCTTCAACGACCTCCCGATCTTCTGAAAATCGTTTGTGTCATTCAAAAGTTTGATTATGTGACTCAAAATTATCTCCAAACACTTCTTTTAGCAATTTAAGCCCTTCAGTTGGAGATTTTTTTTAAAACTTCAGGAGGAATTTCAAATTTATGCGCAGCTTGTTTATAAGTTTATCATGATCGTGAACAACATCTTTACTCAAACAAGGATGAATGACAAACTGGACTAGGTAGCTGGATGGAATAACGTGCCCCTAGTGTCGGAAGGATTAAGGTCAACTATATTCCATTCCTATTCCTTACCAGATCTAAAGCTAGAGCATGCGCAGTCCTGGAATTTAATTGTCACACCTTGTACAACTTAAAATATTAGTATTTTTAAAGTTTGTTGATAGAAATGGATGAGCTGATATAACGGTGGAGTCCTTTCTGAGCTGCTCATTTTAATTATGTTAACTTTTTGTTTTCCTTTAAATAAAAGTAGCAATTGAAATCATTTTCATTTTGTAATGGTAAGCTTTTGTACTCTTTTGGAGATACAGATAAATATGTTATTGAAACACACTAGCAAACACACATTTTATATCTAGTGTGTAACTTCTGTATGTTTCACTTCAGCAGACATATTCTATATTATAAAATGAGAAGTGAGAAAAGCATACAGTATGTTCACTGGTATAAATTCATTATTTCCCACTGAAGAATAAATCTTGTATTCTGCTCACACACAAAAAAAGAATTTTGCTGTGGAAGTTCAATATTTTTTTCTGTATTTTGTATGAATATGTCTTTCTTGTAATTTCTTTCAGCAAATGTCGTCAATATAATATAAGACAAAATATGTTTTATACATAATAATCTGACTAAAATTCATTAAATTTCAAAATAAATTTAATATTCTTTTCACTAATATTTTAATAAGGTATTTCTTTGTTGGGTTTCTTACATAAAATTAAATACTTAGATATGTGAAATATATTATTTTTTATTTATTTTTGATAAATTAAAAGAATGTTTTAAAAATCCATGTATTTTTAATAACATCTGAAATTCTATTTTTCTCCCTCTCTTTTCCTATGTTGTATATAATTTAATGAATATTAATTAATGAATCACACATTTTATTTCATTTAGTTCTGCAAATTATTATTTATAATAGAAATAAAAAGGTGGTTAACAACAAGAAAAAAAAAACATGTGTATAATTTTTATATTTCCCCCTATTCCTTTATATTTATATGTGAGTGTACAAGTTATTAAAAGAGTGGAATTGTTGCAAACTCAACGCTGTATGAATATGATTAATAAAAAAAACCTTCTATCTTGATGAATATATTGTTCGTGAACGTTTTTTTCTTTTTAGTTTGATTTTAAGGTATCCGACTACGTTCGCACCGTGATTTTAAAAAAGCGCATAAATGGATAATTTTTATGATACTTAGTGTCACTTAAATTAGAATACATGGATCAAATTGTTTTAGGGACATTTTGACAAAAAATATATATTTTAAATACAATATTTTGGCAAAAAATGAATTTAGAATAACCTTTTTTCATAATGTTCTTCTTTTGTGAAAAATACTTCTATTATAATAATATTTTGCCTGCATGTAGCTCAGACCTCTGTACAGAGGCTCAACTATGATTTTTGAAACATTCACATTGTTTTTAGAGTGACAACCCATTAAAATAATTACCGGCGTTTTTTTCTGAAAATTTTAACCCTCTGTTGCCGTAAAACATCGATATTCCCACTTCTAAGTTATAGATTTAATAGATCCTAGTTCAGCCTCTGTACAGAGGTCTGAGCTATACACAAGCAAAATATTATTATAATAGAAGCAATTTTCACAAAAGGAGAATATTTTGAAAATGAGTCATTCTATGTTCATTTTTTGTCAAAATATTGTATTTAAAATTTTTTTAATTGTAATACTGTTCTTAAAACAATTTTATATACATTTTCTAATCTAAGTGACACTAAATATCATAAATATTATCCATTTATACACTTTTGCAAAATCACGGTTCCGAACGTAGCCGGATACCTTAAGAAATGTATATTCGTTCTGAATATATTATTAGCTTTTTTCAGCAGAGTTATACTAACATGCATGCTGTTACTAAATTATGATATAAATTGCATCTCTTATAATTTTTCCGCAGTAAAATTTTCCCAAAAATTATTTTGCTCGAGGCATAAAATGTCCCAACAAACGTTAGTTTCTTTCATATAATTTTTTTTTCATTTTTTCATAAGAAATTATTCCTACAGCTATCCGATGGTAAATTTTTTATTTCTATTCGGGCTACGGATTGGTGTTTTACCATTCCAGACCTAGTAAATTCCCCGGTAGTTGGTATATCTTTTTGATGTGTCCCCGTATAGGTGTTATAGCAATCGTAGCAATCAGTTTTGACCATCAGTTTTCTCTCCAGACGTAGGCACCTGAGCTCTGACGATGCGGAACCGAACAAAAAATTTAATTTTGCCGAGAGTCGCAAAGGGATCTTTTACATGCCGCATAATCACACGATATCGACGGAACGACTTTTTGCATCGTGAAAATCCATGGATTTGTGCCGGGGTCGAACCCCCAAACTTAGAAGTGCATTCCAAATCTGAATGGGTTTGGAGAGGGGAATGCCAAATTATATAGTTAATGTCCTCATCACTTACATGATCATGGTAAAGGTATAAAGTTTGTCGCTGATAGCCTTGTGTTACCTCAAGTAAAACAATTTATCAATCAGTCAGATTCAAACAGAAGTTAAGGTATTCGACTACGTTCGGAACCGTGATTTTAAAAAAGCGCATAAACGGATAATTTTCATTTAGTGATTTAGTGTCACTTAGATTAAAATACAAGTATAAAATTGTTTAAGGAACCTTTTGACAAAAAAAATTTATTTAAATATAATATTTTGGCAAAAAATTAAATTAGAACAACCTTATTTTTCAAAATATTCTCCTTTCATAAAAATGCTTCTAAAATAATAATAATTTTACTTATATAAAGTAAAAACTTCTCTCCAGAGAGTCTAAACTATTTTTTTTGAAAAATTCACATTATTTTCAGAGTTATAACCAATGGAAATAGTTATCGGCGTTTTTTTCTGAAAATTTATCCCCTCTGTTGTCGTAAAACGTGGATAAACCCACTTCTAAGTTATATATTTCAAAAATTCTAGTTGAGCTTCTGTACAGTGGTCTGAGCTATATACAGGCAAAAATATTATTATAATAGAAGCATTTTTCGCAAAAGGAAAATATTTTAAAAATGGGTCATTCAAAGTTCATTTTTTGTCAAAATATTGTACTTAAATAATTTTTATTGTAATACTGTTCTTAAAATAATTTTATATACATTTTCTAATCTAAATGACACTAAATATCGTAAATATAATCCATTTATACGCTTTTGCAATATCATGGTTTCGAACGTAGTCGGATACCTTAAGGGTAATTTTATTCACTTACATAGCTTTTACAGCACGAATCTCTGTCAATATTTATGTTTTTTTGAGTAATTATTGCCACATTTCAATACAGTTTACTTAAAAAAAATTCTAACATTATATATTCAATTTAAATTTTTATTTAAAAAAATTGATCTCCTGAGTGTCTGTTTAGCACAATACTAATAACATATCTTTAGATCGAGTTAATCCTGTGGTAAGAAATCTCATTTTTCTAACAATGGAGCAAAACTCCAGTGGTTCTTGGTAGATGACTGTCTCTTTAAATTCCCCTCAGGGGACTTCGCTTCTTTATATGAATACGAATGTCACAATTCCGAGGTACCCTAGTGATCTTTTCCCCCAAGGGTTTACTGTCTTTGGTAGACACGGGTTTCACAAACCCGGGGTACCTAAGTAATCTTTATCTGTTTTTGACCCTCTTCCTTGTCACATATTTCCTCTTTTCTCTTCTGGTCTGGATCAAAAGTATTTAATATAAGTGTTTAAATTTATAAAATAGTTTGTTTTACTTGGATTACTTATCGATTATTAATAACATCTATTCGTTTTCATTTTGTATTGTATTAAGGTATCCGAATACGTTCAGAACCGTAATTTTAAAAAAGCGCATAAATGGATAACTTTCAAGATATTTAGCGTCACATAGATTAGAATGCATGTATAAAATTGTTTTAATGACATTTTGGCAAAAAATTATTTAAATACAATATTTTGGCAAAAAAATTAAGTTAGAATATCTTTTTTTCTAAATGTTCTCCTTCTATAAAAAATGCTTCTAAAATAATAATATTTTGTTTATATAAAGTAAGGACTTCTCCAGAGAGTCTGAACTATGATTTTTGAAAAAAATTCTTATTATTTTCTGAGTTACAACCAATTAGAATAATAATCGGGTTTTTTTCTTAAAATTTCTTCCCTTTGTTGACGTAAAATATGGATAAACCCAGTTCTAAGTTATATATTTCAAAAATTCTGCTTGAGTCTCTGTACAGAGGCCTGAGCTATGTAAAGGTAAAATATTATTATAATAGAAGCATTTTTTACAAAAGGAGAATATTTTGAAAATGGGTCATTCTATGTTCCTTTTTTGTCAAAATATTGTACTTAAATAATTTTTTATTGTAATATTATTCTTAAAACAACTATACATACATTTTATATTCTAAGTGATACTAAATATCATAAATATTATCCATTTATATGCTTTTGAAAAATCATGATTCTGATCTTAGTCGTTTACCTTAAATTAGTTTCATTCTTACTTAATTTGTTTCCTATTATTTCAATTTTAGTATTCCTTATTTGTTTCTTACTAACATTGTTGGTTTACCAACCTTCATGTTTGCCGTGAGACGTGCGCTATTGTCAGTCCTCATGTTTGTCCCGTAAGGAAGGTAATGGTGTTCTTGGGATGCATTTGCGCTCCCTTTGACCCACCCTTTGTTGTAGACGGGAGGCATGGGTGATCCCGCTTGGGTCGACTAGGTGTTATTAAGTCTCTTAGGTGTCTTCAGAGAGACATTGCTGTAAGGTGCTGCAGATAAGAGGTGTCGGTTTACCCGTTGGATCCTGTCCCAGATGCTGTAGTATTATATTCTGGGTGTACTCTAGGCAAGCGCCGTGCATGGTTTTTGCCAGATGATCGGTACACTGCTGAACTTGTTGGACTCCGTGGTGGGTGGAGGCATGCCGAGATAAAGTTTGACATGCGCGCATCAGTGCTTCTAAAACTTTCAACACTTGCGACCCAACTTTAAGTCACAATTTTCTTCTCGCCCTCTCTTCCCCGTCCATACAATGCAATGTATTAAGTTTAATAATAATGTACTTTGGCGTAAATCTACAATACAAATTTAATTAAGAATTGTACAAATTATCAAGATAAGTATAAAATTTTTTACATAATTTTATATATGATAAGCTCATGGTGACACTGGTAATTGTTAATCTTGTTGTTAACTTGACATTGTTAAATTAATTGTCAAATACAGTGTGCAGTACTGATACGTTTGTTAATACATTATATCAGCGTTATATAATATAAATGAGTATTTTATTTTTTATTATGTCAAAATGTATTTTGTTTTACTTCATTTCAGTAAATTAATACTATTTTTAAATAATGTTTTATTTTCGACTTTTCAATATTCTTGCGCCCTTCTCGTTGGGTTATCAAAAAAGGGGGCGTGCCCCATATTTAGAGAGACCGTGGCGTATATGGATCCAAATTTGCAGTGCCCAGGTAAAGGTCTTGTTTTACCCAGCCCTACTATATATGAAATTGCTCTGCACGCCAAACATTTCCTAATAGCTTTACCGAATAATAGCATGTTAGCAAAATCACCATTTGCTATACACAAAGCTCTAATTGGAATAGGTGGTGAACCAAAATCTGTGTGAAAAGATTGCGATCTGGTGACCTACTTATTGAAACTATATCTGCTCTTCAAACGAAGTATTTTCTGCTAGCAAAAACATTTCTCCATTCTCCTATGATAATAAATCCTCACAAAGCACTAAATTCTTGCCACGGTGTCATTTTTGAACCTGACCTGTGACCATCCCTGATACAGAAAACCTTGAAGGATTTTCAGATCAGAGTGTGATTCAGGTCAGAAGAATTACAATAAAAAAAAGAAGGAACAGTAATTCCTACTGAACACTTAATTCTAAGTTTTAATAGCCCGAAACTTCAAACTAATATAAAAGCAAGTTATTTAAACTGTAAAATCCGTCCATAAATACCGAATCCTCTGTGCTCGGCGCTTTAAGTGTCAGAGGTTTGGACATTCACAAACTGTCTGTCACAGAAATTTTACGTGCTCCGGATGTGCTTCTGTTGGACATTCTTTGACGGATTGCAGTCTGGAGCCAAAATGTATTAACTGCTCACAAGCCCATCCATCTGTATCGAAACTGTGCACTAAACAGAAAACTGAGAAACACAAATACAGGGAATTAAAACTAATAAAAATATCTTTTATTTAAAACACGAAAACTACTAATAGTCGTACAGGTAGCCCAAACCTATGCCCAGGCTGCCAAAACTTCAACTGTTAACAATTCCACACAAATGGAGGAAAATATTACGAAAATAGTATGTCCACATTTAAAATTACTTCAACTAGCTTCATCCCTCTAGAAACAAAAATATCTGTCTCTATTCCTACATTTCCATATCATCTTCCACCTATTACCTTCCACTTCTAAAAAAGCACCTACAATTGGGAATCTCAGCCACCTATTCCTACATTTAATACTACAAATTTTCATTCATTTTTAAAAGATCAATCAATCATTAAGAAATAAAGAAAGCAATTTGCGGTTAAATATATTTAAACAAGTCCCTCTAAAAAATGTTTAACTTTCCACATCCAACATATTTTCTGAAATTAAATCCGTTGTGCATCCCAGGGATTAAAACTTTTAAAACTTCGTTAAAAAAGCTTCATCCTGCAACCACATCTAACGCAACACCAACTAAACCAAAAGTAGAAATAAAGATGGTACTACATAAACCGAGGAAAATTATACCTGTACAGGGCATGTCAGATTCAGAGGACATGCTTGTATATGGCGTTGAAGAAATGAACTATTGCTTTTAAACACCGACTAGAAACCGGTAATAACTTTTTTCAATCATACTTAGCGATCTGGGTTTGGGAAATCCCCATCAAAATCTCTATTTAATCAAAATCTACTTTTGTTTTTAAGACTTACTTTTTATACACAGTTTGAGATTTTACATTTTATTATTAAAACTGGTTCTATAAAAACATTTAGCAATTTTATACTTTAAAAATTTAAAAAGTTGTTTGGCACAGCTTAGCCAAAATTGGCTCTTGCGCCATAAAACCCAACAATCACTCACTCACTCATTCACAGTCTCTTTGAATGACTCTTTATCAAGTATCCGGTGCATTTTACTTGTGAGTTTATTTTTACATATTTCTAATTATTCACTTGCTAAAAAACAAATCGGCTAGCTAAATTCTTTGTAAGCTCGCTTGCTTATGTAAGTGGGGGGGGTCTACTATAGTGGCTCTCATTAAACCAGAGATACTTTACAATTAATTTAAAGTGTGAGTGGGTGCCGAGAGAGAGAGAGAGAAACACGGCACTCACTCATCCTATATTACTACATTACTTCGTAAATGAAATAAACAATTTGATTTTAATAATTGAGTATAAGTAGATTGTTCAACTATATTCATCTTTGTTAGAGTCATTAATTTTGCTGTCTTTTTTTAAAAAATTGAATATTTTTTCAATCAGAAAGATCACAAAATCTTTCATTACATACAAAATACATTTTTTTTTACAAAATGTGTCGTTTTGAAATAATCAGTATAAAATTTCAAAAGAATGTAATGATTTTATAAAGCTGAGTTACGGAGGTAAAAATGACAACCGATTCGAAAATGGCATTCAATTAATTCTCAAGCAAACGATGAAGGTAGAAAACCAAAATCAGATTTTTTTTAAAATTTCATCTAGATCAACATTTTGGTTTCAGTTCAGATTTAAGAGTTGAAAACTTTACATTTTGATGATGTTTCGTTATTTATCCAAAATTAGTTTTGCAGTAGGTGAAAGAACAATTTTTTCCCCTTTCTTCCACTTGATCGTTTTGGAAACAAATGGACCTTATAATTCATTTGCTCGGATCGTTAATTTTCTTACAAATGATTGAATAATATGAACATTGAAATCATAAATCTTGAAATAATTCATGGGATATTAATTTAAAATTTTGCGAAGTCTAGTTTCGCAAAGAGAACGATAAATCATCGCTATTTTTTGCAATTTTTTGCATATTCTTGAGAGACGCTAAAAAATTCAATTATATTTAAGTTTCTGGTCACTGTGTTGAAGTGTTTAAAAACAAAAACAATAATAATATGCTTAAACAATTAACTACTTTAATTAAATGTGATAAATATCTTCTCTGATTCTTTAAAACGTTTAAATATTCAAGAAAAAGAATATTCTTCCCCTTGTTTCTTGATTCTTATGTTAACTTTTTTGAAGTTTTATTCCCATATATTTCTAATGTTATAATGCAAAAATGATGTAATAGTTATTTTTTAAATTAAAAGGAATTCATCCCCGTGTAATGGGATGATTTGAAGTTAAATGCTGGAGGGACAAAGGTTCTGGTGATTTTACTTTTTAAAATAGACTGTGTGTCTTTAAAAATCATACCAATATTAGCTCCCTTATGCGGCTTCTTTTATAAGAAATTACGGATCTTAATACATTTTTGGGATAAGAGTAGAAATTCGGAAGCACATAATCAACATTAATTGTGAACTAGGTTCTTCTATGGTAAAATAATTATCTACCTTCGTAGTTCGACGAAGTTAGTATTTTATCTAAAGGGTCAGATTCGTATATGAGGCTAGAATGCCTGTTGTGACGTCTTCGCGTCACACAGATGAAAAATCGTCTTCTTTTTGTGGATAGTATAACAGCGTTCCTATGCATACATGCACCCATAAATATTGCAGGGTCCTGTCATCTGACATTGACCGGCCACATATGACCGTAAGAAAAATCCCACTTGTCGAGCCCCAGGAGTGAATTGAGAATTGGCGAAATCTTGGCGGTAGAGCCAAGTTGGCATCATTTTTGGCAAACAAGTTGGTGGCCGATTTGGCGACTTTGACAACCATTTTGTCGTCATTGGTGACCATGTTGGCGAGTTTTGAACCCTCTGGATTCTTCTAGAAATTTGTGGAGAGGTCCACTAACGTCACGTTATATTACACGAGCAGTTATATTTTTGGAAGTTTCTGTCGCGCCTATAAAGAGAGCAGTGGTAGCCGCAGTCAGTTAGTCTTGAATAAACCAGCGAGTATAGAGAGCAATGTTCTGACTAGCGATTAGCTCGGCTGTGCTTGTGAATAATCGTTTACTTACGTGTATTTTTAAACATCGATGATTGTGTTTGATTGTAGTTGAAGGTGTGAAGACCTTCGGGGATTTACTCTGTGAATATTGCTGCTGAATCCTGTATTTAAAGGATTGAATTTTTAATAATAAATTCGCATCGCTCATAAGGAACTGTTTATTTTCTTTGTGATTGTTTTGTATAAAATCCTCGAATCCGAATCTACGTAACAATATATACTGTAATCAAAAGCTGTGACGTAAATAAACAAATTAATTAATTCCCTAATTCTCACGCTAGAATTGATTTTCTGAAACGTCACACTTTTTAATACTCGTATGTATTTACTATTGCATGTTAAAACTATCCAGGATAAGAGTCCTCTTTTTGCATAGGTGTGAAAATCGGTGCCAGCTTAAGTATCGCACTTATTATTTGAGCGTGCCTGGAATAGACTTAATACGATTTCAAAATACGGCAATAATAAACAAAATGTATCATATCCAATGGCGCACAAATGAAATTTTCGGGGGAGTCCAGAATCGAAAGTCCATCTCGTAGTATGCTCCAATACGACACCCAACATATTCACTTGATTTTTTCAATTTTAGGGAACAAAAAACAGTAAAAAATTAATTATTGAGTGAATAATTAGCATTAATTCATTAAATTATTTATTTAATATCACAAATACTTAATTAATTTATCCGACTATGTTCGGGACCGTGATTTTGCAACAGTGTATAAATGGATAATGTTTATGATATTTAGTGTCACTTAGATTAGAAAATGTATATAAAATTGTTTTAAGAATAGTAATACAATAAAAATTATTTAAGTACAATATTTTGACAAAAAATGAACATAGAATGACCCATTTTCAAAACATTCTCCTTTTGTGAAAAATGGTTTTATTATAATAATATTTTGCCTGTATATAGCTCAGACCACTGTACAGAGGCTCAACTAGAATTTTGAAGTATATGACTTAGAAGTGGGTTTATCTATGTCTTACGACAACAGAGAGGAGACATATTTTAAGAAAAAAAAAACGCCGATAATTATTTCAAATGGTTGTAACTTGGGAAATAATATGAATTTTTCATGAATAATAGTTAAGCTTCTGTACAGAGATCTGAGCTATATACAGGCAAAATATTATTATAATTTAAGCACTTTTCACAAAAGGAGAACATTTTGAAAAAAGGCTATTCTAAGTTGATTTTTTGCCGAAATATTGTATTTAAATAACTTTTTTTCGTCAAAATGTCCTTAAAACAATTTTATATATCTATTCTAATCTAAGTGACACTAAATACCATGAATATTATCCATTTATGTGTCTTTTTAAAAGCAAGGTTCCGAACGTAGTCGGATACCTTACATTTTACTTACTATATACATAGGATTATAATCAATCGGAAAAAAAAATCAAGGGCTTTGGGGGGAGAAGGTCCGGATCCAAGGATCCCCATCCCACCCTTGTATGCGCTACTGCTCATATCTTAAGTATAATTTTCCATTTTGATGTTGTTTAGAGAACCAGCCATTTATAATCCGAATTTCCTCTCAATGTAACATCTTTGTTCAAGGGTGGGAATCTTGTAAATTTTATTACACACATCGTAATGAAAATTTGACACTTGTAGAGGTATGGAATCTTTTCAGAACAACAATACATGTCTATTACACACTAAAGAATGGAGATATCGAAACGTTATTAAGAAGTAGGATAATTCCTGATTTTTCTATTATATTTATTTGTATTATTTTATTATATTTTCATTGTACTATTTCAAACCCCCAACGCATCTAAATATATAGATGCTGTGTGGGTTTAAATGGTAATGATAATTTAATTAGAGCAATCAAAGGTTGACAGCTCTCGAAAAGTAAATTATATTAAATTCGATAGTCAAGATTTTTAAAATACTTTAAAAATGACCAGATATTTGATATTGGCTTGTTTTTGGTCTCTGGATCTTAGACTTTCACTAGGCCAAAGCCTGGTTTTATCTTCAGTATTTACGTTCCACAAATGTCCTCCATTCTGAATCCTTTGGGCCAGAGGCACATAAATTGGCCCCTGTATTCGAATATCTTAATTAGAATTTTCAATACAAAAAGCTTACCATAACTGCAATTTTTCACTAAAATTTCACTCAAAATTCCCAGTATACCCCAAATTTTTTTTAATTTGTGGAAATTATACTTGAATTCCTAGTGTTATGGCCATTTCGAATAAAAAAGTGTTTGTTAAGTTGAAAATTTATACATTTCAAAAAAAGTGCTCCGAAGGTAGTCCACATTCGTTAAGTTATATGTATAAATTAAATAAAAATATTAACTAAAGAAGTGTTATCTACTTACACAAGAAATTATTCATACTGTTCACGAATTCGTCCTCGAGAGATCTTTTTCATCCAAGTAGGTCGATTGAACCCCATTTTATCGATAGGTCGATAGAACCGCAATTGCTTGTTTTATCCGACTTTCGGATGCTCCATTTCATTGCCAAATAGTTAGTTATTCACCTCTGAAAATAAATGTATGCTTATGCAATTTCGTTTCCTTCGGATAAGTCTTCTGGTGCACCGCTGGTACTTACGTATTATCGCAACCTATTAGCGACATTATATGAAGCGATGCACACTGTTTCCAATTTAGCGCGTATGACACACGCGAAATTGGGGTTGCCAACTTGGTGAGTTTTTTAACGTTGGGATTGTTCGATAATACATAAGTACCGTAACGTTTTTTTATTGGGGAAAGAATATATAATATAAATGTATTAAATACGTATAAGGTACTTATATTTTTATAATTGTTGCATACTTTCTAAATCAAGGTAAATACAGAAATAATTTTATGTATATACCTACGATTATTAAATTAAACTACCAATAGATGTCTAAGTTCAAGATGAAATCCTGAACTATTATAATAATGCTACACAATAATTTTTAAATTGTTTCTTCATATTTGTTTGTTGGATAGGATAATACAAGCTTAAAAAATAATATGCAAGGTAATAGATAAGAAGAAGATTGCATGAAATTCTACTTTTCTATTTATTTGATAAGATATTTTTTGCAACGGTTGTTATTGAATCAATTATGTTTTAATTAAAGAAGTAAGCTTTTATATACTTCCTTACATTCCGGGAGTTTTTACTCGCAGATATAAACCTTTTTTTTTTCTTTTTTCAGATCTTCGGATATATTTTCAACATCGAAATAGTTAAAAAATACTTTTTACCAATTCCTTTTAAAGATGTGTATGTTCATTGGGAAGAACTAATTAAGGTACCCAAACACGTTCACAGTTCTTTTTTAAAAATAGCATACTAAAACGTTATAAATGCTTTTTTAGGAATAATTACCAAAAAATACTAATATTTAACTATAGATATAAAACAAATATCTAAATTTTACAAAAAAATATAAGTGAAATTTTAGCAACTTGTTTGAAAAATTGAAAAGTAATTAGAGTAAAAAATATAATAAACTTATAGTAGTAAAAGTATTACTAAAACAATTTAGATGCATTTATCTGAAAAACGTTCTAAAATTAATAAAAATGTTTAATTAAATGTTTAATTAAAATTGAAAAATTTTAAAGCAGATCGAGTAAACATTATAAGAAACGTGACATTCTTAAAGAGACCAATGCTTAAATAGCAGACAATAACTGAAAAAAAAGTATTCGTACAATAAGAAATTTTTTAGTAGATTCTCTAGAAAAAATAAATATAAATATAATGTTCAAAAAAAGTGTTATAGAAATATATTCATAATAATATTCATCTTCATGATAAATTTTGAACACTTTAAATGCCCACTTCTAGTAGATTAAAGACCATTTCCGATTTTTCTATTTTTATAAAATTGATTGTAATTTGACCTCCGCGGATATTAAATGACCGACGTCAGCGACATTGCATCGAGTAATCAGAGTTACCTGTGAAGCAATACTACGTCCCTTAATAAAAACAGTCAATTTGAGACTCCGTAAGGGCAGTGTTGCGAAACCTAGTGCTGAGAGGATACAGGAGCCGAATACCATCTCAAGTGACTTTACTAACAGCACCTCTGTTGGGCTCCTGAAGGAACTAAGAAGAAGCTAAATGATGCATTAAATTAGAGAACTTCATTTTTCTTAGCTGAAAGCTGTTTTACCCTAACGTCAAGAAGTAAAATTGATATTTGAAACACTTGTATATAGCAGAATGTTTCAGCATTGATATTGGACATAGGATTATAAAACACGTATTCCAACATTTATGTTATTGTGCATTTAAAATGGATATAAGCTTTAAAAATAATTGTTTCTTTACGTTAGTTTTTAAATTTTAATATTAATTTAAATTAACAGCGTACAAAGAGGGAAGTTTGAAAATTTTAATCTAAAAGAATTCTCTGAAAATATAAGTCTATTTGTGTCAAAGTTACTGTGAGTGATGATAAAAATTAAAAATTTTTTTTCATTTTGAAGTAAGTGCATAATAGTGTATAAAATTCTTCCTTTTATATTGCATATATTTTTAATGTAATGTTAAATATTTTTAATATGGATAATCTTTGTCTTTCTCTTTGACTTATAATAATTATGATATATTAAAAATAAATTTGAAATAATATTAAAAGTGACCCGCTTATATTCGGGGTTAATGAATTAAGTATTATTGTCCGAAATATTACTACTTACATAGGGTATATCAGATGCAATAGACAGTTTATATAAAATTTGAGTAAGCTTATCGCTTAGACATCGTGTCATATGATTATGACAAGTTGAAGATTAAAGTAATCTGGTTTCTCCACCATAATTTCGTTCCCTACTCAATAGTTGATTCTCAAGAGTTTTCTTATAATTTATACAGATTTTTTCTTTAATTCAAGAGTTATCTTCGAATTTTTTTAAAACATGTGGCATCCTAAACGCGGAATAAAAACAAAGCTAAAAAGTAGGTGGGGAAAAAGCTATTATTAAATGCATTTTTATACAAGAAAAAACTTATTTAGTTCATTAAAAAAAGTTTGCTCTTTTTTTCTATTCAAACTCTTGATTAGCGCAAGAAAGTTCAAAGAAAAAAATCGATTTCCCACACTTAAAACGTATTAGATATTCAAATATTCTACTCTAAAAAATACCATTTCTCGTTCGAGAAAAGCAAACTCAAATTTGTCCCTCTCAATGCAAATCATGTCTTGTCAGATTACTTGAAGTGGATATGCTAATGAAGGAGTTAAGTTGTTCGCTATCTTTTTTTAACGAATATAACACAGCAAATAGGTTTAAAAAATTTACTTCTGAGTGACTTAATTAAAAATATGTAGGACTCGTAAACTTTAAAAGACTAAAAAAAGTATTAGCTTTTATACTTATTCTTTTAAAAAGAAAAATATTTTTGAATATTTTATTTTTTTTTTAAATTCCGTTTTTAATCATTTAGAATAGCCCTTAAAACTGTGAAATAAGATCGGGAAAAAAAGGAATCACGCATTTTCCCATATTTTTAAAAATAACTCAAACAATAAGTCTTGGACATTCAGGTATTATTTCTAAAATTTAAATATAAATATTTTTAATTCTTTAGTTCTTTTATCGTAAAACTCTGATAAATATATTTTAGAATTTTCATATGTTTTGATTTTAAGAGAATTTAACTATATTGTAAAAAAACTTAAGATAATTGTTTAAAAGCATTACTTCCAATTATATATTTGAATTTTCAAAATAAATTATCGAAATTAACGATCGTATTAATTTTACGACTGCTTTTTTCTACGGCATTAAACTATGATTTAGAATGAGCTTTCAAGAATAAGAATAATATTTCATATTATACATACACCCCTCTTTTTACACGGTTTTGACGGATCTATCCGGAATCCTTTAACTAATCCTCTTGAGAAATCTTTGAGCTGTCAATTCGCGTTATTCACAACCAACCCTTCGGAAGAAGAAAATCGTGATATTCCAATTAACTTACTATATATAGTCGAAATTTTCTAGTTAGAATAGAGAGTAGGAGAGGAGATAAACCCGATTCAGGTGAGATGTTACTGACAGGTATATTTGAATTATTGTCATTAAATACTTATTAGGAGGAAGCTTTAAAGTGACGATAATTCATTGATAATCAATTGATGTTAGATTAAAAATTGGATGATATATTAGATCCTTTATAAAGTAAGGATTGAGTTTGATAGTCTCCTAATCTTTCGTGTATTATTATCGTTGTTCCACTTTCGCGGTTAGCGAGGAGACATTCTCTTACTATTATGAATTGAATTTGTGTCGTTTTGTTGTGTGATAAATAAATAGATCGATTGTATCATAGCGAGTGTTTCTTCCCTACCTCCCACATATCTAGGTGCCCAAGAAAGAGGTGTTAACCTCTCAAACGATAGAAACGCTCTTTAGAAAACCGTGAAAAAAATTCCTGTAAAAAATAAATACGGCATATGGTAAATTTGTGCATAGGTTCCACAACTTTAAAAAATGACGTAAGGTGAAAAAACTCTGAATATTTTCGCAAAACCCCCGTGCAAAAACCAAAAGTAACAATGCAATCATGTTGTAGGTTTATAAAACAAAACAAAACAATTATTAAAAAATTAAAGTTACCAAGAGTTAAAATTCAATCTGGATCTAAATCAACCGATAGGAAGCCATCGTGACTAATAGGGTCAACTGAAGGAGGCTCAACGAGTCAGCCTTGGATTGAAAAGGCTGTTGAGTTTATGAAGAAAAATCCTACACCGAAGTATTGAAACATATTAAACCAATAAGGTTACTATTATAAAAGCTTTTTTCATTTTAATCTTAATATGTTAGAAATCAAAAATAGAGATGAATCAGATCAAGCCTTGACAAAATTTAATTCTTAAATATATGAAGCATTTTAATTAAGTTATTAAAATTGCATGACTATCTTCGCGTTGTTTCGTATCCCAGATAGTGTACCTTATATACATAGCTACAACATATCCATAAAACCGAAAATCAGAAAAAAGTTCAAAAATAAAATAAAATTCCCTAAGATTTCGTCTACGGTAAAATTCAAGCCTTTAAGAATATGAACGGGTGAGACCTAATAAGACTTGTACCAATCATAATCTAGAAAGACTTTCCGGCCCTGTTGAAAAGTAAGAGACTTGATGTGGCCACTAAAAAAGCGTAATATAGTACCCTCTACTAATTCATATAAATACTGAACTGGTGACACCAAAGGAATCTTGTTCCAAAATACCAAGGGTGAGCAGGGGATACTCTCTAAAGTACATTAAATTCTATCCTTGTAAGGTATCCGACTACGTTCGGAACCGCGATTTTGCAAAAGCGTATAAATGGATAATATTTATGATATTTAGTGTTATTTAGATTGCAAAATGTATATAAAATTGTTTTTCACTTCTATTATAGTAATATTTTGCCTGTGTATAGCTCAGAACTCTGTACAGAGGCTCAACTAGAATTTTCGAAATATATAACATAGAAGTGGGTTTATCTATGTTTTACGACAACAGAGGGAAAACATTTTAAGAAAAAAACGCCCATAATTATTTCAAATGGTTGTAACTCTGAAAATAATGTGAACTTTTCAAAAATCATAGTTGAGCTATCTGCTATATAGCTATATAGGCTATATAGAGGCAAAATTATTATTATAACAGAAGTATTTTTCACAAAAGGAGAACATTTTGAAACAAGGATATTCTAAGTTAATTTTTTGCCGAAATATTGTATTTAAATAATTTTTTTTGACAAAATCTCCTTAAAACAATTTTATATATGTATTCTATTCTAAGTGACACTAAATATCTTATCCATTTATGCGCTTTTTTAAAATCACGGTTTCAAACGTAGTCGGATACCTTAATGGAGAAATGTTCCCTAAAAGCTAGACAAGCGTTTTCCTACAAGGTGTCAGCAGTGGCAGACTTGGTCAAACTATTCGTTATCTTGTTACTGTTGTCCAATTTGGAAACATATAGAGTCCTATCAAATGTCCTATAGATGTCCTATTGAAAATATATATAGTGTCTAGAGTAGGTATGGCGAACCACTGACATTTTATTTCAAAATAACGGTTCATTATGAAGTATTACGAACAAACGCGGTGCGGCTTTGAGAACACACGTTCGTTATTGTCTTGCCTTTGTTACATCGTGGACTACAATTGCCTATGATGTAAAGCTTGTCTACGCATAGCACAGTCAATTTCATCAGCACAACTGCATTTTAAAGTTTATTTGTGTTATATTTACGATGTTTAAGTGTTATTTAACAAGAATAGTTCAGCAAAAGAATTAAAAGGGCAAGATAGTAAGTGTACCACAGAATTTCAAATTTGGTGAATTTAGAAATATAGCATTATTAGTAAAGGCGACAAAGCGGTGTTTTTTTTTGTTCTGAAATAGTGGTATGCAGAACATCGTCGGTATAACGTATTTCGAAACAAATCGCAAATCCTCTTGTCAAAAAAGTGAAAATAATTAATTGGTTAAAAACCGTTTGACAGATGACTCCAATTGAGCATGCCATTTTATTAAAAGTAACATCTTACAATCCTAATATAAGTACTTTTTGCGTCATTCAAACTACAACAGGACACACACTAATGTTACTTTAATTTGAATTACACGTATAACTAAAAAAGTTTACATCTATACAGTGTAATATGTACTTTTCTGTAGTAAAATAAGAGTTTTGTGTTCTCTTATAGTATTTAGTTTTATTATTTTCCCAATAATCACAGGTCAAAATTATTTGACGGCACGTCTATACCTCATTAAAAACTTCTTCAGAAAAAATGGTACGTTGATCCATAAAAGTTCGCCACCCCTGGTCTGGAAGATAGTAGAACCAAAAAATCCAGAATATTTAGGCATGTCATATCCCCAACAGTTGTTCAATGAGAAAGGTGCTGTATAGAAGCATGGCTGTCCCCGAAGACCCGTTCAGAAGTCGTGTCAATGAATTGCAGCCCCTTACAGATAGCAATAAGTTTCAATATAAGAACAGAACTAAACATATTATTACTAATTATGATAAACTTGAATACCCAGAGCCATTCGTGGTAGAAAATTTATTTTTTAATTAAAAAAATACTTTTTTTCGAAAGATAATATCTCAAAATGTGTTGTGAATTCAAGTGTAGCACTTATAAAATATGAAGATAGTCTTATTTCAAATACAACATAATCTGATGAAAGTATTTCGGAATTTGATTTTAACTTTCACAAAAATTTATTTTTATCAGAATTAAACATTATATTCCACAATAACTTTATAAGAAATGTAATACAATGCTTAAGGAATTTATGAACAATGGTAAAGTCATTTTTATTTGTTTGAGAATTTTTTAAGACGGCATTTCTGAAACTGTGGGGCACGGCCCCATAGGGGGGCGTAATATCACTGTAAGGGGGGGCGAGCTTATTGAAAAATCGAAAGTAAAACATTTAAAATAAGTATTGATTTACTGAAAGGAAGTGAAACAAAATTCATTCTGACATAATAAAAATTAAATGCCCATTTACACTTATATAATATACTTATAAACGTATCAGTACTTCACAAAGTTTTTCACAGTTAATTTATCAATATTAAATTAAAAACAAGTTTAATAATTGCTAATGGGTTTCTCATTTGCAAAATGTACTTCTTTTTTTTAATGGTTTGTATAGTTTATAATTAATGTTGTATTGTAGCTTTAACGTTTTTATTGGGTTCACAATGCGTAAATATTGTATGGGGGAAGGCACGATGAAAATTATGATTGAAAATTGGGTCGAGGTTATTGAAAGTTTGAGAAGCACTGTCTTAAGAGGAACATGTTAAATAATTTTCAAGTTACGAAAATTTTAATATCATAAATGTACTTATATGACGTTATAAAATTCAAAAATATTTTTATTCAATGTTTCTAAGGATTAATACACTTGAGAACACGAGGAAAAATTTTAATTAATTTTTATAAACAATAGCCCACAGCACACATTTTTAAATGTTTCATATATATAAACAATATATATATATATATATTCCCTTAAGCATGTCTAAATATTAAAAAGAGATTTTATCTATCTATCTATCTATCTATCTATCTATCTATCTATCTATCTATCTATCTATCTATCTATCTATCTATCTATATATATATATATATATAATAAATATTTTTAGTTCATTTAACCTTTCTTTTGCTTTAAATAATTTTGGGTCTTAGCTCTTCAGGACATCGTGTTAAAAGTTTTAAGAAATTCGCACCTTTTCCAATAACTGCACTTGTAACTAGCGTGTTCCGAAACATTTCCCGAAGTGATGTCACCAGCCAATCAAGTGACTTGGAAAGTTCTAGAACTTTCATTTTTTCAATGCGGTGTTCGAAGTTGCTGAAAAAAGGGATTGGGTGCACCGCCTGAGGTAGTAGATTGTATACAGCAGTTATTTGTCTTTTATTGTATGTCTTTGTGTTTTGTTCTAACGATGCTTCATTTTTGTTATATGTGTGTTAGGCAATAAAAAAGGTAAAATTGAAAAGAAGTCTACTTTATTTACGCCAACTTCCACCATTCTTATCGCGCAGATTTCTTTAAGAGCAAACTTCAAAATTTAAACCATTTTCAAGTTAACCCGGGAGACGTCACGCGGGACACAGAGTCACCCCAGGCTCACAAAATCTTAAATTCTGGGAAAACTGTTTATTTTCTATCAATGACCTTGTCAGTACCCTCCACGACAGTCTTCATGGGAACTAAAATGTATTTGTCCCATATGTACCTCTTTTTTTGGCAGTGGCAAACGTTTTTTTTTTTTTTTTTACAATCTTAATGTACTTGGAGGGGGGGGACTGAGTTTTCCGCTTGACCGTTTTTGTTTGAAAATATTTTCTATGAACAGGCTACATTTTTTCCCACTGTGAATGATTTAGTGATTTTGATTGCTGTGTTGTACGACTCATTAAGGTTTACAAACGTAAATGAACAGAATATAAGCCACCCAGCCAGTTTGGTGGATATGACCCTCGTTTTGTAACCGAGTGGGTTCGGGTTAGAATCCCGAGTAAGGCATAGATGTATTTTCTTCGGCAAAAAATGTCGGATTTTCGCCTGTAATGGATTCTCATTTTGAATGGAAAGCAGCGCACCCACTTCCCCTAATATCTGTGATCAGTAGTTTCTCAGAAAAGGTATATCGAACATTAAAATTTATATTTTGAGATAAATTGATTTTAATGTATACAGCGAGGTTTATAATCAGCTTGGAAATAAAAAAAAATAAATAACTCATTTTACAATAAAAGATACATGTTTAGGTTTATATCAGATGGTCAACTTTTAAGCAATTAATTGATTGATTGAATATTAACGTCACCCTGTTCAGCTACACGAGGGCTTTTGCCGACGGACCACGTAATTTCGAATCATGTTCAAATGACGTGGACGACGCCTGAGCTGGCAACATCCTCTCCTTATTATCACACCCCACTAACGGAATGACGTTTGAGCTCTCGTCAGATTTAACTTGGTACTGGGCTCGAACTCGTGACAAGGACAGCCACGATCCGATACCTTGACCACTCGGCTACCGCGGACCACCTTCTGTTATATGCTGGGATCATCATTTGTAATAAATATCTATACTCTTCTGTTTGTATTGTATGTTTCTGTCCTTCCACTTGTATTTCATATGTATCCCAGGATAAAAACACCCGACAGCAACAGAACATAATAAAAAACAGAAATTGGCATCTGTGATCTCTATTAGTGTTACAACTTCAACTTCCATTTCTTCCCAAAATCGGTAACTGAATTGTTAGCTGTAACTGAATATGTTTATCTTTGTAATACAGAGAATGTAAAATCGAACGCTTGAAGCAATTGCTTCCAATGTTTCCTGCTGTAGTTTTAATTGCATTAACTATGTAAGCTTTTCTCTATTTAATCTTCAATTGTAATTTAAATGACTTAAATATTATTAACTATGAATACAGACTCATCAATGATTACGAGTATGCGTAATTCAGCTCGATTCAGGAAATGGGATTGCTCTAACCCAATCGACTTCGAGGCTAGCTGCAAAGAAAAGGTAAGCTTTTACCTTAATTTTGTTAGATATAGGCTTGGTAGTTAGATATCAAATATTTGCAATTAATAATTATCCTCTCTTTAGTATCGCTATCTATCAGAATCTCTTTCAACCAATCGTTGTAAGATTCCCAAAGCACCCATAGAATCTTGAGAATAATTAATTATTGGGCCGTTGTTCTTTCATAAGTCTCGGTGAACCTGATATTTATCAAGATTCACTTCCGTTCTTCGATCCATTTGATCCTATTTCTATGCTGAGTTAGGGTTCAAGTGGAATCTAATACTAATACTATATAAGTGGACCTAATACAAAATCGCTAGATCTCTCACAGTATGATATATCAACTGATGCAACTTGCTTTTTAGTTAGCTTGAAAAAGTTATTTCTAGGAATTTGTTAATTAAAAATACTATTAGAAAGAAAAACCATATTTCAAGATTTCTGCTTAAGGTTTCTGTTTACCTTGAAAATGTCGTTTTTCGTCTACATAAAGTATTTTTTATTTCAAAATCTTATAGTTTGAACATTTTTCTTTCCAAAACAGTTTTTTTTCCTTTACGCGAAATAGAAATTAAGTTTTAATGATTGCAAGAAACATCACTCTATGCAAAAGGCAGTAAGATAAAACCTTAAATGAGTTTTTCTCAGAATAATGATTTCGAAAGAAACTCTTTACCAGATACATGATATCTTAAGAGCCAAACCATATAATGTTTTGAATTTTTGTGGGATGGTTTATTATACTATATTTGTCATAAAGCGGATCATAAGTGTTGTTGTAGGTTAAATATTTTCTCATTTAGGGTAGTTTTTATAAAGAAAAAAAATTAAAAAAATATTAAAATTTTCATATTATTATGTATAATTGTTTGTAATTCTTTTGTATTTTAATCTTTCTCTTAGATATTGGTTCATTTTGAAGAGCACCATAGTATGTATGTTGCGTATAAAAAATTATTATAATTGTAATTAGAGTGTTACCCGTTTCAGTAAAATTTCCTTGAAAACAACACATTTTTCTAAAAGTACTATATTTATTTAAAGTTTTATATATATTTGCATATTGAAAAAAAAATTTTCTCCTAAAAATACTTAATTTGTTTCAAAAATTTGTTTTTATAAAAAAATTAGGTCCGAAGTTAGGCAGTCACCTTAAAGTGCGGAGGTCTCCACCAAATGACTGACTTCCTGTTAAGGAACTAATGACTTTCCAATGATCACGTAGTTTTGCGTGGGAACGTACCCAAGACAGGACAATACCGAAGCTTAAGTTTGAAGGCAAGTCAACCGTTGACCTCTCTTTGGTGGAACCAACAGAGAATTGACCGTCGTAGTTATCACGCTAATCTCTTGTTTCAAAGTCCACTGCACGAATGGGTGACAAGAATCAATGACCGAGAATGGCAATCCCGGCTACTTCTAAACACAAATAATTCTGCATCACATATTTCTATTAAAGGCGTGACCTATTCGACCTTTAAAGGGCCACGGAAAAGAGAAGCACATACTCCAAGACACACTCCTAGATATTTCCAGCATAACTATCAGATAACTCAGATAACCTAGATTTCCCAGATAACTGCCCATGACTTGCTACCAGATTTGCTTGTAAGGTCTAGCATCAAGGATGACTATCACACGGCTCTAGATAACAAGCATGATAAACCTTACAAAGCCTTCACGTCTGTGTTTCGGCCTGTAAAATCTTCTGAACTCCGTGAAATGCCAGAGGGTTGCATAAGTGATGAAGAGAAAACGCATTAATGCATTTTCAAGTACAAGCTCTTACTTCATTTATTTCATGATAACTTCTTTCATATGTAGTTGCTTACAGTCTTCACAGTTATGGCTGAACAAGTGTAATATAAAAAACAATTTTTAAAGTCAATTCCTACTTAGGTCAACAAAGAAAAATTTTATTTTAACAACTTTTTATTAAATAGTTACAATTAATATAAATATGTATATGCATATGACAAAATCACAACATTAAGTGGTAATTAATTTTATTAATTATCATTAAAGTATCGTATTGTCATCCAAAACAATCGTGTATATAAAATTTCAGTTCAACTGAATGCTTTAAAACGTGAGAAAAAAAATCTTTTAAAGTTTTGACTCAAGTCGCTAAGAGAAACCAACGTGGCTGTATTTGTAAGTTTCAGTCAATTAATTTTAATAATAATTAAATTATCGTATTTTTAACCCAAAGAATAGTGTATAGAAAATTTCAGCTCAAATGTGCGCTTTAAAATGTGAGATAAAAATCCTTTTCGAGTTTTGACACAAATCGCCAAAAGGATCGCTAAATCGCCAAAAATGATATGTCAACGTGTCTGTATTTGTAATTCTTTGACTAGTTAGTTTTAATCAATTAATTTGTATTAATTATAATTAAATTACTGTATTGTCATTCAAAATAATCATGTATATAAAATTTTAGCCCAATTGAGCTCTTTAAAATATATTTTAATAAAAAATTCCACCAGAGAGTATCTTTATAGAGAGTGTGAGCTAATAGTAAGAATTGAAAAAGTAATGGTACACAAGGTGCTACAAATCTAACTAGGAGAAACAACAACATAAGTTTAACATTTATCTTTTGCATGTACTTGTCTTATATCTTGGGATACATAGAATCTTCAGATATCCAGAACGAGAAAAATTTATTATCGCATACAACACTTACTGATTTTTTTAGCTTGAAAGAATGCCTTTAAAAGCACAACCCCACGATTTTCTAGGAAAGTTACAGATCAATAAGAAACGTTGAAATATATAATTTTCAACGAATAGCTCAGTAGGATCATATGTATTTCCTTTCTAAGGGATAATGAGTTTAAATCTTCGTGAATCTCCTGCATCAAAAAACATTTGAACAAGATCTTCTGAAGCATTTTTTTGGAAGGGAGAAAAAACGGTTGGAATGTAAATAAGCTCAGGTGAAAAGAAATTTAAAGAAGAGTTAGAAAGTGTTCAAGGTGATGATCTTTTCCCAGTTCTTAGATGTAGGGTATGGTAAATAAAGTATAGCATCCCTTGTGTGGCTGTATTTGTTAGAAATTACCAAGAAAGGTATTACAAGAGAAATATGCTATTTGGAGGTCAAATGAGGAGGTTTCTTATGTTTTATTGCTTGTGCCTTTGCTATTATTTTTTTAAGACATGTCTAGAAAGTATAAAATTTTAATGTTCTATTATGTCAATTATACACTTACTCATCGAAATAACAATATTTTTAATACAGACTTGATTTTTTTATTGTAATTAAAATCTCAATTTGAAAAAAACACTAGGGAAAAAGGCAACGATCCTGGTAGCGCTGAAGCACGGTTAAGAGACGAGAGAATGTACCTGAATTTGTACCCTAATCACTACTCCTAGCTTCCATACAACACCAACGTGAGGACTTATTTACGACAGATTAAGCGTGAATCAGTTATTTTACACAGCAGGTTTTTAGATATCTTAGGCCACGAATCATAAATCGACAAACTCAGTCAAGAGTCCATGACAATGACCATTCGGCTTTGTGGCCTATTATATACTGACAAAATATTTTTAGACTGAAAAGTTTGATCTAATGTATAGGTCTATCTTGAGTTCAGAGATTATGTTTTAACGTTGTTATAGATGAACCGAAGAACTGAATGTATTGAAAGTATGTTTTGCTTTACATGTATAATGTGTTTTAATTATATATATATAATCCAAAACATAAAAATACTCAGATAGTTAGAACCTAAGATAACTATACTAAATAGGAAGAAATAGGCAAAGTACACTCATGTCCATAAATTAAGGATAATTCAGAATCACACATAAATTGAATTCTAAAATAAAAAATTCTCCTGTGTAGAATTATCACACACATCTTGAAGAAGAATATGCAAATTACAGGAAACCACCAGATGGCGCGGATAGTACGTCACAATGACGAGAGTGTAAGAGAGGGGTATATAAGGAATGGTGGCAAAGAAATAAAATTGTTCACAAGCGCTTTAAAAGCCATTCCGTGCAATAACCGCATAGTTATGGCACAAAGGAAGCATTTGGATGATTTTTTACCTGGTAGAATTATTGGACGCCTGGAATGTGGATGTACCCAGCTGGAAGTATCCAAGGAACTTGGAATCACACTGAGTGTCATCTCCAGGCTTTGGCAACGATTCCAAGATGATGGTAATGTGAGTAGATGTTACAGCACAGGTCGCCCCCGAGTTACAACGCCGAATGAGGACCGGTATTTGGCAGTTACTGCCAAAAGAAAAAGACGGAGCACAGCATCAGACCTGTCTCGTCAGCTCTGTTCAGCTACCGGTACGACAGTTTCAAGGCAGACTGTGTACAGACGCTTAGGGCACCTTGGTCTATTTGCTCGTAGGCCTGTCAGATGTGTTCCACTTACCACAACTAAGTGTCGCCTGTGATTAACCTGGAGTAGAGAGCATGCACTGTGGACACCACAACAGTGGTCTTGTGTGATGTTTTCCGACGAGTCCAGGTTTAGTTTGCAGTCTGATTCTCGCCGGATTTTAATATGGAGAGTGTCAGGTGCCCGTTACCACCAAAAGAACACCACTGAACGATACCGTTATGGTGGTGCAGGATGGCTCGTTTGGGGAGGAATTATTCTTGGTTTCAGAACTGACCTGCATGTTCAGAGTGTAGCGATGACAGGACACATCTATCGGGATATCATTCTGAAACAACATGTACGTTTGTTTCTGGGCGCCATGGGTGCTTAATTGCTGTTTTTGGATGACAATGCCCGTCCTCACCGTGCAAACATTGTAGACAAATGCCTTCAATCGGAGAATATCACCCGTATGGATTGACCAGCATACTCACCGGACTTGAATCCAATAGAACATGGGTGGGATATGCTTGGCCGAAGAATTGCAGCCCTTCAACCCCCTCCCACCTGTCTACCGGAACTTCGGAGGGCATTGCTTGACGAGTGGTGTAATATTTCCCAAGATCAGATGATAATTTGATACTCAGCATGCCTAGGCGTTGTGAGGTCCGTATTGCATCGTCCGGGAGACATACTCCGTATTATTCATCATACTAACCATGTTATACTGTTTTTTGTAAATAGGTTCTTTTTTGAAATTTGCTGCAGGGAGTAAAAATCGCAATTTTATTATGTCAAACATATAGCATCTTTTTTGCTCTTTACCTTTTGTTTTATAAATAGACTTTACAAATAAGTCAAATTTGTTTTGCTTCTGTCTCTTTTTTGCCTGAACTTCATTATTCTTAATTTAAGGACATGAGTGTAGTACTATAACAAACTCCTGGCCTTAGGAACCAAGATTGCTGGTTTAAACAAGTTTTAGGGCTAGCCAACCTTCACCTATAATTTGTCATACTACGTACCAAGAGGAAAGGAAAGAATAGCATTTGGAGGATTTTAATCCTTATAATAAAATCACTAAATTTATAAAATGTAATTATAAAATTATAGCGTTAGTATTCACATTATATATTTAAATTCCATGCGAAATGTAGATGATAAGACTTACTTCGGGAGTGTATCAACTGGTTATGTTTCCCACCAAATACAAGAGAGGGAAAACAGTTCCGCATAAAGTTAAATTATGATAGAATAATATAAAGTTTATTAATATATAGATGTACTTTTAAAAATCATATATATATTGATATAAATATTAGTGTAAAATATAAATGAATCATAGAAATATTAAAATAATATTATTGATTTATTAAACACGTGGCGTCATCTATTTAATAATTGTATATTTACTTTAAAAAAACAAACTATAATGTCAATAAGTTATTAATACAAATTGTATATCATTAAGAACTATTAGAAATATAATTGAAAAGAAAGTTAACAGGATATCCATGTTCTATACATTGTTTAATAAAGTTATTAATGTTTAAATATATATATGTATATATATAGTATAGTTAAATAAAATAAAATAATAATTGAGAAAGGTGTATTACCTACAAGGCCAAACAAAATATAATTGGATTCTATGAAACATAACAATTGAAGATACAGAAAGTCTTTGGACTAAAAAAGAGACCTATTATGATTTCTAAAGCTGTCTCTGAAATAGACCAACGAATTAGGATTAAGCTGCTTTATGGTACCACCTTCCCCGTACAACAGAAATTTCCGACATAATAGAAAAACATAGACGTGTTTAAAAGTTAAGCCTATTTCGAACACACGTAGATTATAAACTAGACAGTAAAATAAAAAATATTCAAAAACAATACATTTTTTTTTCATAAATGCATTTTTTTTAAAGCTTATATTTATTTTTGATAATTGTGTAATTTTTAAAAATCTTCTTGGCGCTACAGTTTCTATCAGTGAACATATAGTTTGTCTATTAGGTCAGTTCGTTCGTGACATTTAGGACATAATGCCTCTCTTTAGTAAATCCATTACATTTATCTTACTCTGAATTTAAATTAACAATTCTTCTGAAACTTTTAATGAATTAGTCTAAAATCCATGTAAAAAAAATTTTTTTTTGTAGATAGATACACGTAATTTCCATGTTTACAAAATTAATCTTAGAAGATAAAAAATCAAACATATTATTCTAACTACTGTTCTATGTTACATATTCTTCAGAACACACACATACGGAGTTCTCTTTTTAACTTTAAATGTCTCAAATAGTATAAATATGACACTTTATGTTTCAAGATATTATTCTAAGTACTATTTGTAAGAATCTGGTGAATACAGTATATAAAGTTACTGGAGGTAGCTTTCATCTGGCTTAAATATTATTAATTTCATTTATCTTTTATTATATATAATTATTGAACCATATATATGAGATAGAAAAATAGTTTGAACAGTAATTGAACTTGTTCTATATTGTTTTTAATTAATGTTGCATCAGTGTTATTTAACGAGTAAAATAAAGTAAAGTAAAATCGTTTTTTAAGGAAACATTTTATTTTCTCTTCAGTTCTATGGAAGATAACTGAGCTTTAATTACAAGCAAAATATCATACCTGTGAAACTAGATTTTTTAAAAATATTTACTAAAAATTCCTAGTTAAAATTCATATAGAAGTGTTTTATGACTATCCAATCAAAAAACATTAGTAAGGAAAAATAATAATATATGAAAATATTTTTCACTTTCCATGTAAAATGAAAATATTTTTTTAAAAACTGGCACTTAGCAAGAAATTGAGGAAAAAAGAAGGGAGAGGGGAAAGAATTTTTTTTCTCAGAGAGAGAAAAAGCTTACTTTGAAATGATAATCCTTTAATTACCTTTTCTGAAGGATTTTTTTGTTGCTATATTTCAATTAGAAATGATTTAAAAATTATTTTTCCTTCTTTCCCCTTCTTTTCAGTTCACCTAAGACTGATTTTTTTTAAGTGCATAGCAAAATTATTATTGAGACGATTTAATTTTAATTGTCATTTTCTTTTAATGAAAGTTTAATCTTTCCCTGTCAAGTATAACGAAAAAAAATAATTAAAAAAATTATTTTTCCTTTCCACCTGAAAGAAAAGATTAAAATTTCATTAAATGACAGTGACAGAAAATTAAAATGAAAGGTTAAATTCGTTTATATTTTAAAGTGAATTTTACATTAGAAGTTTTTCTTGCAGCTTGACACTATTTGTAATTTAGAGGTCTTAACTCTGTTAATCCAGCATCGATTCTTATTTTAGTATTTTAATTCAATGCAATATGCTAATGATATTAAAGCTATGTACTTATATATGCCTATATTATTGTCGCTCTTTCTACATTTTTTGAATAAATTCAATTCAATGTCCAAACTTAACAGTTAAACCTGTTGAGTCTCAAAGTGTTCCCGTTAGATAGGTGTAATAGATAGGAGAAAGGAATGTCAGCTGTCATCCTCGTCACTTGAACTCCAACTTACTAGGCTCAAACTTACTAGGTCCTTCACCATTAGCCTTCGAGATGCTTCAAAGTCCCTCATGACCTTTTGAATTTCTCGAATAATGGACTTAAAAATTGTATTTTCTGTAGTCCTTTATATTAAAGAAATTCATCCCTTCTCTCCTCGTTCCGTCGAGATGTGGCAGCCGGTTGAAAGACGAGTTTGGGTGTTATGGAAATGTGCCGTCATTTTCTCTTAGCTCTCCTTCGAAAGCGAAACAGGAACTAAAACAACTAGAAGAAGATTTCCTACTCATCCCTCCAACAACGTTGCTGCGCTGCACTCAGCGTGAACTGCTATCTATATGCAACTTCAACAAATTGTTCTTTTTTAACTAATTCTCTTATGAGTTAATAATAGACCTTTCTCTAAGGTTCCACTTAAATGTATAGCCGTTACCGTTGCTTCTAATTAAAAACGAACTCAAATTCAAATTTAACACATAACATATTTTCCATTACTTCTAATATTTACATATACGTCCCAGTTTGAACTTAAATACTTCACATTATGTTATTAATACTAAATTGAATGGTTTAGAGGAAAATATTGCTACGTAGATCCGGGTTCGAGGATTATATACAAAACAATCACAAAGAAAATAAACAGTTCTTCCAGAGCGAGGCGAATTTATTGACAAAAATCCAATCCTTTTAATACAGGATTCAGCGGCAATATTGACAGGGTAAATATCCGAAGGTCTTCACACCTTCAACAGCAAACAAACACAATAATCAGTGTTTAAAAATACACGTAAGTAAAGATTATTCACAAGCACAGCCGAGCTAATCGCTAGTCAAAACAATCCTCACTACTCGCTTGTTTGATCAAGACTGATCCATTGCGGCTGGCACTCCTTTTTATAGGCGAGGTAGAAACTTCCAGAAATATAACCGCTCGTGTCATTGAGTCGTGACCTTAGTGGAGAGATCCACAAATTTCTAGAAGATTCCAGAGGGTTCCGAACTCCCCAACGACGCCAAAATGGTCCCCAAAGTCGCCAAATTGGTCGCCAAAAATGATGCCAACTTGGCTCTACCGCCAAGATTTCGCCAAGTTCTCATTGAATCGTCATTATAATGTAAGGGGTGGCATTGCTTGTGAATAGTACAATTTTAACATGAATTAAATATAACATAGAATAATATAAATGCATTAAACTCTCAAATACAAATTATTTACACAAAATTCGTAACACTATCAAGGCTTGATATTCAAAAACTGGTGTAATAGAATTTCACCAATGCTTCTCAATCCCTTTATGCTTGTGACCCAATTTTCAATTATAATCTTCATCGCCCCCTTCCTAGAATAACAATGTATTGAACTCAATAACGATATACTTTGATGCTAAAGCTACAATACGACTTTAGTTATTAACCGAAAAAATTATCAAGTATCAAATTGTGTATAATTTTATGACATGACCATATGTTCACTGGTAATTATTAAACTGGTTCCTAATTCACTACTGTTAAATTAATTATGAAATTCATAGTGCAGCACTGATACATTTGTGTGTTATCTCAGAGTAAATGTGTATTTTATATTTTATTCTGTCAGAATGTATTTTTTTCTACCTTTCATTAAATTAGTAGTTTTTTGGAATAATCTTTTATTTTCAACTTTTTGATATGCTCAAACCCCACATAGGGTTAACATTCCCCTTCCCCACAGTTTGAAAAACGCTGAATTACACACACTTGAAATTACATATTTTACTTATTTTTTCTGCTTCTTAAAATATTATTTCACCAGGATATTTCTTCATGGGAAAGACGAAATTTTATATTAGAAGAATACGCACACGTGAGATTAATGTGCTGAGTTAATTGATTATATTTTTTATAGAATAAGCTGCATTCACTTTATGTTCAGAAGTACAATCAAAATGAAATATATTTTGCGGTTTTGTTCATTTGTTCAAATGTCAATGTAGTTCTTATATTTAGAACTCAAATATATCGTATTGTGAACTTAAAATTAAAAATAAATTCAGAGAATATTGAGTTTGATTTTACTTTTAGCGTATGCTAAAAGTTAGAGATAGAACAATTTATATTTAGTTTCAATACAAAATATTGATCATAATTTTTTATAGAAAATAAAAAAAAAATGGTTCTACTCAAACAACGGAGAAACAAGTAATATAAAAAAAATTAAGTCAATTCCTACTTAGGTCAAGAAATATTTTTTTTTATTTTAGCTACTTTTTATTAAATATAGTTATAATTAATATAAATACGTATATACATAAGACAGAATCTCACAACATTAAGTGGTCATTACTTTTTATTCATTATCATTAAAGTATCGTATTGTCATCCAAAACAATCGTGTACATAAATTTTAGTCCAACTGAATACTTTAACACGTGAGAAAAAAAACATTTTCTAGTTTTGACACAAGTCGCCAAAAATGATGCCAACGTAATTGTAATTCTTTAAATAAATAGTTTTAATCAATTAATTTTTATTAATTACTATATTATTGTATTCTCATAAAAATAATCCTGTATATAGAATTTTAGTTCAATCGAGTGCTTTAAAATGTATTTTATTAACGCTTGAAAACTCCACCAATATAAATAAATAAATAAATATATAGAGATTGTGAGCTAATAGTAGGAATTGAAAACGCATAACAGGATGAGAAAGCTGTCTTAATGTTAATGAGGTTAGAATGTGATACAAATAAATTCTGTCTTGTTTTTAACATAAAAATTTGTTTTAACTAAATTGTAAGCATTAGAAAGATTAGAGCATATATCAGAGTAACAAAATTAATTTTTTTAGTCTGTTTTTCTGTTGAAGTGTTGTTTCAGCGAGTGAGTGTTTATTAACGTAGCACAATAACGCAACACGAAGTCTTTTGATGAAGGACTTTGTAGTTTTGCACCTCCATCAAGTGACGAGGACATCACTTGAGCTGGCCTCCTTTTCCAAACTACCACATCATTACAGCGAAAGGACTTTTGAACCACGAAGGATTTAACGTGCATCAGCCTGGCAGGCTTTCAGTTGCAAAATGGCTCGAATTCATGACACGCCAGCCCCAAATACGTTGTTGTGGCTAATGCCACCTGTCTGACGTAGTCAGAACGACCCCCACAAAATTCATCGTGTCAATGGTCTAGAGGTACGCCTGTCGTTGGCCTAGGCATTGAACATCATACAGGTGACAGTACGAATTAACTCGGCGAAATTTCCCAAAGGGACGATAAATGGCGACACCACCTATCTCCACCTCCCCAATTTTGCCATGGAACTGGAGGAGAGGGAAATATTCTTCAGTCCCCTGCACTCGTGAATCAGCCCACAAGACTTTCGGACCCACTGATTTAATGAGCACGTACTCCGTGTGTACTCGGAGGGTATTTGGGGGCATTTTGCATATATATGCCAAATATGTGACTATAATCAACAGGCTATCCCTGCCCAAAATGTTATTTGAAGAAACCTACTAATGTTTTATATTTTCTGTGGTTCTAAGAGATTATAGAATCAATTTACGATTTATTCAGCTTTTGTATTGCAAGACAATTTACAAAATTGGTCTTTAAAATCCTATACATTTTTTAATATACTAAGTTACGGTGAAAATTTATAAAATTTGTATTTACCTTTTTATTTTGAAATGGGTATATTCTTATTTGTGCATCAGTTTCTCTTTATTTTACTAAATTACTTGTAGTTAAAATGCCTTCTGAATATTATTAAGATGAAATGCGATTCTGAATACTCTTTGGTGTGTTTGTTTGGAAATCAAAATAATGACAAACATACAATCATTTTAAGATATCATTATTGATGATTCAGTATTGTTAGTTGTCAACGAATAATATTAAGGAATTACTGATACGATATTTATTTCAAGTATAACAGGGAATTTGTTAACAAAGAAAATCGCAAATATGGCTCTTTTTATTCTTAAAAGAAATTCAAACATAAAAATTTAAATTTTAAGCAGAAAGTTATTTTTACCAATAATATAAACAATTTCATACTCATTTATATCAGATCTCAGATCATGTATAGCTTAAATTTCTTTGAAAAATAAGTCGAAAATATTTTGTTGAGATCAGAAGTTTAAATTTTCTCCAGACATGGAAAGTCAAATCCTGTAATACTGAGGATGAAACCATAAAATGAGAAAATTTGCCTTACAGAGCTACTACATTGTGTTTATATTAAAAATTAGTTTTTCGTCTGTTCGCTATTCAAAATGCTCCCTTTGACTTATCTAGGTTTTTCGAAAATTCCTCACTTGCCTAAAAATAAAATCTGTAACAACGAATAACATATTATAAAGACGGATTCTGTGATAAAAAATAACAATAATTATGAATCAAAACTGTTTAAAATAATAATAACTAGAATACTAATTCAAATTCTTAACTAGTGTAAGAAATCTCAAAGAAAAAACTCGATGTGTGTGTGTGTGTTCTCCACTAGATTAAATGTTTAGTCTTCCTCAAGATATAACGTAATTTGTAGTAAACAGAAGATTCAAATTTGCCCAAGAAAATCGAGGCCAATATTGCCAAACTACTTGAAGGGAATATGCTGAATAACAGTTAGGCGATTTGTCCCATTTAATGAGTATTTAAAATAATTACTGCTGAGGATTTAAGTGAAATGTCATGCAAAAAAAATTTTAAAAGCTTTTCAAATAAGAACTAGATTTGGTTTTCTCTCTAAGAAAAGGAAAATATTTTGAAAATTTAAGGGAGCTGGACCCCCCCCTCTCTCTCTCTTTATATATACTAGAAATATTAAATTGGCTATTTTCGATGTACCTTTTCTCAAAATATGTTATATGCACATGCTTGAAATTTTTCATACAATTAAAGTACACCTTTCTCATTATACTGAAAAGAGCTTTTAGCTAATTTTGAATTTTTTAATAATTTATGAAATATTTTATCAAACATCGCGAAATTTAACCCATTTTTCACATAAAATTTTTTTAAAAAAAGATTTTTGAATTTTTTTACAAAAAGCTCATTTTAGTATGTATTAGCTATCATTATAAATATATCATAAAAAACTTAATATCTGTGAACAGTAGTTTCTCAGAAAAGGTGCATTCAATATAAAAATTTACATTTTGAGATAAATTGATTTAAATGTATACAGCGAGGTTTATAATAAGCTTGGAAAAATAAATAATAAAAAGCTCAATTTACAATAAAAGATACATGTTTAGGTTTATATCAGACGGTCAACTTTTAAGCAATTGATTGATTGATTGAATATTAACGTCACATTTTTCAGCTACACGAGGGCTTTTGGCGAAGCACCACGTAATTTTGGACCATGGTCAAGTGACGTGGGCGACATCTGAGCTGGCACCCCCTCTCCTAACTTCCACACCACACCAACGGGAGGACGTTTCAGCTCTCGTCAGATTTAACGTGCATCGCTGCCCTACACGGCGGGTCTTTAGTGGTACTGGGCTCGAATTCGTGACCACTCGGCTACCGCAGCCACCAACTTTCAAGCAAAAACGAAGTACTTTGTTTAAATTTTTCGCCATTCAAATTGGCGTGGCTCAGCTTCAACGATTATTTAAAAATAGGTTTTAAGGGCTTCTAATTACCCTATAGTTTAAAGTAAGGTATTTTTAGAAAGGTTAAAACCTAAACAATTTGAAAATGTAAAAATCTCAAATTGTGAAAAAAAATAGGATTTTAGCTGTCCAACACCTCTTAATGTGAATCAAATTGAAATAGATTCAAGAGTTGCCCTATAAAAGCAAATACCAACCTACATTGAAGTAATTGGTCTTCGAATTTCTGATGTTAGTTTTATATCTGGGACATATAATATTTGTACTTTATTGCACTATCACTTGCTCACTTGCGTTTACTGTATAATTAATCAAATTCAGAGGACACAGTACGATTCAAATGGTAAAAATCGGTCAAAAAATCAAATATAATTTCTATTATCCTAAATTATTCTTTATATACTTTTCTATAACCTCACAAAATTTTAAAGCTCTAAACATAAAAAACGCAGAATTATGATGGCTTTTACGTTCGTTTTCATTCATATCGCTATGGCAAATCAAAACTTTAAACTTACTTATCTCAGAAAGATAAAAAAACTAGTTTGTCTTCATTTAAAATGCTAAGGCTTTTTTTCTGTTGTGCCTAATGTTTTAAATTTTTTTTACCTATTGCTAATAATATATGTAACAATAGTTGGTATGCATTTTTGAATCAAAACAATACTTATTTTTTTAAAAATATTTGAATTCAGAATTTATACATTTCTTAAGGAATTTTCAATAAGCATTCATAAAAAGCAGTATTGTACGAATTCCACAATCATGTTATCGCAAAACCCATACCAACTTTTGTTATATATAGCTTGACGCACATGTAAATCAAATTTTTAAACGTAAGTCAACTTTTGTAGGAGGAGAGTAGCATTTTCAAAACACTTTATAAATTTTAAGTTTTTTCCTTAAAAAATTAAATGGCTAGCTATTTATGAAATTTTGGGCACAAAATCTGTTTATTCTGTTCAAAATCTGTTATCAGTATTCACATATAGAAGGCAAAAAAAAAAAAAAAAAAAAAAAATTGAAAATCCTAAAATTAAAAATTTTTGCGTAAATCGTACCATGTCCTCTTAATGTGCGGAATTTCAAAGGTGTTTTTAAAGAAAACACCATTAAATTTCCTTACATTTATTCGACTTTTATAAATGGATTCCATGCTGAAGACTAGATCTCTTTCCCATTTAACACTCATTTTCTAATGAAGCAACTCATCAAAATGCTGCTAGGTAATAACAGAATCAAAACTTTCTAATCCTTTGGTTGATAGTTTTGAAATGCAGTTATAATCATTTCTATAATTTAAAATTAAACCTTCACGAATAAGTCTTCGAAATATAAAATCGAATGTTGAAAGAGAATATTTAAATGTCAAGTGACTATTGGATTACAGAGGGGCATTAATTAAGAACTAATCCTTAACTTCTGAGTAATTCTTAACATATTTAATTTCAACAGTATAGCATAGTAATCCTTATTAAAAGCTATTTAGTTAAGGAATAATCCTTAATATGACATATTCCTTAATTAAGATCCTTTCGTTAAGGATATATTATTAGCTAGGGATATTAATATATTATCTTAAAGATAACTATTTCATTTTCAATACATTTTACTTGGTTTTTTTTCGAACTTATTAAATATAAGTTTTGAAGAGCAGTTTCTTTTACAGCATTTCTGAATGAAATTTAGTGAAATGATTTCAAAATTCACACAAATTAAAGATATTATGTTGAATGCAAGTACACAGTATTATTCATTGGCATATTTAATTTTAACGCAAAAAATAAGGCATCTCTATTAATGTTACTATATTTATATTTATTTCATACATATATTTTAATTACTTAAAAATATAATTAATATATATATATATATATATATATATATATATATATATATAATATATAATGCAATTATACTAAAAATAGCAATATCTTAATATTATATAATTAAAAAACTTCTAATGTTATATGATTGAAAAATTATTAAAATTACACTGCTTAAAATATTCAAAGGATATTGAGGTTGGGGGTGAATCTTGCAGCTGAGGAATTATTTAGATGATTGATACATAATCTTTTACAAGGTTGGCTATATGAGAAAAAAATGACACACATTTGCCAAAAAAAGTTTTAAATTGAGCATTTGGCTACAAAAGAAAAGAAATACAATAAGTGCCTATGAGAAAAAAATAATAAAAGAGGTATTTCCTTGAAAGAAAATTATTTTTATAAAAGAGTATGGCTTTCCCGGACGGCCAGAAATGCTAAACACCTTTGAAACATGAAGTCAATGAGCCTCTTAATGAGGAGCTGGGGTATTCTGTCCCTTTTCTCCAGGTGAACCTTTTCCAGTTCTTGAAGATATCTTGGGGGTGATAGGAGAGCAGCAATTTATCTGCCTAGAATATTCCAAACAAGCTCTATTGTCTAGAAAACATGCTGGCCATTCTATTCGTATGATTCCTTCCTCGAAAAGAAAGTAATCCATCCAATTAGAACGATGTGGCCTACAATTGCCACCCATTAACATAAGGTCAACTCGCAGTCCTGCCACGTAAGGGACTACAAGAACTCTGAGGATCTCATCCCTACATTGGTGATCGGTGAGAGCTCCGTTTCGAATGATGTGGAAACCGGTGCGCCCAACAAAGAAGATACAAGCAGAGATCATCATTCCCCCACCATGCACGAATGCTGGATTGTTTCTAGTGACGCGTTCCCTCCAGATGAATTTGCACCTATTATCAAGTTTAAGAGGAAACGGTACGATTTAATTTACGAAAATTGGTCAAAAAATCAAAAAAATTTTTTTTTTGCCTAAATTATTCTTTATACGTTTCTCTATTGTCTCACAAAATTTCAGAGCCCTAAATAAAATAAAAATCAAAGTTATGATAACTAATATGCTCGTTAGAATTCACATTCTGACATCATTCTGCTATAGCAGACACACTTTTCATTTTCTAGCCAATTTAATTAATTCTAATTTCACAGTTAAGCAGTTTTTAAATAAAGTGAAGAGATTGTAATCCATTCTTAATGTTTGTTTACATTCGTTGAGCTATACTGCGTTCTTTATTCTGCTAATTTTTATTTCATATTTTTGAAATATTTAGTTTCGGTTTACCAAAAAAAAGCCTTTTTTCAAGACTAATTATTTTATCGTTATCAGTTTAACAGTTTTTTTATATATATAAACGTATTTTAATACAACATTTTAATAGATAATCATGCCTCGTACGAAGAGGAAAAACAAATCAAGTAAATTGAGTATTCAAAAGCGATGTTTCCCTGAAACAAAAACTGAAAACAATATGGATATTTCAGAGCACAATTCAAGTGTTGCTCAACTCTCAAGTGGTGATAGCATTTTTAAAAATGAAAGAGTTTCTATGGAAGAAAAAGTGTTCTAGAACAAGAAAATGTTGCTGATACCTATGATGGACCAAGTTATATAATTGTTGACAAAAATGCCTTGTGTGATATTTTCAAGTATACTTTTTGTGGTAGCTGCAACCAGTCAACTTTAAAACTTGAATTTGGATATAAATATGGATTTTTTCTCATCAATTGAAACTTGTATGCAAAACATCTTCTGAGCAAAAAATAGAATACTTTACATCTACAAGACTTGAAAAAAAATCAAATACTTCTACACCTTTCGATGTGAATGTTTGTGCTGTTCAAGTATTTCTTGCAATCAGTGCGGGCCATCTATCGGTTGAAAAATTTTGCATGTTTCTCAATATGCCTTTGATGTTAAGTAAAACTTTTAATGAAATTAAATGCTACATCAACTCAGTGTACTCTCTTGCTTCCCAAACTGTGTTTAACTATGTACAGAACAGCGTTCAAATGCATACAGAAAACTGGACCAAAATGGGTCAAATACTGTTACTGATATTGCTGTTTCATTTGATGGGACATGGTTGACCCGAGGACACACATCCCAAATCGGTATTGGGTGTGTAGTTGACACTTTAACAGGATATGTTATTGGCTATGAAATCATGAGCAAGTACTGTCCAACATGTATAAGTGCGAAAAATGAATTAGGCGAAACTACAGCTGAATACGATGTTTGGTATTCTGGCCACAAAAATTCCTGCCAGATTAATCACATTGGGACACCAGGAGCAATGGAAATGAAGGCTGCAGCTAAAGTTTGGTCTCGATCAGAAGCATGTGGTTTCCGTTACACAACATTGTTATCTGATGGTGATGCTAAAATTCATAAATTCTTAAATAGCCTAAAAATATATGGACCAGGCGTTGAAATTTTGAAAGAGGAGTGTATTAATCACACGTAAGCAAAAGGTTAGGCACCAGCTTACGCAATCTTGTGAAAAATTGGAGAGCTAAAGGTATCACTTTAGGAGGAAAATCTTATGGCAGCCTAAAAGAAACAACGATAAAAAATAACGCAGTACTATCGGGTGAGTGAGTTAATATTAACGTCGCACTGTTCAGCTACACGAGGGCTTTTGGCGACGGACCACGTAATTTTGAAAAAGTGACGTGGACGACAAGCTGGATACCACACCACAAAAGGACGTTTCAGCTCTCGACAGATTTAACGTGCATCGCTGAACGGCGGGTCTTTGGTGGTACTGGGATCGAACTCATGACATGCCTGAAATACCTTAACCACTGGGCTACCGCAGCCCCGCAGTACTATCGGAAAGCTATTCTGAAAAATAAAGGAGATATTCAGGGCATGAAAAAATCCATACATGCCACGCTTTGTCACAGTATCTCGACAGATAAAAATCCAATGCACATGAAATGCCCTCCTGGCAAAGATTCGTGGTGTTTTTATATGGTTATAATTTTCATATAATAAATTTATAAAACTTTTATCGTGTGCATGTAGTACATACAGTAATTTTTTAGTAATTTTATTGCACTTATATATATCATTTTACGGTAAATAAAAACTTTAAATTGATTTATCTCAGAACAAAAAAATCGTGTGTTTTCTTTCATTTAAAATGCTAAGGCTTTTTTCTATTGCATGAAATGTTTTGAATTTGTTTTTTTTAGATTGTTATTAATATATATATAACAAAAGTTGGTATGCATTTTTGAATCAAAGCAATACTTATTTTTTATAAAATATTTAAACTTAGAGTTTATATGTTTTTTAGGGATTTTTTCATAATAATTCATAAATTTTTTTTAAGAAGTTGAATCATGTTATCCCCAAATCCGTACCAACTTTTGTTGTAAATGGTTTGACAAATATGTAAATCAAATTTCCTGTGTGTTCGTCAATTATTTAGCGTTTTAATTTTACCTCAAAAATTTTCAATTTTTTTTTAAAAAAATTAAATAGATTGCTTTTTGTGATATTTTGAGCAAATATTCTGTCTTGCGTATTGCATATACATCGGTTACAAGGAAAAAAACTGTAAAAACCATAAAATCAAAGATTTTTGTTTAAATTGTACCGCGTCCTCTTAACACAAAAACGAGACTCGTCAAAGAAAAGAATATTGTTACGAATTTTGTGTCAAATAGTGTAAATAATTTCTATTTGGATGTATATTGCTTTTATCTTATTTGAAATTAGATTTAATTTACGTCAAAATTGTAATATTCACAAGCAAATGACGTCCCTTACGTTGTAATGGGGATTCAATGGGAACTTGGCGAAATCTTGGCGATATAGCCAAAGTTAGCGTCCTTTTTGGTGATCAATTTGGTGACTGGCGACCATTTTGGTAACTTGGAGATCCTGTTGACGACCATTTTTGGTGAGTTCGGAACCCTCTGGATTCTTCTACAAATTAGTTTAGAAATACACTAATTTCAAGACCTATGATTCAAACGTGTTTTATTCGAATTATCCGCGAGGGATATAAATAGAGAAAGTGTTCGCCGAGAGAGAGAAAACAAGTCAGTCTGGTTTTGACTAGGGATCAGTTAGTATTGCTCGGATTGTTGAAGTGATTACATCGGCTGTTGAACGCGTGATTGCTTGTGAATAATCTTTTACATACGTGTATTTTAGACACCGATAATTGTGTCTGAGAGCTGTTGAAGGTGTAAAGACCCTCTGAGATTTATTTTGTGAATATTGCTATTGAATCCCGTATTTCTGAGATTTATTGTGTGAATATTTCTGTTGAATCATGTATTTAATGGATTGGACTTTCTACAATAAATTCTCTTCGCTCTTAAAGAACTGTCTTGTTCTTTGTTACTGATTGGCATAAAATCCTTGAGCCCCGGATCTACGTAACAATATTAATTCATTCATTTCGCCTCCTGTTCACATTCACTGTTGCCCAATCCCTGCGAGTGCAATAGTTCCATTCTGTAAAGGTAACACATAGCATTGATCAGCGGTCATAAAGACCTAATGTGTGGAACTGATTTTGGAAAGTTTGTGATGAAACTGCGGTGTCAGTTGCTAAGCGAAGTAGTTGTTGAAGAAGATTGGAATTCATATTTAGGTGTGTCCGATGTCCAACCCGTTAGCGTTAAATATCGATCTTATTTGGAAGTTTTTGCACGTCTACGGACTTGCCTTTTTTCAGACTGTATTTCCAGTAACCGACAAACAAATCCAGATCCTGAAACTCACATTTTGTGAAACTCCAGTGGTTTCTGCTACTACGCCTTGTGTTTGATCCTCCCCACTACACAACTAACAACTCCTAAAGCTTCTGAGTGGGTTAAATCAGTGCTTCTCAAACTTTCAATCATAATTTTCATCGTGCCTTCCCCTTCGAACAACAAAATATATAGAATGTAATAATAATGTACTATGATGTATAAGACTACAATGTTCTTAACCTATTATAATAAAAAAAAATTAATCATCATATACATTGTGCAGTACTGATGCATTTATTAGTACATTATATATCATTATAAATGCGTCAGAATGTATTTTGTTTTGCTTCTTTTCAGTAAATTGATATATTTTTAATAATCTTTCATTTTTGACCTCTCGATATGCTCCCCCCACGTAGGGTTGTCACATCCTCCTAGGGGGACGCGCCCAACAGTTTGAGAAACGCTGACAAGAGAGTTATCGGGAGTTATAAATAAATAAAAATCTCTTTTATCAGCTATTAGATCTACAGACTGAAAATTTAACAAATATGTTTGCTTTTTTTGTTCAGCTAAGATACGCAAAACCTTTTTTTCTCGTTATTTTGGCAATTCACGTAAAATTAACTCATTAAAAACTTCTTTATCCTTCAATCTGTATTGCTTAATTTTTCAGTTTACTCGTGCGAAGAACGAGTGTATCAGCTAGTGCTTCTATAACAGTAATAGTTTGCCTATGTTTATAGTTCAGACAGAGCTTGAACTAGGAGTTTCGAAATATATAAATTCGAAGTGGATTTATCCATATTTTAATACATCATAGTTGAGACAGTTTAACAAAAAAAGAGTGATAATTACTTAAAATGGTAATACCTCTGAATATAATGCGATTTTTTCAAAAATTCTAGTTCATGCTCTCTGAAGAAATCTTTGGTATATACAAACAAAATATTATTATTGTAGTAGCATTTTTCGTAAAAGGGGAATGTTTTGAAAATAGGTAGTTCTATGTTCATTTTTTTCCAAAATGTTGCATTTAAATAACTTTTTACAGTAATAATATTCTTAAAACAATTTTATATGTGTATTTTTTAATCTAAGCGACACTAAATATATATGTATATATATATATATATAATAGTCATTTGTAAGCTTTTGAAAAATTAGGGTTTTGAACGCAGACGGATATCTTTATCCTAAAAAAGTAATATAGTATTACCATCTTTAGTGTTGCAGTTTTAAAATCGTTTCGTATGTTAAAGCGTTATTTTCTTGATCTTGATAAAAAAAACAATTCCTGTAATTTGTGCATATAAGAAGAAATTGAATATGTTAGTTCGAGGAAAAAATTTTCGTGAAGTGAAATAATTAAAATTATATGAAATTTTTAAATAAAACGATTAGTAAATTTTTATACATAAGCAGTAGTGATTATTACTTGTTTTAGCATGAGGCTATGAGAAAAACATGCATTTACAATGTAATATAAACATTGTTTTTTGACAAAATGAACAAAAATGATAATAATATTTCAACGTTTCTTTCTTTTTTGTGTGTGTTTTTTTTCCAAAGGGTAAAAAGAGGTATTGTACCAAAAAGCAAAGGCACGGCATTATACGCCCTGATTCTGAGCTCTTATATAGCGTGTAATAAATTTCAGATTTGTATGTCGAAGAGTCTTAATATTTTACGTTAGTGAGCCCCACCCATGAATGAAAGACACACACTCTTTCATATACTTAGCTGATATAACGCCTTCTATTGTATGTAGATCCGTGTAAAGAGTATTCTTTTATAAGCTAAGAACGTTCTACGCTGAATAACACAACCTACGTCTCGCACGCGAAATCAAATCCCCTACGTAAAGACATTGAATTTTTTTTTTGTTGTTCAAAAATGTCAGTTTTATCTCACTGAAAAAAAGTCATTTTAGTCATTCCACATTAGTTTTGCGTGTGTGCTTCTCAGTCATGCGATAGAATGTGAATTTTATTATTCTAAATGATAAAAAATTTAAAACTTTCGTTATATATTGAACAATTTATAACTGATATTGATTATCAAGGAAACCCGGATTTCAGTTGTAAAAATAAACACCATGTGGAAAGAAGTAATTCAAAATTTAGATGTAAAAATTATAATAAAGTAAAATGTTTTAGAAGGAGAGGAAAAACCATTAACGCAATTTAATGAAATTAGAGTGAAAAAAATGTGTTTTTAACTAACTGTGACTTGAAAAACACTTTTTTTGCACATAAACATTATACATGCTAGAAATAATGTAGAAAAATAAAGTTTAAATGGGGAAATAGTTGATTAAAACATGGTTATTTTTAACAATATTAATTGAAGAAATTCAAAAGTGCTTTTTGATGAAAAATGTTTTCGTCATTAATAAAATGTGTAAGCGTAGGAAATAAATTCGCATTTATTTTTTACTTTTTTATCATCAAAATTCTTAAAACTTAGAAATATATGGAAAAAAATAAAAGAACGGTAACAAACCAAAATAGGAACAGTGCCATCTAGCGAACATTCATGGAATTACGAACAGCGACAAGAGGCTTTTGTTCCAGAAAAACAATCAATTGAGGTGCAGCTGTCCAACCCTCAACATTATTATGAATCTATGTCCTCCATTATAAAACTTTTGCTGTATTCTAAACGTTATATTTTTATAAATGTCTCAAACTTTTTTTTCTTCACTGTACATCTAAATGTTAATTAATTTTTTTTTCTGAATGTCCTATCGAAATCTTTTAAGGCTTTCTTCGGTAAAAGTACGAGTGTTGAGAACTAAACGCGAACCACATTATCAGACAGAAAAATTCCTCAATTTTCATGGGAATTTGCAATATATTAGCTCATACCTCTGTTAACAATATAGTGTTTTTAAAAAATTCAAAATATTCCATTCATATTTTCTTTTTTCTTTTAATACGCGAAGGTTTAGGCCACTTAACACAACGATATAGGACAAAATACACGGAACACATTTTATACCAGAAAAAATGAATCAACTCGGTTAAAAATGGGAAGTATGATAAAAAACAATGCTTTTTAAAGGATAGTGAAGCTAGAATATCATATTAAGTTTTCATTTCTTTTATATTTGAAAAAATGTTCCAAATTCGGGTTATATTTTTTAACTTTAACCGAAAACAGCCTTAAAGATTTTTGCCATCTGCTTGTCTGATCGTAACACCAAGATATATTAAATTTAATTATACTTAGTACATTACAAAATTGGAGAAAACATTCTAAGCATATTGTAATCGGAAAACAAGGATTGATTTTAATAGGAATCAGTAACACAAACTCACTGTATGTCGCGTTTTGAACGGGACATTTTTGTTTCATGCCATCTATTCCATTGTTTCTAGGAATAGATTTCAGGTTCCAAAATGGGCTATCGTCTGAATGTGTAACAATCAAAATATTGCGAATAATAAAAAATTTCCCACGATAGTACAGTAAGATCCCGCTTAACGCGGGGTATACTTTCCATCAAAGTTGAGAGTAATATGAAACGGCGTCAAATGAGATTATCTTATCATGTAAATAATGGGGTTATGGAAAGATGGGTAGAAAATTGGCCAGATATTTTACCATTAAATTTTTTAATTATGTCTTTTATAACAATGAAACAAAAATTTCTTTCTTACAAATATAGAAACATGATTAACGAATGTACATATATAAAAAAATAAAATTCTAAGTCAGTATGTTTACATTTCAAATTATCCAGTCTCTTCAGTATTTCCAATTTTCTGCCTTTTTATCAAGAAGGCAGATTGGCTTAGTGGTATATTGCGTTCAATTTCGTTGCCAATTCATATAGAAAGTTGTTTTTGCATTTCCTCTATTGTATTATTTCTAGAACGGGCAATTTTAGTTGCAGAGCTAGTCGTAGTTGCAATTGTCAATGACAATATTTTTTCTTTATTCTTAAGAATTGTCCTTATTGTTGAAATTGCCAAATTAAATGCAGCACCAATTTGAGATTGACGTTCACCAGTATCTGATCTTTTAATCACTTGCATTCTAGCTTCTAGTGAAATGCTTTTTCTTGTTGCTTTATTTTCGTGTTTTTTTTATTACCAATCATGATGAAAACTAAAAATCATAATATTTGTCACCATAGAAATCGCAATATTACATAAATTTATACTTACAATAACATCAACAAATGTTTGAAACGATAAATATACGTTCGTATAACACCGCAGGAAAGGAGAAACACAGATAAACTGCTTCGTATATCGGAAAGCCTAACTCTGCGTGCAGTTTTGGGGTCCCACAATTCAAATAAAAGAGCGTTAAACCGAAACAGCTCTAAACTAAACAGTGTCAAGCGGGGTCTTACTGTAGATATAAACTTGGTCATTTCGTATGTTACACATGCAGGTCGATCAAAAGCCTACAATATAGTTCTAACAAAAACCAAAGTAAATAATAAATCATCCTGCATACAATTCTATAAATATTTATTTTAAAAAAATCATTACTAACTATACCTAAGAAAATATATTCTTCAGAAAAATAAAGACTAAATAAATTTTCTTTCGTTCATTCTTGTTATTTGTATTTATAAATAAAAACGACAAAATGCTATGCGTTTGCTTTAAAAAAAATGTACATATACTCTATCACCTAAAAATTATCAGTTGATCCTCTTATTATGGATAAACTAAATGATTCCATTATTAATACATTAAGATATACTTTTTACACTTTGGGGTATACGAACATAATATCAATGTTGGAGCACAATGAAGGAGGAAAACTAGTGTTTCTTTTCCAGTTCATTTCTTTAAATCTATAAGAAGATAACTTTAGAGAAAACATTAATTTTTCTATGGAAATGACATCAATATACAGTCGCACCTCCATATAACGAACCTTTATATTGCAAAATGTTCTATATATCGAACTTTTTCCTGGAACCAAGAACATTTCACGATTTTCTTTGTAAAATAACCTCCCAATAACGAAGTTCATTTTCTATGTAACGAACTTTTTCCCTTGCGATTCAATTTTTTCTCTCCCTATTTTTAAAGTATTTCTGGTAATTTCGAGTTGTTTTCTCTTTTAGCACATTTTATGGTGGTTATAAATTTTGAACTGGTTTTATTCGAAGCCTAACTCACCGAGAGCAATAGAAATCTTGGCATTTCATCCAAGAAGTGCAACCTGTATCCCCATTATCCAGTTCACTGGAAACATTTTTGATATCCCCTTTCACCCTCAGTTGAATCTCGTGTCCTTGAACTAGTCTCCGTTTATTTGTAGTATTGATCAGTCGTACTGGTAACTTTGTTTCTTGTAGCTCGAAAATGTCAAAACTTAAGTGCTTGAGAATCGAAGAAAAATAATTACTTTTTCAGGAATTGGATAAAGGCGTCAAGAAACTTTTCTTGCAGTTTTTATTTCTCTTTTTTATAGGTAAGATGTATGAAATAAATATATATTAAATTACAAAAAGGAGTGAATAATTACTTTTCTTAAATACATAGTGTTTATGAGTTTAAGATTTGTTTTTGTGCTTTATAAAGAAAATTGAAAGAGATTAACCTGTATATAATGCATTATCCATATAACGAACTTTTTTTTTTTTTGGGGGGGGGGGATTTAGCGTCTCCGTTATATAGAAGATCGACACACTGTATTTCAATCTTCGATTAATTTTATCTATAAACTTTAATCGGTATCAAGCACATGGTAGACCATGTAATAGTGGCAAGCGAAGACTTTTTTAAAGATAATAATAAATAACAAATTCTTTTCCAATTTAATAGAAATGCAGTTGTCTTAGACGAAAAAAAAGCTTCAAAATTTGGGTCAACATATATTTCTGAATAAATGTTTTCTCTCTCTATTATGAACATAAATTCAAAACATCCCTCAAAACTTGCTGATATGCACCTAAGATAACCTAATTTTGTCAGCATCTTCAAGAGCTAATCCTAATATAGATGACTTGACGCAAAAGAACTACAAATTCAAAAGCCACATTTTTTCTGACAGTTTAATAATAATTTTGATTTAAATGTGTGTGTGTGTTTCACAAGTTCCTCATTTTTATTTTATTACTAAATATATTGAACCTGTAAGAGTTTATTAAGAATAAAGTTTGTAGTGTTGTCTTATTTGTTATATTAGTCTTAAATTTCCACACTAAGATTTGCATTAAAAATATATATGTTGTTTCCGTAAAAATCCGATAAGGAGGTTATAAGTAACATTTTTTCATCATTTTATATTTCTTTTGTTGAAAGTGGCATACGATTAATTTTAATAATAAAGAGTCACTCTTCCCAAAAAGGTTAGGCACCTCTGTAGTAAACTAAGATTAAGAAAATATAAAGAGTTATAATCCATGTCCTTTCTCTTTCAAACATTATTTGCTGCAGTGTCATGAATGTGAAGTAAGGATTATCGTTGAAGATTGATAGGGCGGAAAAAAACAAAATCATATCTTTCTCGATGCTATTCTTCTTCTTACTATAGAGATCAATTACTTCACTATGATAAATTGTAGCCTTTAAGAAGCGTTGTCTGTCGTAGTAATTTTGTACAGAGAGCTTTTTTCAAAAATCTACTTTTTTTAAAAAAAAGTTACTATTTACAGAACAGAAGTATTTCAATATAATGTTTTTTTATAAGTAAAACAAATCGTTCAACTAACTAAAATACCAAGGGTTGAGAATATTGGCAATGAGACAATGTCAATCAGAAGTTCATAATTATAACCACACTAGACTACCCGGACCTCATTTTGAAATGAAAGGGAAATGTAAATATATATAATGGAAATATGTTTATAAATCTGAATACAAATAAATATTTCATACAAAGTATTTTTTTTTTAAAAAAAGTCTTATATGTTTAGTAAAGGAAATTTGATTTACATATTATATGGTTGATGTACATAAACTCCTTGTAATGTATCGGACATATGTATACAATAATGTACTTTGGTCTGATAAAAAAAATATCCATATTTTTATCAAAAATATTTTGTTGCCCATAATGGTACAATATTTGATGGTAATAAACGTTTAATCCCATTTTTCTGTATGTAAATTCTAAAGATATATTTAAAATATATTGACTGCATTATATGTAAGCTAATGTATGATACAGATATGTTAATAGTATTGGAAAAAAGTACCAAAACACACAGACTCCAATCCCAAATTCTATGACTTCCAAAGCAAAAAAGCTATCGTTAAGCTGTTTTCAGTAACATGGATCTCGGAAGGCATCGCAGATATAATCTGTCGTTAGAGACACTAGATAGAAATAAATGTCAATAAAAGTAAATCATCAACTAGGAATTTATGAATAGAACTATTACATGCTTAAAACAACGTGTTGGCAATTTTTAATTTCTATTCAAAGATTATTTTATTACTTCTTAAAAATTATCTTCAGAAAAAAATAATTGCATTGTGACGGGTCTATCCGCGTTCTTTCAACTAATAAGCCTCTTGGGGAATATTGGAAACCATCACCCGAAGAAGAAAATAGGAGTATGTAAATTAAGAATTGTATATGGAATAAACTTTAAAGTTAGAGGAGAGAGAGGTCAGGCTGCTAACGGATAGCAGTGATTGATTAAACGCGAAGTGAGGCGTGAGTACTGCGTAGCTTATTTGTGTAATATTAAAGCTGACAATTTGGTCAACTATAGATTAAATTGTATTAGGTCGTTTGGAATTGGAATTTGTATTGCCTGAATTTAAGTTAACTGATTAATTAAGACTTCTCGTATCTCGTCTACCTCGCTATTGCATTCCATATTTAGAAGTTAGTGCATCTCTTAACTTGATTAAGAGAACTTGTGTTGTTGTTCATAGCAGTAAATAAATATAAAATATTTTGAGTATGGCTAATCTTCCTTCCGAATCTCCCACTCTAATGAAAGTCGCGGGGCGAACATTACAACGTGTTTAAAGTAGTGAGTTGACGATTATATTACGAGGCTTGGTGCAAAAGTCATGACAACTACTTTTTTAAAAAAAAATACCAGTCCGGTTGGAAAAAGTGACAAATACAGATGGAAGTTCAAGGTGTTAACTACATGTGTGGACAATGGATAGCACTGAAATATCGTACCACACTAATTTATTACGGTAGTTAACAGGGAAATATAGCCTTCACGGTGAAAAAGAATAATAACACAGTACACATAAAGTTGACTTGATAAAGCTGGGCATATAGACCCTTAATTTAGTGCATGACCCTTAATGCGATCCATGAGCTGCTCGATGACGGCATATGCCAAGTCGGTCAGCACACTGACCGGTCATCCCGAACGTTACTCATCACTGGTTGACACACATCCTTGATGAAACTTTCCTATCCACCGTACTAATGTAACGGTATGGTAAGGCATTATTCCCAAGGGCTTCTACTAATTCACTGTGACATTCAATCGAATTTCTCTCTCGGAGAACGGCTATTTTGATGTAAGCGCACTGCTCAACACGGGTTACTTCCATCTAGCACGGCACTCTTCAACTGACTGATTTCACAGCCCTCGCTGAGCTACTACCAGCTATCACGGAGCCATCTGATGTTCTGCATACACACTATGCCAGTAAAACTTCCACGCGACTCATATACGTTTGTGATCCGTTCACAAATTTACAAGAAAATAAAACAGTTGCCGGGACTTTTGCCCCAACCCTAGTATTATTTTATAATAAAAGATTACTACTTAAAAATTAAATTTAAAGATGAATGTATATGAATACTTCTTCTTTTCGGATAAAAAAACCCCCGTCATTTATTGATAATTTACATTCACAATTTCTTCGATTATAGTAGTTATATGTTTGCCAATGTGTTTACTTTTACTTTTGAAATTCATCTGTATATATGTGAAGGAGAAAAGCGAACCACTCACTCACTCATCACGAGAGATCTCTCAAACAGTTAGACATGCATACTTGAAAATTTGGCTAACATCTTTCTTTCTTTTTATTAAGATCCGCTAGTCGACTACTGAAATTGACTTCCAAAGAGGTGTTGTGGCGGTTAATCAGACGTATAGATAAAAAGAAACACCTGGTTTTGAACTATTCGATCTACATAATTGAAATAAGGTAAGCACGTTTCTTTTGTTGAGTAGGCTCCATTAAGAACATGTTTTACGGAAATAGATTCCCAAGAGGGGTTACGGGGGCATATAAAATAAATAGACTTCAGTTTAAGAAATTCAAGATCTTTTTAAAATTAAGAGATGAGGACTGTAAGAGAATGTTTTCCACAACATATACAAGCTTAATGGTAAGATATACAGGGTGATTCATAAAGAAGTAAACACTTTCCAGATACCGTAAAACAGTAACAATCAAAGCCTAACACTGCCGCAGCAAACCGTGAGGTAGATGTACTCCTAAATTTTGTGGCATGCCCTTGACAGAAATGGCATAGGGAATAGAGTGCAGGTCATATGATTAAACAGCCAAAATGGCACCATTTGAAGTGGAAAAACCTGTTTGTGATTTTGAATTTACAAAAATGTCCCGGAGAGACCAGTGTTTTCGGATATGTTAACTTTGGTTGATGCTACAGTTGCAAGATACCATTGAAAACTTCATTCACCAATTGGATGAACATCTTCCTCAGCGATAAATTGGACAAGCCTTGGACAACAACATTCCACTTACTCAATGGCCATCCAGAAAAATGGACAACACTTTGTGATTTCTTTTGACGTGGCTATGTAAAAGACAAGGTATTCACTCTACCCTTCCTGTTGATTTAGGGAAACTGAAACAGCATATCACAACCACTATTAATGGACTTGATTCGGATATTCTAACATGCGTTTAGACGAAAATGGATTATCCGCTCAATCTGTGTCGTATGACTAAGAGTTCACACATAGAACGTCTGTGACTGTCTCTAACAAATCTTTAAATAATTCCTTTTAATTCTGTTACAAGCGATATATAGCATCTTGCATTGTTCTTGATTTACAGAGCATTGTGAAACTGTATAGTTCTTTATGAATCCCCCTGTGTATCGATAACTCTAAACCAGTGCTTCTCAAACTTTCAATGTTTGCGATCCAATATTCAATCATAACTTGCATTGTGCCACCCTCCCCATACAATAATGATGTATTACATTTAATAATACTATACTTTGACGCTATACCCACAATACGACTTTAACCTCTTAAATCCCTACGGCGTATATAAATGTCTGGCTCAGCCAGTAATGTCGCCCCAGATGTATATATACGTCTTTCCGAAGTACTATCTATTCAGTGCATTGATATTCATAAAATTATTCCGAAGGCTTTGGAAAGCAATAAACCTTGACAGTGTTTGCAAAGGATTTACTTGTTTCAGATGATTTGTGTGATTATTTATTTCTTTTCTACCTCACTCAATACACCACATACGCTTACGTACGTGGCATTACGGAAATAATTGTGTAATTTTTAATCGGCATTTAAGAGATTTATAATATAGACCGTACAAATTATACCCAGATAAGTGATAATGCTGGCATATGATTTTATATTTGACAAATCCATGGGATCATTGGTAATTATTAAACTTGTCCTTAACTTAGGTTTGCTAAATTGATTATAAAATAGGTTTGCAGTATTGTGATACATCTATAAGTGAATTATAGTGTAAATGAGTATTTCATTTTTCATTATGTCAGAATGTGTTTGTTTACTTTCAGTAAGTTCATGATTTGTTCAAATAATCTTTTGTTCGTAGGGGTATCACGCCCCCCCTAGGCCACAGTTTGAGAAGCACTGCTCTAAGTAACAGAATACACATATTCATGCAATATCATGAAATACCCAACCAAGCGGGTGGTTAACTGTTATTTAGTGTACGATTGCTTTCTTTTAAGCAGAAACATCAATATATCTTAAAACCAAATTGCAATAAAATCTCGAATGTTAAATACCTCATTGTTAAGAAATAAAAGTAGTCGACAATTTGCTAATAATTGAAGAAATAAAAATAGTAGCAGTAACCCTTTTAACGGTTTTCTATAAAGTTTTAACCCCTTCCCTAAAAAGCTGTTTGGCTTTGTAATTGTAAACAAAAGATGTAAGCAAGATATTGAAAGCAGTTTCTGTTTTCTACTTAACTCGCGCGCGCGCGATCTCACATTTACTCATTGAAACACACGAGAGGAAATAAGTCATATAATTTAGAATTAGTAAGCACACGAGGAATGAAGTTAGTTTTTATTGATATTTCTAGGAAAAAATATTTACGCTTATATTTTGCTTTTTTGTTTATGAAAAGCTTTTATGTCCTCCTGCAGTTTTAAGAACGCGGGATTTTCGAAATTATCTTAGCCCACATTTATCAAAATTATAGGTATAAAGTATGATTTTTTAAATTAAGTTTTTGTTGTATTTGTTTTTTGTTTATATTTATATGCGGGGATAAATTTCATATTTTGAAAAAATAGCTTACGTATTTCTAAATATTATCTTAGATTTCTTTTTTCATGACAAAAAGGATAAAAACAAAATTTTCACTTTGAGAAAGAAGATAAAAAATTGATATAAAAAAGTTGTTTTTTTAATTTAAGAACATTATCTTGTAAATGAAATGGTAAATAATATCTCACACTAAACAGATATTATATCATTAACTTTATGCGAGAGCATTTTTTATATAATTATTTTTTAGTTTCATTCTCCAATCTTCTCTTGAATTGCTTTAATATGCCCTTATTTGATAACAAAATACTTGCCAAATTATTACAGTTTTAGCAGAAAAAAAATTTTAAATGAAACCTTTGAATAAGAATTATTTACTGAAAACAAAATTAAATAAATAAAAGATCTTATTCATAATTTAAAAATAAATAATTAATGGATTTAATGGGGCTCATGAATTTAATGATGCATAACAACCCATATCTTCAGAAGTCACACAAAAGATTAAAACTTCGTCTACGTAATTTACTTTTCAAGAGCTTCACAATTTAGAAAACTAAGTAAAAGTATACTCCTTTGCGCATTAAGTCTTGCTTTGACACAACAAATAATATATTTATCTGTAAATATATTAATATATTTCTGTTTATCTAAGTTTTCGGAAATTTATTGGCAATCAAAAGTATTTAAATGATATTAAATATAATATTCTGTTTTTGTCCTTAACAAAATAATTTTCATTTTTGTTCGAGTTTAAAGTATAGTTAAATTGGTTAAGGTATCCGACTACGTTCAGAACCCATGATTTTCAAAAGTGCATAAATGGATAATTTTCATGATATTTAGTGTCACTCAGATTAGAATATATGCATAAAATAAATTGTTTTAATAACCTTTTGACAAAAAGAATTGTATATATTTAAATAAAATATTTTGGCAAAAAATTAACTTAGAATAATATTTTCTCCAAATGTTCTCCTTTTGTGAAAAATGCTTCTATAACAATAATATTTTGCCTGTATATAGCTCAGACCTCTGTAAAGAGGCTCAACTAGATTTTTTGAAATATGTAAGTGGGTTTATTCATATTTTACGACAACAGAGGTGAGCAATTTTAAGAAAAAAACGTGAATAATTATTTCAATTGGTGGTAACTCTGAAAATAATGTGAATTTTTCAAAAATTCTATTTGAGCCTCTGTAGAGAGGTCTGAGCTATATAAGGCAAGATATTATTATAATAGAACCATTTTTCTCAAAAGGAGAACATTTGGAAAAAAGATTATTCTAAGTTAATTTTTTGCCAAAATATTATATTTAAACAATTTTTTTGTCACAATGTCCTTAAAGCAATTTTATGCATGTATTCTAATCTGAGTGACACTAAATATCATGAAAATTACCCTATTATTAGAACTTTTTTAAAATCACGGTTCCGAACGTAGTCGGATACCTTAAATATAATGATATTTGTTATGTATTAGAGTTTTTGTTTCACATCATAAAGTTATAAAGTCAATTATGTTTCTTTAAATTTATCTTAAAACTCGAAGAATTAAGCAAAAATATTTTTTTTATAAATAATAGAGACACTATTAACATAAATTTATATTTATTATACAAGATTACAGTAGAATAAATAAATTTACTTTTTAATTTTAGATTGGTTCAATTAAGCCCATTCTGAGAAAGGTATATGTTAAAAGTAATATATAAATCTGGAAATTACAAAAAATACTTTTATATATGTTTCCATTTTTCATGGTTGTTTATTTTCTTTCCAGGTTTCTTAAAGAACATGATTCAATTATCTTGAAAATGCTTCAGACCAGAATTTTGGCTGTCAAAAATAAAAAAAAGAAGTTAATAGAACATTACATTCTTTTTGTTAATATCATAAAATATAGCTATGATATATTTTTGAATGAACAAACAAACTAGAAATTGAAAAAAAATAGATAAAAATGTGTAAATATAAAATTTAATATTTCAATTCCTTCCTTCTCCTTCAAACAAACTGGAATCTTGATTCTCATGAAACTTTTATGCGCTGTATTTATGAGGACTTGACCTGAAATCCAGTAACATATGGATCTTTGGCTTACGAATATATTCCTAATTAGAATATTGGAATAAATTCAGTATTTATTATATGCTAAAATTTAAGAAAAGAAGTGAAAATATATTATCGATATTGAATAAAAATGACCACTCTTATTTTGTGTGCACTTTTTTAGCCAATTAAAAATATATCTATTGAAGGAATATTTGAGTAATAAAGATTTCGTTTTGCAAAAGTTTCTGCATAGAACGCTAATTTAAATAACTATTTTCCAATGGCAAAACTATTTTATTCATATAAGTTCTGTAAATTATAAAAGCAATTGTCTTTCTCGAATTTGAAATGAGCAATTCGTATATTTCGTTCCAATATGACTAACTATTTCCATTTAAATTCAAATTTGAAGTTGGTAAATTGGCTTTGTTAACCAAAGACAAATGATGGGTTTTGATTTATTAGAATTCGTAAGTACTTCATCACACATACGAGCAAATTTGCTGCACCGTTAAGCATAAGAGAAATTATATGGAAATACTCCAACACACTCACAACTGTTGATGTCAACTATGGTTGAATACTAATTCTGAATAACTTCGGAACAAACTTTTATCCCACTAATATACATATTTTATATCCAGAGTGTTATATTAAGCAGAACAAGACAAACATTTACATTTATTTTCATTCTTCGGCATTAATTTTTTTTAACTGCACATAATTGAATATCATGGTATATTTTAATATAAGTTAAGTATTTTTAAAAAGATTTTTACGTATTTTATGTTATTATATGCATACGAAACTAAACTACTACACTATTTGTGGTAATTTCTTTTAATTTTGTCCATAAAAACACATTACGATGAAGTATTACTTGTATTTATAATTAATTTTCTAGTAATTAGATGAAGACCGTAATAGATTTTCAAGAAAAGTTAATTATGTCTTGTTAAAATATTTTTCAGAAACTTGTGCTTTAAAAATTCTTATTGGAAGAAAATAGCAACAATTAAATTAGAGCTAATTAGTAATTAATTTAGATAGCCATTTTGCAAAGTAATGGCTAAGAACCCTTTTTTCTCTCAATTAAATTGTCTTTAATGAATATTAATCATTATATTTTGTATACTACAACATGCGTAAAATAAATTGTAAAAGCCATGATATGATTATTTAATCCAATGAAAGTTAATTTAGGCAAATAGCATTAATTCAAAAATATTTGGACGACTCATAAAGCACAATAAATGTCTAATTATTAACGTATGTTGTTGTAAAATATCAGTTCAAAACAATTGTTGTCCTAGTCAAGATCCTTTCAAGAAAACCCATTGTATTCGAGTAATTGAAAGGGCAGAGATAATTATACCTTTAGAGATTTATTGTTTTAACCTTACATTGTAACCCCGTTTACATGGACAAAAATTGTGGGAAAATACCGGCATTAATCCTCTGTAGACCCGTTTACATAACGGGCTGGTATTATAACGGTTAAAAAAGTGGGTTTGATTTTTGTACCCGCTTTGGAACAGGGCAAATGCGGAGAAAAGCGAATTCGTTTTCAGATTTTCCCATGATGCATTGCGACCGAGATTCATTTATTCAAAGTTGGTTGCTTTTATTGATTGCGCACGTTGTTCTACTGAAGAAATAAGAGCTTTAATTAACATCAGGGAAAAACAAGAAATACAACAAAAATTTGATGGAAATCTCCGAGATTCGGAAGTGTATTAAAGAGTTGTGATGAATTTTTTAAAATAGTCGATATGCTCGGATGGTTTCACAAATTTGTAGCACAATAAAAGCTTTGAAATGGAACATTTTTGGTGGTAATTTGATATAAGAGTGCTATGCATCAAGTTGTTGCTTATGTGCGCCAATATAGGCGAAAACATTACAGTATGGTTTCCTTGATATTCATATCGTTTGGTGATGCGGTTACCATGGTCCTGACGTTTATTATAGTTAACTTGTATTGGTACCTTTTTTTCGTGGTAACTATTATATAGTCACGTGAATCTATCTACAAATCACCAGACTAAACGGGGTGAAAAAAATGCTGGTAAAAGTTTTTCTTCCTAACCCAATTCGCCGGTAATTTGAGGTCTTGCATATAAACTGGGCTAATGAGGCAATAAAAGGACTTGGTGATGTACCTTGTAACTTTGAACCATGGTCAAGTGATCAGGACGACACCTGAACTGGTATTCCAATCTCCAAACTTCCACATATCAACTTGTGAACTTAAAACATCGACACATCTAATTATCTTGATGGATGATAATGTGCGAGCTCACCGAATTGCACATGTTGAGGACTATTGTGGGGATCATGGATTGCAGTAAATAGAATTGCTAGTTCACAATCTTCAGGCCTGAAACAGTTAAAGCACATTTAGGGTTACATCAGTGCTTCTCAAACTTTCACTATTTGTGACACAATACTCAATCATAATTTTCATCGCAATATACTTTGACTCCAAAGCAACACAACACGACTTCAACCTCTTAAGCATCACTGACGTACATAAACGTCTCGCTCAACCCAAACGATAATTATCCCGGACGTATATAAACTTCCTTCGGAATTACGATCTTTTGTGTGAACGTCTGTTCCATAAAATTATTCCGAAGGCTTTGGAATGCAATAGAAGAAGGACCTTGACAGTGTTTGAGAAGGATTTACTTACTTCATAGTATTTGCATATTTATTCCTTTTCTGCCCCCCCCCGTCATCCGTAATATATTACATACGCGAGCCTTCGTGGAAAACGGTGGCATTGAGGAGCGATTTGAGTTTCTTTAAATCTGTAGCCAAAAGTATAATTATAAAGCATACAAATTATCAAGATAAATATTAGTTTTGAGATATAACTTTTTGTATGACAAGCCCATGAGGTCACTGGTAATTTTTAAACTTGTTCTTAATTCTGTATTGTTATGATTAATTATAAAATGCATGGTAAATTACTGATACATTTATAAGTGTATTACATCAGTCTAAATGTGTATTTTATTTTTTATTTTGTCAGAAAGTTTTTTGTTTTCGACTTTTCAATATGCTCGCCCCTCCTTTGTAGAGTTATCATGCCCCCTAGGGGACTCGCCCCACAGTTTCAATTATGGGTCGATATACTTCTTTTTTGAACTTATTCCTCACTTACACTTCCTAAATGTGTTGTAAGCCGTAATAAACGTGTTACAATATCAAATTCCATGTGTTTAAAATTATTATTTCTTTCTTAATTTTTTTTTAAAAAATAGGTATTCCAAAGTGATTTTATAACTTGTAATAACGTATATGTGTGTTGGTTGACTGATTTTGTGATTAATTTAACGAACCAATGCACCCTTATTCATACATATTTACACGAACGTCAATACTTGCCTTACTGTTTCAATTTAAAAAGTTAGCTAGATACGATTATTTTTCAATTTCTCTAGTTGACTAAAAATTTTTCAGATGAAGCAATACCAAATTAAGTACAAAGGAAAAGATATTTTTATTCAAACATTGAGCGTCTGTTATTCAATGAGTGTTAACAAATTATGTAATATTTGCACATATCTTTGAACATTTGGCATCATAATTTAAAAATACGAAAAAAAAAATTCACTGCAAATGTTAAGCATCGTTGTTATTTGTTTCTTAAAATGAATATTTGTGTTATAAATAGAAGTTTAAACTTATAACAAATTCTGTCTTGCATTGTTAAAGAAAAAGATCGGAAATTTTCAAAACTATTCAAAAAGTCTTTTCCTTAAAATCCATTGCTGAATATAAGATCCTGTACAGGATTCTTCCCACCCACACACACGGACGAAATTTATTGAGGCTGTTATTCCATCTTAATGATACTATCGATTACTTGAAGCTTAATGCATGTTTTCCTTTGAATATATAATAGACCCGAGATACCTTTTAGTTAAGCTACAAGATGCTTAGAGCTTTATAGTTCATATTTAATGAAAATTCTTATAAGATTCTAAACAGGATTGGAAGCCTTTTCTATTATTACTGAAAAGTATAATAATTAGTAGCGCTACAGATATTCAATTTGATATTTCAAGCAATATTATTTTATTTTTTTAATTAAAAGTTTCTTCATTAATCTACAACGCTTGTTTTCAGAAAAAAAAGAAACTACAAAGAAAACGTTCTTATATGGGATTATTGTGCTTATATAAGTTTGTAAATTCTTTTGCGATTGCTTTAAAAGTAAGTTTTTTTTTATTTTCTGAAAAACAAGCATAATTGTAAATTTACTTTGATGCGTTATTTTCATATGTTTTGTATATCCTTCACAATTTAAGCCAAACCAGAGGTAAGTTTTTCCATTTGAATTAAATAGCCTATTGCAATGTACTGCAGGTTATTTTATAATTATCGCTTGTGCATTTAACCGGAGTTCGCAGCAGTGCTGGAAATCGATAGGTGACTACGCAATGATTTTGGAAAAGCATTAGAACGAATATTTTTTTCTTTATATTTAGTGTCAATCGAATAAGAATATGCTTATAAAAATGTGTGAAGGATATTAGTACAAGATAAAGAAATTTTTAAATGCAATTTTTTTGTCAAAATATGAAATGATAATTTCGAAACATTCTCCTTTTATGAATATGCACCTTTTACATTATATTTTGTCCATACGTAGTTATTACTTCTATACCGAGGTTGAACTCAAATTTTGGAAATGCAGTGAAATACATTTAAGGTATCCGACTTCGTTCGGAACCGTGATTTTTCAAAAGCGTATAAATGGATAATATTTTAGATATTTAGTGTCACTTAGATTAGAAATATATATAAAATTGTTTTAGGAATAGTATTACAATAAAAAAATATTTAAGTACAATATTTTGACAAAAAAATGAACATAGAATGACCCATTGTCAAAATATTCTGCTTTTGTGAAAAATGCCTCTATTATAATAATATTTTGCCTGTATATAGCTCAGACCTCTATACAGAGACTCAACTAGAATTTTTGAAATATATAACTTAGAAGTGGGTTTATATCCCTGTCTTACGACAACAGAGGCGAGAAAGTTTAAAAAAAAATACACGCCGATAATTATTTCAATTGTTTGTAACTCTGAAAATAATGGGAATTTTTCAAAACTCATAGTTGACCCCCTGTACAGAGGTCTCAGCTATATACAGGCAAAATATTAGTATAATAGAAGCATTTTTCACAGAAGGAGAATATTTAAAAAAAAGGTTATTCTAAGAGTTAATTTTTTGCCAAAATATTATATTTAAATAATTTTTTTTGTCAAAATGTCTTTAAAACAATTTTATACATGTATTCTAATCTAAGTAACACTAAATATCATGAACATTATCCATTTATGCACTTTTTTAAAATCACTGTTCCGAACGTGGTTGGATACCTTAACGTAAAAACGCTTAAGACGAGATATCGATTAACACGAAATAATACAACAGTCCCGACAAACTACTATATATTTACATGCATTTTTTTCTCTTAACAAGATTCTAAAATTGCTTAACGTAAAAAGATTTCCCTTCTAGGAATGAACAAAATACGGGAAATATCAGCCGTATTGGATTGTCTTATTGCAGTATTGGAAGAATTCCTTTCAATAGATGATGATAATGTGTATACAGCCCCATTTATGGCAGACAAAGACATTTTGGAGTTTTTTCAAAGCTCAAAAAATATGATCGAGGCAGATTCCGAAGATAAAAACGAATTAAAAATTGCAGATTCTGTTCCCACATCATCCGAATTGAGGAGCGTCGTGAAGAGTATGGGCAGTTAATTAGACGTACATTCCGATGGTGAAATGAATAACAAGATATACGATAACGAACAACTTTTTGTCAATTTGATACTAAAAAAACAGCGCAGTGAAAAATATCAGATTATTTCCGAAAAATCAACAAATATTTTTCTTTTAAAATAAAATTGAAATTGTTCCATTACATTTCTTTTTTTGTGTGTGAATGTTTTTGTTTAATTGATTGTTATTAAATATATACATATATACACATATATGTAAATGAAACAAACTCTAATATGTTTAATTTTGATGATGTAAGGTTTTTTTTCCTGCAATATCATTCAACACGAAAAAATATTTCAGTCACTTCAGTTTCGTTTTAAGCGATTTTCATTGTATGTAATTTAATAGTGGATTTGTTCACATTTTATCACATCAAAATTGAGAAATTTTAACAAGAAACACCCGTTACTATTTCACTGGATTGAAACTTTGAATGTAACGTAAACTTTCAAAGCAAAATTAGTTCAACTACGGTATAGAAGTCTTAGCTATATATAGGCAAAATATTATTATTATAGAAGAATTTTAATAAAAAGAGAATTTTTTGAAAATATAACATTTTTATTTTTATTTTTGACAAAAATTCCATTCAAATAACGTTTTCTGTTAATAATATTCTCAAAACAATTTATATTTATATTCTAATTCCACTGAAAATAATTATAAAATAAATGTTTATTTATACCCTTTTTTTGTATATACTCGATAGTAGTTATTTACCTTAATTAACAGACATTGCAAATTTTACTGAGTTCATTACTGTAATATATATAAGGTAAACGTAAAGGAAGAGGCATATCAACAACAAAAATTTAACCAAACATCAAAAAGAATTTGAACGACTGTCTCAATTACCTTTGCAATCTCTAGGTAAAAAAATTAGCCTGACAACTTTATTAAGGTAATTCCTTTATGAGAAGAATAGATTTTTTGTTGAGATCACCCATAATAATCAGCAGGTCATCTAATAAACTGATACACAACAATTCCTTTTCACATTTCAGATTTGTTTAAATAGCCATGTGTATTTGTGTGAATCGCAGTTCTTTGACTAAACGAGTTTGTTGTTTACCGAATCAAGCTTCAAGAAGAAACCCAAGACGTAAATCGAAGAGAAAAATGCGTGAGATCCTGCTACATCATATCTAAGCGATGAATGTTGAACGAGAATTTTTACAATGCACGATCTTTTGATTGGATTACATTATTTTAATTTTCCTATTCATTTCCTATACGTTAGAATTAATTTTGTGAAGGAATCACATTTGGGAAAAGAAAACAAAGGCGCGTAACATATGAACTTCCATCTAAAAAGACTAATTTAAGTGAAACACATATACAAATGTAGGGAAAAGCTTAGCTACTTAGTCTAATATGGTTATTTAAAATACTTTCAGAGTAAAAGAAGCAATGAGATCAATATGAACTATACTGCATTCAACACAGTGGTATAAAACGCTGTATTAACAATTAAAATGAAAATGAAAATGTTTTTCAAAGCTCACACTAAGAGAAGAAAAACATTCTCTTCGGTAGTCCTTATATCAAATAATGAGAAAGAGTTAAAGGCATTCAGAGAGTTAAGAATTTCCTGTGATAAAAACATAGTTCATAAAATGAAAATACAGTCGAACACATCTATATAACGAACCTCTATATTGCGATTGTTTCTATACAGCGAACTTTTTCCTAGAACCTTGAACAGTTCACAATTTTCTTCGTAAAATAACCTATCAAAAGCGAAGTGCTTTTTCTATATAACGAACTTTTTCTTTTGTGATCCAATTTTGTTCTCCCTTTTTCTAAGGTTTTTTTGAAAAATATTTCAAGTTATTCTCTCTTTAACACATTTTATAGTAGTCATAAATCTTGAACTGCATTTTTAGGTCCTAACTTACCGAGAACAATATAGGACGTTTCATCCAAGAATTGCAACCTGTAACCCCCATTGCCCAGTTCACTAGAAAAATTTTCAATATATCCTCTTTCACCCTCAATGGGGTTGTCCCTGTGTACCCGTGTTCTAATTATAAAATAATGCATGTTTAATATTATTTGTATGCTTTAAAGAATAAAATGCCCTTAAAATTCATTAATTTTGGTACAACTTATTATTTTAATATTGAAAATACAGTGAATTCTTCGACAATCTTTTTTCTTGTTTTTCTTGCAGTTTTTCTCTCTTTCTTTATTTTTGATGGGTAAGATAGATAAAATAAACATTTTTTTATAATTTTAAAAAAAGTGTGAATAATTGCTTTTTAATATATAGTGTGTGTTTATGAATTTAAAATTTGTTTTATGTGGTTTATAAAGCATATTGAAAGATGAACATCTATATGACGAAATTTCCATGTAACGAACTTTTTCCGGGATTTAGCGACTTCGTTATATAGAGGTTTGACTGTATTTTCTTAGAGCATTATGAAATTTACAGTGCATAGTGTTAATAAAAAATGTAAATACACTATTTATTATTTGGTTTATATAAAATTTATTAATAAACTTTACTCAAATTTATATTTTATTGTTATTTGATTAAATAATAAATTTAGAAATCTGAATTTGTGTAATCCACTCTCCCCTCCTTAGAAAGTTTCGATTACTAATTCGTGATTGTATTTTAAAAAATAATTTAGTTTAAAGTATCTAACGGTTATGATTAAAACATATTTAAGTGCCCTTAAAATAATCAAACACGATTTAAGAACATTTCCAACAAAGAGCTTTTAATTGTGTTTCTTTTTCGTTTATTAACACGTTTTTATAAGTTTCACTTGCATGTAGTGGAATCTTTGAAGTCGATTTTTACTCACTTTAAAAGGTCGGATTAATTCGAAATTTCGCGCACTTATCAAGGTCCGTTGACAATACAATAATTTCATAATTTTGTTTCATTGTCCTGATTAGTATCTTACTAATTAAGGGTAAAAGGAATTTTAGATTTGGCGACTAATTCATTAAATCGTTTCCAGATTTTTCGAGTAATTGCATAAACCATTTTCAGATTTAGCGAATAATTCCATATGCCATTTCTAGATTTGGCGACTAATTCCAGATTTAGCGCCTAGATTAAGGTGCAACCCTTAAACCGTAAACGGGAATAAAAATAATTTATGTTCTAACTGCTAAATATATATTTTTTATTTTGATGAAGCAATATGTTTAGAAGTGATGATGCGAATTAACATTTCGAAATACGTTTAAAAGGTGATAATACGATTGATATTTAATATTTCTTCTTAACACACTTTTATTAGTTAAGACCTGTATCTATAAAGACGGAATCTTTGAAATACAACGATAAGAGGCTCATCCGTGACCCCATAAATGGAGAGAATAAATACCCTTCAGATCCATTAATTAATATCCATTGAAGAGCAAGACAAATTCCAGGAGCCACATAATTCCGGCTCCAAATATCAAACTCAAGGATAAATTCAACAAAGAATAAATGATAGTTTTAAAAACTAAAAAACAGGCTTTTATTGCAGATCAAACTAAAAAATGAAAAATAAATTATAGTTTAAAAAAAAAAACTAAAAAACATGCTTTTATAGTGAATCGAACAAAAAAGTAAAAGAAATTCTTAAAATAAGAATAAAATGATTAACGAGAGAATTAATGTCATTGTGGTAAAAGCGTGGGGTGTGCTTTGTACGACATTTTTTACACTAACTCGGCATTTCGGAACAGAACTAGTAAGAAATTTTAACAATTAATTTAGAGCACCCCACATTTTTATCCCAATGACATTAATTATCTCGTTAATCATTTTATTCTGATATTTATTATGAATTATTTTTTTACTTTTTAGTTCGATTCACTATAAAAGCGTGTTTTTTCGCTTTTTAAAAACTATAATTTATTATAAATTAGCTTATTATTGACTGTGAAATTTCAAATGCATATTTAGTTTAATTATTTTAAAATAGAATTGATTTTATATCTATCTCCTACATATTTTAAAGAATACACACAAATATTTAAAAAAATGATAGCACTACTTTAAAAAGTACTAATCCAGGTGTAAAAAAGAAGATATGCTCTAAAACTAAGAAAAACTGTACAGGGAAAAAATATATTTCTTTGCCGAAACTAAATAAATTTTTTTAAAGTAATTTAAACTGGAAAAAACTTTAGCTTCCTATTTTTTTGGATTTTATTAGTTTCAGAATACTGAATAATTTTACAAAAAAAAAAGAAAATATTATTGAATTACTAGCAGAAATGTTTTTTTAAAAAAGTTTATGGAGTTAAAACTATTCTAGCTTACTTCTTTGAAATTAAATTCGAAGCTTCAGAATGACACAGTCATCTATGATTTATTACATGACAACGATAAGAAAAATGTGGCTTTCTAAAACTTTCTCTGAGATTTGTGCATTCTATATTTTATTGTATTAATATAATAATTTATTTTTGACAATAAAAATTCTTACATGAGGTGACATTAACATATTTTTATATGTTAAGTTTCAAAACTAGTTAAGGTTGAGTTTAGATATCATCACAATAAATTAAATATATTTCTTCGATATCAATACTTTCAAAATCATGACACAGATATCTATGATTTATTTTGTCAACAATAAGCAAAATGGGGCTTTCTAGAACTTGCTCTGAGGTTTGTGCATTCTATATTTTATTCGGATAATGGAACACTTTTTTCCCCCATTAAAAATTCTTGCATGAGGTGACATTAACATCTTTTTATATGTTTAGTTTCAAAATTATTTAATGTGAAATTTAGATAACATCAAAATGAATTAAATATATTTCTTCGCTACCAATATTTTCAAAGACAGAATGACACAGACATCTATAATTTATTTCATGCCAAGGATAAGAAAAATGGGGTTTTCTAAAAGTTATCCTGAGATTTGTACATTCTATATTATATTTTGTTTAAAGAATAATTTATTTTTCCCATAAAAACTCTTGCAGGAGGCAACATTAACATATTATAATATATTTATTTTAAAAATCAGTTAAGGTTAAGTTTAGATTCCATCAAAATAATTTAAACATATTTCTTCGATATCAATGCTTTCAAAGTCTCTTATTTGATTTAAGAAGCATTTTCGTAGAATACTGGCGATAATATGGAAAGGATATCATACTAAATAAAGTAGGAATTTTTGAGAATGATATTGACTACATGATGTATATATATATAATCATGGGTAAAAACTATATTAATTATTACTTTTTCTTTTCTTATTTTTATTTTATATATTATTATATCGATCTTTCAATTAAAAATGAATTTATATTGCTTTATTTTCCTATATAACATGTAAACTTTATTTAAGAATATAACCTGCTAAATTTCTATTAAAACATAATTTATATTTCAAGAACCCTCTCTTGGGTTACTGACTAAAATTTGTGAAAGCAGTTTTCCCTCATATCTGTAAAACTAACGAATATAATAAATATAATTATCTATATAATAAAAATATCTCTTCTTTAATTCTTTCCTCCTGTATGTTTTCGCAAATCAAAGGTAATAATTTTGCATCAATTTGTTTATATTTATCAACTGATTCGACCAATTTCCCTCCTAAATATGTTAGAATTATTACTTAAACATAAACTATGCCAATGGTGGGCAACTTGTTTTGGCACGTAGACTACATAGTGGGACCGGAAGGCAGGTGCAGTACCTTTTTAGAATGATTGTATTCATAATAATTAATATAAGTTAACTCGGGAGAAGGCATGCACTGGATAACAACGTGAGTGGTCGCGCAAGGTGACTCAGTCAACCCCAGCCCTTTTTTCAATTCCTACTATTAACTCACACTCTCTAAATATTTATTTGTTTATCTTGGTGGAATTTTCAATCGGTAATAAAATACATTTTAAAGTGCTCCATTGAGCTGAAATCTTATATACATCATTATTTTGGATGTAACAATACAGTAATTTAAAAATAAATAATAAAGATTAATTTATTAAAACTAATTATTTATAGAATTCCAAATTCAGCCACGTAGGCATAATTTTTGGCGACTTAGCGACCCTTTTGGCGACTTGTGTCAAAACTTAAAAAGGTTTTTTTTCTCACGTTTTAAAGCATTCCGTTGAACTGAAATTTTATATACAAGACTGCTTTGGATGAAAATACGATACTTTAATGATAATTAATAAAAATACATTACCACTTAATGTTGTGATTCTGTCCTATGTATATGCATATTTATATTAATTGTAACTATTTAATAAAAAGTAGCTAAAATAAAATTTTTCTTTGTTGATGTATGCAGGAATTGACTTAATTTTTTTATATTACTTGTTTTTATATTCTGTTTGTGATGTAATCTCAATTATACTCTTTCTTCCCTTCTCCATATAATCAACTACTTCACGATAGCCAGTACAATTATTTCGTTTCTAACTCCACAGAAAAAAAAACACCGTCCGTCATGTTAAAACACTCCCAAGAAACTCTATTCTTGGTACAGCAAACCACGTGCTATGCCTCGTTCTCAATCAAATTAACTCGCTTTCCTTAACACCCAATCCCGGTCAAGCGCTCCACGCTTCCAAAACACAAGGCTTCGACAGGCCTCGTTCGAAGTTCAATCAACTTTTCCCAAAACACAGTAACCCCTCTCCCGCAGATGCGGGAACGTCGCCAACTCTACCACCAAACAGTAGTCAGTAGTTACTACTGGCGTCCTAATTTTCAATCATAATTTTTACGCACCCCCCTCTAGAAATAATAATGTACTGAATGCAATAATAATGCACTTTTTGGCGCTAAAGATACAATACGATCGTAATTATAAACACAACAAATTACAAAATAAGTATTAGATTTTATATATCTGTGTGTTACTTTTATATATATAAGATTTATATTTATTTATTTTTTTACTTTTTACTTCGATTCACTATAAATGCGTGTTTTTTAGTTTGTTTTAAAAATAAAATTTATTTTATAATTATTTTTACTATACACGATAGAAATCACAATTCCAGTCGATAATTTAATTAAGAGAAAACAAACTTACCGACTTTCAAGGACTTTTCAATTTTTCTTTGACATTTTGAGAAAAAATCCAATAAAACTGAAGAAAATGTTCCAAATGTGCGTGTCCTTAATAAAAGACATAAATCACAGACACTTTTCGCTAACAATACAGAGACGTTATTTTCCAGCAAAATTGTCATATTTTGTTCACGTTTTTGTAGTTTTGCTGTCGTTTGATGATCTACAAATAGCATTTTTAACTTTTTCTTCCTTGTGACTTTTTGACAATGCGAAGTGCTATATTATGGCTTCATAGTTTTCTTTATAAAGATCTTTAGGCAGCATTTGAAAATTTCAAATTAACTCAAACATTTCACATGTCTAACTCTTTTCTCATATTTGCTTTCGCTATCTTGATTAATATGCATTATTTCAGCAAGTTCTTCAATTGCTTGATCAGTTTCAACTTCCTTCAATAGAGATCACAGATGCCCATTTTTTATATATTCTGCTCACTTACATTTATAAACCATAATAAGTCGTACAACACAGCAATCAAAATCATAAAATTGTTCATGGGGACAGTGTAGCATGTTCTAAAAATAATAGTGTAAAACGCTTTTCATTATGCATTATATGTTTCAGAATACTCATAAAAATACATCTTCAAAGTGCTCAATATGCTTATTCATATATCATAAAACTTATTCACATGTGCAAAAAAGCAACAGAAAAATATTATTTACAACTTTCCTAAAAGAAAAAAGAGACGGAGTGAAACATACCATTAAGTTTGAAGGTCAAATGTATTATAATCAAAAGTAGTATTTTAGGGGTTAAAGGAAACGTAATAAAAATCTCTCATCGTGGGATTACAGTAAACTAAACAAAATATCTTTCTTTATGTGGCTATAGGATCAAAGATGGCTAATGAGCGTTTGAAGTAAAATCTTTTATTTTTGATGATCACTAGATGATAAAAATAAATTATATCAGTGTAAATGTGTATTTTTTACCATGTCAGAAAGCATTTTGTTTTACTTCATTCCAAAAAAATATTTTTTAAACCTTTTATTTTCAATATGCTCGCGCCCTCCAAGGGGGCGTGCCCCACAGTTTGAGAAACTCTGCGCTACACTGTTCATTTACAATTATAAACAGTAACGAATCGCACAACACAGCAATAAAAACCATTTAGTTGCTCATAGGGGGGAAATATATTTTTTGTTCATGGCAAATATTTTGGAGCAAAAGTGGTCACGTGAGAAACTCAGTCACTGCAAATATCTTTTAAAAGTAAAAAAAAGAAAAAAAACCACAACAAAACAACACATTTACCACTCTAAAAAAAGAGGGATATATGTGACAAATACATATTTTAGTTCCCATGATGACTGTTCTATAGGAGGATACTAACAAGGTCATTGGTAACAAATAAAGTTTTTTCCAGAATTAAAGATTTCGTGAGCATGGGGGTGTCTGAAAATCCCGGGTTAAATAAATAGTATCATTTTTATTCAATTTATTTACTGTTTATAGCTGCAGGTACATTTAGTTTTTGAGTCAGTTTAATGAGACAAATGTAGCCTCTAGCATACTTTCCTACATTTTCTAAAAATGAAGGGTGAGATTGCTTTTTGAAATTCTCATCAAGTTTATGTCAGAAAACTTGCATATGTATTAACATTTGTTGATCGTCATGTAAGAAAAATGTTGCTCATAAATACATATCGACTAAAATATAAAGCACACACAATTTCCTCGCAAATTTCCTCATGTATGGAAATTTCTGTTGATAAAAATTTGTAAAATTCAATACCATAGCATTAAACATTTTCTCACATTGTGATCTGACTCCAACTTAATAAATCCAAGCTGTAGCTCTTCAGGTGTTCTATTAATATCAGCAAAAATAGAATAGCAAAGCAAATTGAATTTAAGCTCAGTTTTCTTAAAATCCAGAAATCTCCTTGTGATTTCGTCTTCTACACTCTGCAGATCTCTTAGTAGAAATACTTGAGGTACTTTGTTTTCTTAATAGTAGAAAATGAAAGACGCAAGAGCTCAAAGCGGATTTTCTGACTACGTGCCGCTAGTTGCCGACGTCCGAAATTATTTAGTAGCAAGTAAAGAGAATTTAGTTAATAATTAGGAAATGAGTTTTCTATTAGAGAAAAGTTCCCCAAATCGCAATGAATACGTGTCGTATTTAACTAATTTACTCAGTTGGGGAATTTGGCCCTGCATTTGCATTCCACTATATAGTACTATAAGTCAATGTTTCTCAAACTGTGGGGCGCACCCCCTTGGGGGGACGTGAAAACTCTACAAGGGGCGCGCGAGTATATTGAAAAGTCGAGAACAAAAGATTATTTAAAAATTATTAATTAACTGAAAGTAAACAAACAAAATACATTCTGACCATAATAAGTAATAAAACACACATTTACACTGATATATGACTTATAACACATTATAACACATATACACATTTACACTTATAAATATATCAGTGCTGCACAATGTATTTTATAATTAATTTAACAATTCTAAGTTAAAAACAAGTTTATGAATTACCAGTGACCCCATGGATTTGTCATATATATAATTTATAACAAAAATTAACACTTATCTTATTTTTGTATGCTTTATAATTAAACCTTGATTGCCGATCATAAGTTTCGCGATTCACTTCCAAATGCCAACCGTTTTCCTCCTAGCCAGGCGTATGGGATGTATTGGGGGAGGGGAGAGGAATAAAGGAGCAAAAAATAATCTGGAATAAGCAAATCCCTTGCAAACATTGTCAAGGTCCTTTTATTGCATTCCAAAGTCTTGAAATAATTTTACGGATAGCAGTGCACAGAAAAAAATTGTACTTCGGAAAGACGTATATATACGTCTGGAGAAATAACAGCTTTGGCTTAGCGAGACGTTTATATACACGGAGGGGGTGGTGGTTAAGAGGTTAAAATTGTATCGCAGTTTCAGCGTCAACGTATAGCATTATTGAATTCAGTACATATGTTATTGTATGGGGGGCGATGAAAATAATGATTGAATATTGGGTCGTGAGTATTGCAATCTTGAGAAGCACTGCTATAAGTTACAAAAAAGTGGAAACTTCAATCGTTCTTATTTTTTAGTAGGATGCAATATATTTCACAGTTTAAGGGAAGCTCTCACACGGAGAATTATTCCTGTTAAGAAACCTTTTCAATAGCTCTAATTAAAAATGATATTTATCTATTTTACTGTTAAATGCTCAATACTCAATTGGATTTGTGAACCATTTTGTAAGGGGTTATATTCAGCCATCTACTAATCATCTTGGTGAAAATGCTCGTTTTAATTTTGATTTTAATTGGAAACCGGTTTCTGTAGAGAGGTCTTGATTTTATGCAAATGCAAACTTCTATTTAAGTGCTAGTCGTTGAGTAGGCGAGGTGATGGTTGAAAGTTGATACTAACCAAAATTCATAGTGTTAGAGATAGGTAGTTGCACATCGTAATATTAATTTCAAAGAGAAGGATTCAGAGAAAGGTGGAAATCGTCCACCTTACGGCGGACGATTTAGCAAGTTGACATCAAGAGCGTTCAAGAGAATAAATAAAGTAAGTGTTTCTATATATCTAATAAGTTTAATATGCTTTATTGCTCCTCAAGTTTAGTTGACAGAGTAAACTCTCATAAAATCTCATAAGTGTTAAGGCCTGAATAGAAAGTAGTCAAGATTAGATCATGTCTGTTTCTTACTCGAACCCTCTTACACCCACGGTTGACGGACCACGACAATTTCAAAAATATGTTGTAAAGATTTACTTATTACTCAGTTGGTTTGGCTTATCAATGACTTTGTACAGTAAAAAGAGGATGCAAGAGTTATATTTCTACATCCTTGAAGTGATGTAAGAGATTTAAAAGCTTAGCAACATAATATTACTTATATTATGAGTAACATATCTATCCAATATCATCCAAAATAAAGTTATGAATTCAAATTGATAAATTAAATTCAAAATACTTTGTTCCAAATTAAAATGTTATTTAATTTAAAATATTTATAAATTACAATTTATTTTTCAAAAAAAAATCAACACATATCGTACACAAGTGTTTCTCAAACTATGAGGCGCGCCCCCCTGGGGGGTGATAACCTTACAAAGGGGCGCGAGTATATCGAAAAAATAAAAGATTTTAAAAATAATTAATTTATTGGAACGAATTAAAACAAAATACTTTCAGACATAATAAAAAACGCACTATTACTCTGATATAATTTATAGGCGCGCGATATTAAGTCATCAAAAATAAAAACGTCTTCAATACCTAATTAGCTATCTCTGATCCTATAACCAAATAAAAAAACTTTTATTTGATTTGCTGTAATCCCGTGATGAGAGATTTTTTATTACGTTTTCTTTCTTAATCCTAACATACTGCTCTTTCAGAGAGAAAACAAATCCCAGACCCAGAGTCGAAAAAATTTAGGAACAAAAAATTCCTCATTGTGATTATTTTTTAAATACTGCTCATTATAGCTGTAATCTGTTTTTGCTGATAATCTGTTTGACCAAAGTTATTGGTACAGTTAGTTATGACCCCTCTCTTATGTTTGTTTCTCATTTAAGGAAGTTGTAAGTAATGTATTGTCCTCTGTTGCGCTTTTTTTCATGCAAAGGAGTTTTATGATACATATAAACATATCTCAAACATATAAAGCATAACGAAAAACATTTTACACAATTGTTTTTAGCAGCAACAGACATAATATCATTATGAATAAACTTTTTACCCGGAAGTGGTCGCGCGGGACACACAGAACACGATATCGTTAATTCTGACAAAACTGTTTATTTGTTCGCGAAGAAAAATTGAAAAGTTCTTGAAAGTAGATAAGTTTACTTTCTCTTAATTAAATTATTCGCTGGAATCATGATTTGTATCGTGTACAATAAAATACATAAAGAAAAAGAGGATTGGGGTGATTTTATAACCCCGCTCGACCGTATCGAGTGCGCGCCTGATCCCGGGTTAAAACATGTTGAAGTCTTTTTGCTTTAAATATTAAAAATAATACAATTATTCTTCATCGGAATTTTATATTATTGTTCATTCTTTAACATCAATTATAAATGCTAATTCTGTCAGGCTTAAAATTACAATTCGCTAAAAACTAATGAAAATTTGAGCAGTCATTTTACGTTTTTGCAAACATTGTCGCGCACTTGCTTTACTCTCCTTACAATTCAGCTATTATATTAATAATGTTTTATTTTCTTATAAATGAACTGGTGCAAAGATCGAGCACTTCAGCCGGTATACTTTTAATATATCAGTGATGCACAGAGTATTTTATAAGTAATTAATTAATACTAAATTAAGAATAAGTTTAATAAGTATTAACGACTTCCATGGGCTTGTCTTGCAAATCAAAGCTTTTATGAGGAATGCTTTTGATTAGAAATTGACCCTCTAAGTTCTTTTTCTATATTTAGCTGATATCTATATTTTGTTTTCTAAGCAACAACCACATTTTGCAACATGTTAAATTTAAAAACTAGAGAAAGGAAAAATGACATAATAATTATCCTATTACTTAAATTTTTTTGCTTAAAAGTAACGTATACAAAATTTAATACTTATGTTATTAATTTGTATAGTTTATAATTAAGATCGCGTATTGTAGCTTTAGCGTCAAAGTGCATTATTATTGCATTCAGTACATTATTAATGTATAAGGGGGGCGCGATAAAAATTGTGATTGAAAAGGGGGCGCCAGTATTGAAAGTTTGAGAAGCACTGTCGTACACACATGAAAATATCGCGATTTTGCCATTAATAGTAGTTTCATGTATATCATAGAACCCCAAGAGTATAATTATTTCCAAATTGTTGCATTCATTTTATTATATTTCCAGGACATCCCATATACTTAGAAAATCTACCATTCCCATGAATGCAACCAAGCAGACAGCAGCCAACAAATGACTGCAAAGCTAGTTTTTCTTTTGTTTAACATGAATAAATTCATTCAATTTCACACCTCGTGTCGGAAAATATGTTCAATATACATTATTCAAGACTGAATACATTCTATTGAATTATCCTTGCCGTGAAAAAGAAACGGATAATTTTGAAAACAAGGACTAATCCTGAGCATGAATGAGAATTGTGTTATTTTAACGTTTTCAGATGAATCTTTTAATACAGTGCCGTTATAATTATATGAACAGAATCATCGATATATCTTATTTCATCTACTTATTTTTCTTTTTGGAATGTAATACAATACTATTGTCAAAATGTTACATGAAAAACCTTTTCATTAATATTTCATGCCTGGGCTAACACATTTGGATGAATCAAATTTTTGGAATACATTTATATATTATGTAATATGATGAAATAAAGGAAGTTTTGCTTCATTTACATAATTAAATTCTGACTCTATACAAGACTCCAGTACCGATCACTGTACTTCTTTTGGGATTTGCTGCAATATGATGTGGGTTTGAGGGGAATAACCTGTAAATATATATTTTAGTAAATGAATAAATTAATGGAACATATAAAATAATTATTTTAACAATCAGTATTGCAATTAATATGATTTTTTCTGGATTATGTCAAGAAAATTGTACCGCCATAACTTTGCTTAATTGAATTCAAAGTTAACCTGAAAAAAGAGAAACTTCATTTAAAGTTATTCTAAAAGAAAGTATATTTTCTACGGTATCAAGTGTGTACATACGTAACTGTATGTATATATTCGTGTATATCTACCAATATATTCTATTCTATTCAGTTTTTACAAAACTTTTTATAACATTATAAATTTGAATATCTTTTTTTTCAATTTCTATTAAAATTTTATTTCGCTTTCTTGTAATATTTTTGAAGATATATTCATTTTTGAATGCAGTGGTTTTCAACCCCCGGGACATAGACTAGTACCGGTCCAAGGTTCAAATAGTACCCGGCTACTCAAAGAACAGTAAATAATTCTCATCTTATTTTCTGTGGTGTATATCTTTCGAGATTTTGCGACTTTCCATGGAAATCACTGCTGGTATCATGTTAAAAAACTTTGTATTAATTTTTTAGTGTAAGTGCCTTTTAATCTGAAGGCATATTTAAATACAGTGAAATTTAAATTGTTTGATAAGATTAACCTAAAATATAGACTGTTAACGTTCCCCGTCAGTGGGCCGTGGTAAAATAATTAAAAGGTTACCGATCCGCGGTGACAAAAAAGGTTGAGAAGCATTGCTTTAATGTTTAGAATTATTGAAAAATAAGGAAAAGGTCCTTATATATACACTGCTGGACAATTGCTAAGGACAGATAACACTATCATCCATAGCAACCACAAAATGAAAGGAAGCAAAATGTGGAAAATTAGAATAAGTGCAGGATATTAGTAAGAAGAAGTATGAGTATGCAAATTTTTTCCCACGTCTGTTCATCACGTGATAACGTTCATAAGAGCTTTAAAGGTTTTGACGCGTGTGGACAGTTATTGTTTCAAGTCAAAGTTTTACAAGAAAGATTTAATAGACGAACTTGAAATTTTTGGCATGTCTTCCCGACATCACATAGATGATTTTATGCGTGGCTGAATTATTGAAAAGATCGAAGAAGGGGAAAAAACAGATGTTGCCAAGGAGTTCGACATCGCTCACAGCGTTGTTTCACGGCTGTGGAAGTCATTTAAAACTACTGGAATGTGCAGTAGACGGCACGGGGGAGGTCGTGTTAGAAGTACGACGCCTGCAGAAAACAGATATATCGTCCTATCAGCAAAAAGGAACAGGCGCACCACAGCTCAGCAGGTGGCAAATCAGTTTCTTTCTGCTTCAGGAAAGCAGATCTCTCGAAAAACTGTTGCCAGACGTTTGAAGGGAGGAGGACTATAAGCACGCAGACCTGTTGTGTGTGTTCCATTGACTAGACAGCACCGTACTGCCCGTTTGCAATGGTGTCGTGAGCATCACAATTGGACTGAACAGGACTGGACATGCATATTATTCTCAGATGAGAGTAGGTTCAGTCTGTCATCGGATTGTAGACGCCAACTGATCTGGCGCGAGAGTGGTACTGCTTATCGTCCAGAAAATATCCAGGAAAAGGACCGATGTCCGACATGCAGTATCATGGTGTGGGCTGGCATCATGATCAATGGCCGCACGCTCCTACATGTGGTTGCGAATGGGACTATGACGGACCAATGATACATTGATGAAATTCTACTTCCTCATGTTCGTCTTTTCCGTGGTGCAGTCGGTGATAAATTTGTTTTTATGGACGACAACGCAACATGTCATCGAACACTCGCTGTTCAGGATTGTCTAGACAGCGAGGGTATTCAACGTCTCGTATGGCCAGCGCGTTCTCTAGATCTAAACCCCATTGAAAATGTGTGGTATGCTTTGGGGAGGCAAATTGCTGGTTGAAACTATCCTCCGACAAACAAGAACACCCTCATCCGTGCACTCACAGAGGAATGGGATAAATTGCCTCAACAGCTGCTGGATAATGTTGTGTAAAGTATGGTACGACGTGTGGAACGTTGCATCCCACTCCACGGTGGACATATCCCGTACTGATACCTTTCTTTAAGGTGCCTGCTGACTTTTAGATGCATAGTTTCATTTCTCCGTACGCAGATCAAATGAACATTTTTTTTCTTTCAGATGTTTCACAGCTTTTGTACTTTCCAGAACAATAAATATTCTTTATTCTAATGTCTGAACAGTGTGGCAACTGTATTTTATCCTACTAGGCCTCATGTCTCGCTTATTGTTATGCTATATAGCAATTTGTGATCCGCCCTTAGCAATTGTCCAGCAGTGTATATATAAAACGTGTATAACGTTAAAGTTCTCAGCTTGAGAAACCAGTCTATATGCTAAGCTTCAAATCAATTAGACTTAGGTTTTTTTTGCTACTTTATTTTCATTGATTCCTGGTGCCACAGAATGCCTATTGTTCTCTCGAAGTTCCAAGCCATCACGTTGGAATGTTCTAATTTGGAGACATAAATTCCACCTTAAATATACCTCCCCCTGCGCGTCACTGAGAAGTCCAAGTTTATAATGTCTGTCCCCACTAGCCTCCGTGTTGCTTGCTTCAGAGTGCTACATTAATTAATATTTAAGCGACAAGTACAAATTGCAACATAATTATTTTTCATCAAAAGTTAAATACTGGATTGAGTAGGGCATATGATTGCCCCTTATTGTTGCCAAGATTGTGTGTGTGTATAAATCTGTTCTGTTTTATTTAGATTCAGAGACCTTGCCGGTCTATTCATGAGTTGAATATTTTCATTTTCCAACTCCTCGACAGCCATTGTACGGTTAATGTAAATGTCCATGAAGAGGAACTGAAGAATCCATATTATACCTCTGAGTAGACGTTCATGAGGAAGGAAAACCCCATGAACGTCATGAATGGTGAAATATGGTACCTCCCCCCCCCCTCCCAACTCCAAAAAATTGAAAATATGCTATTTGAAAACATATCCCTTTCAATGATGCTAAAAGGCTTTTGCTTTTTTTTGTTGTTGTTGTTCAAGAAGTGTATGCCCCCGGAGTCGCTGATCAGATTATATTTGTTGTCATCCTTCAAGAGTTCTCGACTGTATTGCTGATTTGCCCAGTTCTTGAGTTTCCGGCGTAGAAGAAATCGCCTTTTTTAATGAAAACCACTTTGTAATGGTTTACATACAAATGGACCACCATTGTGAGCTTCGTGGCTTTGGAACTCGTGATATTTATTGTGCAATAATATGTTGCATGTGTTTAATTATTCCTCCTATTTGCCGTTCTCAATTGTAAGATAAAATACCAAAATACCAATCCTCACTACCGTAAGTAAATGTGAAAGATCTCCACTGAAGTTTCCAACAGTTATTCCTGTAGTTTTAAAGTGATCTCCAAATTCGTAAGACGACGCATTCCAAAAATACTAGTCACATTACGACCTCCTTTCGTATTTTTAATGATTCACCCTTGAGTAAGGTCATCCAAAAGTCGTCTACAAAATTATCTGTTTAATATACCACACTAAAGCAGTGGCTCTTAAATTGTGGTCCGTGGACCTTTGAGGGCCAGAAGCACCTATGTGGAAGTCCGTTTAGTCTCTCATGTAATGTTAAGATTTCCTTCATTTACAGACTTTGAAAAGCCTCGCGGAAAAATTGTAAGATGTGCCATACTAGACTAGATCACTAAATTGTATCCAATGAAAAAACTCTACTAGACCTTGTATTTTGATCAAGAGTGAAAGAGGTGTGTTTTGATCAGTGTTTGAAATATTTGGGGGGGGTCTATGATGTCACGCTGATACAGCAATTGTGGTTGCGCTGCAGTTCAAGAGCAACAGTTAGCAGTTTGGGCAGTTCAAGACCCGCTGCAATAAGGCATTAATTCTATGTGATTTAAACTCTTGTACACTGTGTAATAGCTTTGACCGAAATGTTGTGCTTATATGCATTTCTAGTTGCATATATACTTATAAAATAATGTATTTGTCGACAGTTTCTTAAATAGTCTTTTAATTCTCCAGTGTAACCTCGTTTCAGTCCCAGTTCATTGCCGTACTAATTTCTTAAATTTCTCATGTGATAAATATGGCAAAAATTTAAGCATCGTGTTTTTTAAGCAATAATTATGAAATATTATTCAAACCATTAAAAAAATATGATTGCCAATGCATTACTTTCATTTGAATTAATTTAATGCAATATACGGTTATGTTCATTCCGTTTTCTTTTCAACAAGAAGGGCAGTTAAAATAAAAAATGTTTCAGACTTATGGTCACCTAGGGTAAATATTGAAAGTAAACGCTAAAAGTGTTAACAAGTGTTCCAATTATTTAAAAATTTATTTTATTCCTCCCTTATTAATTTACAAAACTTCATTACATTAAATTTAAAGAAATGATTATAATAAGTATCAAATTTTATAAACTAACTTGCTTAGATAACTAGACATAAAGTATAAACCTCAGAATTATATACTTTTCTATTTAATTACTACCTTCAAACAAATATTGCTATTCAATGTTAATTTTTAGGATCTCAATCTGTTATAAATTTTAAATTTTAGTGAAGCAAATTATGGTTAAAGGAGTTATAGTTAGTGTTTTCAGTAAATGAAAGCTAAAATGACGAGCAGTTTCGAATGTAGAGAAATTGAATCATTTATATTAAAATTCATTACATTAGGCAGTTTACCAATGTAATGTCAGAAATACTTCCTAACTTTCCCCGTACACTTGCATATTTCAAAAGTATATTAATGACTGATAAATGAAACATCGGATAATAAAATAATAAAGAAAACGGACGGAAAAGGAAATTGGAAACGTATCACTCTGTCTATAGCTTAAATGCTAAGAACAGTTTTTGGAAACCATTACCAAAGATTAGAAACTACTCGGCATCCATTTATAGAATCTAATGGAGATCCTAACGAGTATATGACGCAATCCTGAAAAGTTTTGTAGAATTTAATCTACCCGATGTGTCGTTGCTGTCATTTAGTCCTAGGAAGCTTTCCCGAGTAAGGTAATCTCTAATGACTGAAGAGTAAGCACTTTTACAGCGAGTAAGAGGCACTTACTTCAGTGCTGCAGCAGAAAAGATATTGAGTATATTTAAAATGTATTAGGAATTTTTTTGTAAGAAGTCCATGAGGAATTCATTTGTTCCAGAAATTTCTCCATAAAGTAATCAATTTAAGCGAATATAGCGGTAGGGTGAATTTAACTGAGAATGTAAAAAAAGTGATCACAGTCGTCATTAGATGGAATAGAAATTAAATTTATTTACCATCACTATCCTCGAATTTACGAAAACAAGTGACTAATTTTTCAATTTATACTATTATTTCACTCTCTCTCTCTCTCTCTCTCTCTCTCTCTCTCTCTCTATATATATATATATATATATATATATATATCTTGTTAAAAATTTTAATCGTTAATGAAATGCTTTCTGTTCATCCATCAAAGTTCAAATACATTTTTTCAAACTTGTAGGGGGGGTAATACAGTGTTTTCAAATCATAATTAATTAGATAAATTTAAAAATTAATAAAAAGAAATAAACACAAAAATAATAGTACAACAGCATATATAGAAAGAAAAATTGTTTGTTGTGTACCTGTAGCACAACGGATAGCGCGTTGGACTTTTAATTCTAAGGTCGCGGATTTGAATCCCTTCTGAGAGAATCTAGTTTCTGAGATTGTGATTTTTTTCTTTGCTAGTTTACTAGAATAATTAAATTTAATTAATGAATAAAAAGTAACACGCAAACAAAAATAGTCCAGCAGCAAATGTAGAAAGGGAGAGGGAAAATTACTATCTATTTTGTCACTGATAACATTGTGATCCTGTCGTATGTAATATATACAGGGTGTTTCAGTTCCACATTTCAGAACTTCTAAGAGGGGTAGGGTACATCCTGACAACTCGAAATCATATAGCAATGTGGGGTCGGAAATGCTTTCCTGAAGCGGTGTTGTACACAGAAGCACCATAAAGAAAAGAGACCGTAAGTGAGAAATCGTTTTAATAATACATGAAAAGAAGCAAAAGGTACATGGATTAAAGTAAGTGTTCGAAGTTTCTTCCACGGGCTAGAATGCACGCCTCAAATCTCCGACGCATGGACATCCGAACATTCTGGAATACTCCTGGCGAATTTCGAATTTCTCCGGCAGCTACTGCGATTCTTGCAACCAGCTCCTCAGCATTGTCAATAGGGGTGTCATAAACTAGCGATTTCATATGACTCCAGAAATAAAAATCAAGACATGATAGGTCGGGTGACCGAGCAGGCCAACGCACGGGACCACCACGTCCGATCCACTGTTGACCAAATGTGACATCCAGGTAGTTACGAACGTCTCCGCTAAAATGGGCAGGGGCTCCATCGTGTTGGAACCACATTGTCTGTTGCGTCGATGCAGAAATCTGTTCATCTCTCAAAAGTTGTGGCAATACTTGCTGCAGAAAGAGCAAGTAGTTAATTCCGGTTAGACGACACGGGAACAGGTAAGGTCCGATCAGGTGATCTCCCATAATACCGGCCCATACATTGACCGAAAATCGAATCTGTGCTGCACGACGTCGTATTGCATGCGGATTCTCCACCGCCCAAATATGGTCGTTATGCGTGTTGAAAATTCCTTTCCTTGTGAAGGATGCCTCATCGGAAAACAACACTTCATCAGGAAAAAGGGGATTCGTAGCACATTTTCCAAGGTACCACTGTGCGAAAGCAACACGAGGTGCATAATCTTCCGGTTGCTGTGTCTGGACACGTTGCACGTGAAACGGATGCATGTCTTGTTCTCGGAGAATCCTCCAGACGCTGCAATGGGAAACCCCGACTGAGTTTGCTACACTTCGTGTACTCGTTCTTGGATTCCTCTTTACATGCTGAAGCACATTCTGTTCGACGGCTGGAGTCCGTGCTGTTCTTACCCTGACCATGTCAGCTCTTTCAAATGAACCTGTCTCAGCTAACCTTTGATGCAGTCTTGCAAAGAAATTATGACTGGGAATACGCCTCATCGGATATCGTTCCGCGCACAAACGCTGTGCGGCTGGCCCACTACAATTTGCAGCCCCGTACGCCAAATGCATATCGGCTAACTCTGCGTTCGTGTCCATCCTACTAACTTGGCGTTCTTGTGCGAAATGAAGATTCCCTGCACGAAAGCTCAGAATTTTCGCACAACGCCATCTACCGCGTCAGGAAAGCATTTCCGACCCCACAATGCTATATGATTTCGAGTTGTCAGGATGTACCCTACCCCTCTTAGAAGTTCTGAAATGTGGAACTGAAACACCCTGTATATACACTCTGTAACAAAAAAAACACAAGACAAAAAATAAACGACGACGCACGAAGAAGGAGTTGTCCGATTGTAATGAAATTTCGTATGCAAAGACATTTGTACCGAACATGCAAATGATTAAAATTTGGTGTCCAATGAAAATAAATAGGAGGAGCTACAGCGCATCGGCACTGCGCACCCAGCAGGTGTCGTATAAGAAGCGATTCTCAATCTGATAGTCAGACTTTTTGTTGCATGGTGGTTTAGGATATCTTTCCTTTCAACGACTGAAAAAATGCCCCGTCCATGATTCGACTTTTTACGTGCAACTGTCAGGGTTTGAAAGAGGTCGTATCATTGGATTGAAAGATGCAGGTAGGACGAATCGAAGAATCGCCCGTTTTATGGGTCGAAGCGATGTGGCCATTAGAAGATGCTGGCTAAATGTGAGGACAATGGCAGATTTCAGCGTCATGATAATAGTGGTCGACCTAGGGCAACATCAGATCGGGAGGACAGATTGATTGTCAGATCAGCTGTTAAATTGCCTGATTCATCGTTATCAACCATCAGACGCACGACTCACAGACGAGTGTCCACCATGACCATTCACTTGAAAGAACCAACGCACGACTGAAAGAACGAAATTTACACTCCTACCGACCGCTACGCCACCTGCCTCTCACTCCTGCTCTCTGTCAAGCAAGAGTACAGTGGCATTTGTTTCGATCAGGTCGGAATCATGCTGTGCCTGATGATAATCAAAGACGTGTCTGGAGACGCCCTGGGCAACGTGCCGATCTTACTTTAACTATTGCACGCAACACAGGCCCTCAACCAGGAGTTATGGTCTGGGGTGCCATTTCTTTTCACAGCCGGATCCCTTTTGTCGTCATTAGATGTACATTTACAGAACAGCGAGCTTTTGCAGTACCCTGGCATTATTTTTAGCAAAATTATGTCAGACCACATACGTTTATATATATATATATATATATATATATATATATATATATATATATATATATATATATGTTGCTATGAACTGACTTACAGCTTGTCAATTACTTCCTTAGCTATCCAGATCACCAGATCTGTTTCAATTTGAGCATGTTTTGGATATAATGGGAAAACGACTGCATCTACCAGATGACCTGAGCCGACAATTGGAGCAAATTTGGCAAGAGCTACCACAGGAGATCATCAGGGTGCTTTTTCACTCTATGCCACGTCGTGTGGTTGCTTGCATCCAGGCTAGAGGTGGTTCAACACTTTATTGAGATCGTTACTTTGTAATTATGTAACTATGAAATAAATCATTCCATTATTCTGACATTTTCATCAAATTTTCTATATTCTGAACATAATCTTTCAACTCATTAATTTTCACCTTTATCGAACAGTTCGATCTTGGTACTTTTTTTGTTTTTTTGTTATAGAGTGTATAAAAATTGTAACTACCTAATAAAAAGTAACTAAAATAGAATTTTTGTTGACCTAGGTATTAATTGACTTAATTTCTTTTTATATTATTTGCTCGTAATTTAAGTGATCATTTCTTTCATTGAGTAATCTATGTAGTATTTTTGTTCGAAGTATGTTATTCAATATAAAACATTTTGAATAAGAGTGTAATTTTGCGGATAACTCTGGAGTATAATTTAAAACGCTAAAATTTAGGCAGTATTTTTTCCCCCGGGAATTGAGCAATAAAAATTTTTATATATCTAAACTGAAAGCAAAATTTAGAAATTTGCTCAAAGAAACTGAATTGTCGCAGCAACAAAATGGAACAATAAATTTTTTTAAAAAAGTACAGAATTCATGCTGGATTGCTATATTGTTTATTAGCATCATACTACGAAGTTATAGAAATGGTATTGTCGATAGACCTCCTAAATTTGAACCAAAGTCTAGTAACGAAGCTCAAACTTGAGCTCAAATTACACTCTCAGCACGATAGGTGGCCGCGGTAACCGAGTGATCACAGATGCGAACTCGTGGTTTGCGTTGTCGAGTTCCATCTAAGTGGTCACTAAGGATTCACCGTGTGGAGGGTTGATGTCGAGGCTTGAAGTCCTCCCCCGTTGGCGTGGTGTGGAATTTTGGAAAGAGGAGATACCAGTTTTGGTGCTGTTCTCGTCAGTTGACTGTGGTTCGAAATTACGAAATCCGTTTGCAAAGCCTTACTTTTGCTTCGGAATGTGTCGTTCATTATAATGAATCCAATTCATATCTCAGTAGACTGGAATATATTTGAGAGTGTAACTTTACATTTTTTTTTTTTGGAATACAACTGGGAATTTTTCCTTAAGAAAGATGATGCCTGGATGAGTTTATATTTAAAATTGCATTTTTCGAAGCTGGAAGTATTTGTTAGTGTGTAATTAACACCAGTATAAGAATAAGAATTATTTATATATTCTTTAATTTTTTAACATATTTCATTCAAAATAGTTGAATCTACAGAAGACTTCAGTATCATTTATGAAAATTACAGAAAATCAGGCATATAATAAGAGAGTAACTTTTTGATTTCTCATTAAATATTTATTATGTATCAGTACTATATTGTTACGTATATCAAGGTTCGAGGTTTTTTTATGTAAATCAGTCTCAAAGAGCAACACAGTTCTTTAGGAGCGGTGGAAATTTATTATCCAAAAATAATACTTAAAATACAGGATACAATGCTCAAATTCCGTGAATGAATCTCGGAAGGCCATCACACCTTCTACGGCGATCAGACACAACTAGCAGTGCCTAATACACAAGTATATTTAAGTATTATTCGCAAGCACTCACTTGTCCAACGCAGCAGCCGAAGTCGCTGGTCGACTCTTCAACTCCAAATGAATACTACTCTTCAACGGTCAAAATAAGATTAACTCAGTTTCGGATTGATTGAATATTAACGTCGCACTGTTCAGCTACACGAGGGCTTTTGGCGACGGACCACGTAATTTTGAACAATGGTCAAGTGACGTGGACGACAACTAAGCTGGCACCCCCTCTCCTAACTACCATACCACACCAACAGGAGGATGTTTCAGCTCTCGACAGATTTAACGTGCATTGCTGCCCTACACGGCGGGTCTTTAGTGGTACTGGGCTCGAACTCGTGACAAGGCAAGCCACGATCCGATACCTATACCACTCGGCTACCGCGGCCAAAACTCAGATTCGGAGAGGGACTACCTATTTATAGGCCTCACGCGTCTTTCGAGAAAAACGCTCTTGCGTCATAGGTCGTGCTATTTGTAGATTTCAAAAAAATCCCAGAATAATCCATAGGATCACGAACTCGCCAACAAGGTTACCATAGGAGGTTAGGACTTTAGGGCCCCTAGGCCTGACTTACGCTAAACACGTATTTACCCAGTTTATAAAATATTAAAGGCAAAACCTGACTTGCAGAGGGAGGGGGGTCCTAACAATCTCCGTTATACCACTGGCAAATAGACAGAAAACATTACAGTGGAGCCAAAATCATTGAGTCCTGTTACGGGGGAGGGAAGGACTCTAGGGTCCCAAGGCTTGACCAGCGCTAAATACGTATTTACCCAATTTATAAAATATTAAAATCGAAACCTGATTTTCAGGGGGAGGGGGTCCTAACATTCTCCGTTACGCCACTAGTAAGTAGATAGGAAACATATTAAAGTGGCTCCAAAGCCATTGAAATTCATACACAGCCTAAAAAAATATCGCACATAAAAAGTTGCACAAAAATAAAATCGCACAAAAAGGAAATCGCATAAAAAACCCCGCACAAATACAGGTTCGACTGTATCTGATTAAATTAAGATTTTTCCGAGTATCTTACAATATATTCAAATTATTTAGTATAAGAATAAAAAAATGCAATTTACTTAGATGCGGTTTATTTATCAGGTCTAGACGTAACTATATTAGATTATACCAGCTTATACTCATTACATTCATTACCTTAGTATAAGGCTAAACGTTTTGCTTGAAATGATAGATTACTATCATCTTGAAGACAAAGGTAATAAATTGTTTCTGAAAAAAATTACTTTTTGAAAGACATATTTAAAAATGATCAAATAAATGTAAGGTTCTAGTTGATACTTTAAATTCACTAGTGAATTATTAATTGTAACTTTCTATAAAATTTATATTTTACTACAACGAAATGTTGTTATCTCTATTGTTCTTGCGTTTGCAGTGCATGCAATTTTTTCAATCAAATATTCGATTCGATTTATTTCTTTGAAATCATGTTTTTAATGTAAAGTTTTCATCTATAATAAAAGAGAGAGTTTACGACTTTCTGAGTGGGGTATAGCACAAAAACAGAAAGGTGCAAGCAAATAAAGTTTGGCATGCTGAAAATGTAAATAATGGTGGTTGGTTACTCGAAGATATCTCTTAGAACACACAGGGGTAATCAACCTTTTTTTCTGCTCGGCCGCACACATCTGCCAGCTATTTCACGCGGGCAGTAACATGAGGATAAAAGGGAGAGAGAAGAAAGAAATGCTTTAAAATCAAGATAACATTGGAGATTTAAAATGTAGAAAATTGATCGAAATATTATAACTCCTCAGTTTTGCCTTTTTCAATTATTATTTTTTATATTTTTTTTTGTCACTAACACTATATTAGAAGCATTTAAGAAACACTCCTTCACAATTTCTGCATCAGTAAACGGTTTCATATCATTACCAAACTTCATAGGATGTCTTTGTTACCGCTGTGATAGTACCACTGGCAAAACGCTTTGTTGCTTTTGCAAAGATAATTCAAGAAAGCTTATTTATCCCCTCTTGAAAGAGATATTCGAGCTATGTCATTGAATGATTCATGTTTATTGGTATTTTTTAAATACTGCACTTTCGTGACAAATCAACCAATTACTGATTCATGCTTGTTTTTAACTACAGAATAGTCAACCTCCCAATCGTCTTCAAACGATATACACTCGGGAACATTGAAAATAGCGACCCAAGAAGAAAGCATCGGATTGAAATGAAATTTAATACACATAATGACACAGATGAGAGATTCACTTGATCTGAAAAACAAGACAATTAAACGAATACAGCGTGTGCAACGACACAAATACTGGGTAACTTCAATAGCGCTTTGGACCACCTCCAGCTGCAATACATGCCGCCACACGGTCCAACATTGAGTTGATTAGACACCTTATGCTGTCTTGAGGCAAATGGGCCCACAAATCTTGAACAGCCAACTCTAAATGATGTACACAGTGACACGATGGCATCTGCCGTTTTAGCTGATCCCACACGTGCTCTACAGGGGACAATTCGGGGGAGCGCGCCGGCCATGGAAGAGTCTGAAAATGACGTAGGAAGTCTTGAGCAACTCTTGCTGTATGCAGACGAGCATTATTTTGCTGGAAAATTTCCCCTGGGAGACCATATAGGTAAGGTCCTACATGGGGTCGAAGAATATCATCAATGTAACGTTGGCCCGTTAAGGTTCCACGCATCACAATTAAAGTGATCGGTTATCATAGTCTATGGCCCCAGACCATTACACCAGCTGTGCGGGCAGTGTGACGTAGAACAGTGTGGGGGAATTGTACCGCTCACCAGGGCGCCTCCACACCCGTACACGGTTATCATCTGTCCCCAAAACAAACCGGGATTCATCACTTAACACAACCATTTGCCAATCTGTGACATTCCACATTGATCTGGCTTGATATCACTGTAGACGCAGTTGCCGAAGTTCCAGTGTTAAAGTGAGTGCATGGAAAGGGCGCTAGGATTTAAGATTTGCTTCTGTGAGGTGTCTGGAAATTGTCTGTGGAACAATTGCTACGCCTACGTCTGCTCGTATCGTTGAACGAGTCACTGTGGGGTCCACAAGTGCTTGCCGCACGATCCTTCGATCTTTTCTCCTCATGGTCTTCCTTTTCTCTCCAGACCCAGTTTTCCGCGCGTGGGTACCTTCTCGTGTCCACTGCTCCCAACAATTTCTAACGACACACTCCGAACGATCCATCTGGCCAGCAACACCGCATGTCGACCAGCCTGCAGTTTTCATCCCGATGATGCGGCCTCTCTCTCGAACTCGCTTAACTGTGAGAAATGTCTTCTAGCACGTTTACCTGGCATGGTTCGCTTACCAAAGTCTTCCTACAATCGGCGGGTAATCGTCACGTTTATGAATCTTCGAATTTGCGCTGGCTTATATAGCACTCTCTTCCTGATTGCAGCGCCACCTCGGCGTGTATGATCATGCGTATTGGCACAAAACTTGGATCATTTGCATATCACATTTAATACACATATACTTTGCTTATTTGAAAAGTTTCGTGATTGTACTTAGCTTCCTTCTTGGGTCGCTATTTTCAATGTTCCTGAGTGTATTTTCTTCGAATATTTTTCGCTTGCAAGATATGAAAGGTAGTTAAAACTACTAGCTCCACACATGAAATTGTCGCTATCAATTCGAACCCGTGCGAACCGGCAGCAAAAAGAAATATGATATATTTGATTTCTAGACAAAAAATTTACCACCAAATTTTTAATACAATGTTCTTAAATAAGAAAATTTTGGAGAGCAATGGACCATAGCCGGGCAACTTAAAAATGTTTGGTGGGCCACATGCGACCGGCCGCAAGTTGAGTATCACTGTTTCAGAAGCTCACGCGTGCTTTAGTTTTTTAAGCATTCAACTTTAAAGTGAATCTTATTAGCCATATGACGTCACGTTCCCTATCTGAATATAAGGAATTTCTATTTTCGTAGTTTTTTTTAAATGTAAAATCTTTCCTTTCGGTTGCTAATTTTATGCTGGGGGTGATTTAACAGGATGTGTCGTAAGCGCGCGCTACTTGATTTGACCAATGAGAGTGCGTGTCTGTGTTGTTTCGCTATCCTCACTTGGGGGTCCAAGCGAGGACAGCTTGGACTAGCCATCCAGTTAGCTAGTAGCCATCAAGCACTCGAGCGCTTCTCTAAATACGTTAGTCATGATATTGGAGGACATACGTACGGCAGAATGCTTATTTGAAAATGGACAAACAGTTATTTCGGTGATCGTATACATTTCTTCGAATCAAACGGTTAAAAACAAGTAAATATTTCCTGTCTTTTGTACCTTTACCATATAACGAAGGTGCTCTGCTCGTTTAAAAAAATAATCACTCGCTTCCCCTGTTTTTGAGTGGTGATGTTAACTTTAACTTCTGTTTGCCAAAAGCTGGGCCGCTCATAGCGTTTGCAAATGATGTGAACTCAAGCTCGAAATGAACAGAAATTAGAGTGGTTCGAATGCTAACAGTGGTACTGTTATTGACGTTGTTTTTCAATGGTTCTTAAATACTTTGAAATTGACCTCAGGACCGCAAGTAAAATTAGACCGTTCAATTAGACAAGTCATTAAAGCAGTGCTTCTCAAACTTTCAATACTGGCGCCCCCCTTTTCGATCACAATTTTTTTCGCGCCCCCCTTATACATTAATAATGTACTGAAGGCAATAGTAATGCACTTTGACACTAAAGTTACAATAGGCGATCTTAATTATAAACCATACAAATTAGTAACATAAGTATTAAAAATTTTGTATACTACTTTTAAGCAAAATAAATAAATAAATAAAATAATAGGATAATTATTATGTTATTTTTTCCTTTCTCTAATTTTTAAATTGAACATATTGCAAAATGCGGTAGCTTCTTAGAAGACAAAATATAGATAACTGCGCTAAATATAGAAAAAGAACTCAGAGGGTCAATTTCTAATAATAAGCATTCCTTATAAAAACTTTGCTTTCCAAGACAAGCTCATGGACGTCATTAATACTTATTAAACTTGTTCTTGATTTAGTATTAATTAATTAGTTATAAAATATTCTGTGCAGCACTGATACATTAAATGTATACCGGCTGAAGTGCCCGCTCTTTGCACGAGTTCATTTATAAGAAAATAAAACATTATTGATATAATAGCTGAATTGTAAGGGAAGCAAAGCCAAGTGCTCGACAATGTTTACAAAAACGTAAAATGATTTTTTTATATCGTTGCTCAAATTATAATTAGTTTTAAGCGAATTGTAATTTTAAGCCTCACAGAATTAACATTTATAATTGATGTTAAACAGTAGCGCACACAGGAATTTTTCAAGGGGGGGTCCGGGGTCAAAATTCACCAATCTTGCATCAGGTTCCTTTTGATTTTGTCGATTTTCGGGAACAAAACACAGCAAAAAACTAATTCTTGAATAAATAATTAGCATTATTTAATAAAATTAATCATTAATAACAAATACTTAACTAAATTTTGCGTACTATAAACTTAGAATTATAATCAATCGGAAAGAAATCAAGGGCTTTGGGTGGGGGGATCCAGACCCCCTTGTGTGCGCCACTGATGTTAAATAATGATCAATAATATAAAATATCGATGAAGAATAATTGTATTATTTTTAATATTTAAAGCGAAAAGATTTCAACATGTTTTAACCCGGAAGCGGGCGCGCACTCGATACGGTCGAGGTTATTGAGTCACCCCAATCCTTTTTTTTTTAATAATCATTTTATTGTACACGATACAAATCATGATTTCTGTGTGTCCCGCTCGACCACTTCCGAGTAAAAAGTATATTCATTATGATAATATGTATGTTAATGCTAAAAAAGTTGTGTGAAACGTTTTTCGTTATGCTTTATACATTGAGAATATTTATAAAAATATGTCTTGGCCAAGTAATCCTTCATGTGCTTGTGTGTGTGTGTGTGCTCTCCGTGTTTTTCCAAATATCATAAAAACTCTTTATAGAGCAACAGAGAACACATAAGAGAGGGGTTATAACTAACTGTACCAATAACTTAGAAGGTCAAACAGATTACAGCTATAATGTGCAGTATTTCAAAAATAATGAAAGTGATGAATTTTTTAAGTTCCTAAAGTTTTTCGATTCTGGGTCCGGGATCTGTTTTTTCTCTGAAAGAGTAGTATGTTAGGTTAAAAAAAAGCGTAATAAAAAAATCTCTCATCACGGGATGACAGCAAATGAAATAAAAGTTTTTTTTTTTTGGTTATAGGATCAAAGATAGCTAATTAGGTATTGAAGTTTTTATTTTTGATGGCTTAATATCGCCTATAAATTATATCAGAGTAAAAGTGCATTTTTTATTATGTCTGAAAGCATTTTCTTTTAATTCATTCCAGTAAACTAATTATTTTTTAAATCTTTTATTTTCGATATGCTCGCGCCTCCCTCGTAAGGTCATCGCGCCCCCCCAGGGAGGTGCGCCCCACAGTTTGAGAAGCACTGCATTAAAGAGTTAATCTAATTAGCTGTCAATTAGACAGTTCATTAAAAAGATTGCAACAATCTTCTTTCAAAATATTGATATTTCTATTAAACTCTCGATCTTGGATATTGAAAAATATATCCCTGATCCAAATTTCAACACACCTAGAAATATTCTCTCAGATCCTCTCTTCATGTAATTATTCTTCTCCTCTGAAATCTCGCTTCCTCCATCTTAAATGTTTATTTCACCTCCTACCACGAGTCCCCCGTGGTCGAGTGGTCAGAGTCATTCGCTCGCGATGCTTTGCATCGGGTTCGATATCCCCAGATTTTTCCATTTTTCAATATTTTTACGTTTTACTCATTAATTTTCCTTGGAAAATTATTCCGACTGATCTCTTTTTATTTAAATGTTTATCTACTACTTTTATTCTTGATAGTTCATTTTTACTAGCTTTTAAAAAAGCTGTTTTCTGTTTTATTTTCAATTATTTTTTCATGATCCTAGCTGCATTCCCATTAGTAGGCTTAGCCCCGCCCACCCAAGATCAAAATTTTAACTTTTTTTCGGTGCTTTGTGCCAACTTTGAAGCTTTTTCTCATTTTTAATTCATTTTAATATTTTATATTTTTATTTTGCCAAAATCCCCAGAATTTTTATTTTTTTAAAGCATTTAAACTTAACAAAGGGGAAGAGTCAATCATATACAATCACTCAATACCTACTGATATGAGGTTGTAGCTCGAAAGAGCTGGGTACTCAGGTCATCCACCCAACGATGAAATACTTTGAAATCACAAATATATGTGTCATATTTTAGTTATCATGTCTATTGTCTCCGCTCTTCCCCAAATTGATCAAGAATACTTATTTTTGATAAAATATTGCATTTTTTTACTCCTTTGTTAATTAATTTAAGTAAATTTTCATTAAAGATATAATTATTCGATAGAAAATTATTTCCAATCATACACGATTCATATTTTTTTCAGGAAAAAAATTTATATTGCGTATTTATTACGATAACATGTCAGATGTTACACATCATATTCATTTACTGTAAGACTCGTTTTTTTTCTTGGAAGGATTTATTACATAATTTTATTTTACTTGCAACTATTTATCGTTGTATTTTCATATATTTGTTCTTTGTGGTGGAATTAAAATCATTTTTAGAATAAACTCTACATAGCATTCTTTCAACAATTGTTTCAGAAATGCATTTAGATTTTCAGTGCATGGCGTATTTTTATTTTTTTAAATAATTTGTATGTAATTTTATATGCTTATATCTCTTAGGTATAGTTTTTAGTTTTATTTACTGTTAATAATGTAATATCCTTTCTAATTTTTGTCTTTTCATTGAGAAGAATATATATATATTTACTTCAGTTAACGAGATAAAGTTTCCTTTGCTGTTTATTCCTAAGAAAAACTTGTTTGAGTTATCTGTTTCAGATAGGTTTTAACTTAAATTAAAGTGAATTACGTAATTAAACCTATGCTATTGTAACTTCCTCATCAGAAATCCTAAATTAAAATGATTCAAATATATATATATTTTATTTTTTACGCCTTTTTTTTTTCTCTCTCTCTTTCAGATTTGCTGATTTTGATTATTCTTTTTAGTGTAAAAGTTTCTGATGTAATTTTATTTTGTAGTGGTATGTTAATGGAAGTTTCATCAAAATTGCACTTTATTTATTTTGTTATAGAAAGCTTTTTAATTTAAGTTAGTGTTATTTTAATTATTGCGAGGTTCTATTTCAGTGTAAGGCTGATTTATATTTATTTACTCTTCCTTACTATATTTTCGTTAGTCTTGAAGTAAGGTTATTTATTAACTTTAATAACTTTTAAGTTGGATGGTTATTTTTGGTATCTATATCTAATGGAAAAGTACCAAAAATTTATTTAAAATTTTTAGTTAGACCTTCATTTAAAATTGTTACGCTTGATAGCTGGATTTTATTTTTGAAAATTTAACTCGAGTGAAGAACGAGTATTCAAGCTAGAAAATTCTATTTTAGGGGCATATGTAAAAGTTTAAATATTAAATAAATGACATATATTATTAATGTTTTTTTTCAAAATATAATGACAAACAAATAATACATAAATATTTTTTAATGTTAATTCCTACTTTGGTGGCACCATCTGTTGTATCTAGTAGTAGTTTCGTCAGCAATAACGGATAATGCATTTAAAATTAAAAAATAAACTTTAATTAATGAATTAATATTTGAAAAAATCTGTATTAACATATCAAGTGTCACCACTCCAGGTTTATAAAAGTGTGTTTGAACTTGAGCCGCGATGGGTAAAAAGTATTTTATCAACGATTGAACAAATGAAAAAAATGTATATAAATATATATATATAAATATATATATTCTCTCTCTATATATGTATTATCTCTATATATATCTCTCTCTCTCTCTCTCTATATATATATATTCTCTCTATATATAAATTCTATATATATATATATTCTATATATATATATAAATATATATATATTCTCTCTATATATATTCTATATATATATATATATATATATTCTCTCTCTATATATATATTCTCTTTCTATATATATATATATATATATATATATATTCTCTCTCTATATATATATTCTCTTTCTATATATATTCTATATATATATATATATATATTCTCTTTCTATATATATTATATATATATATATTCTCTTTCTATATATATTATATATATATATATTCTCTTTCTATATATATTCTATATATGTATATATATATTCTCTCTCTCTCGCTCTCTCTCTATATATATCAAGACTCGCGTTTAATTATTTAACTTGCCTGTCCACATGGTTTGGATTTTAATCGTAATCGAATATACTTTTACATAGAATTAATCGAATAGACTTAATGCTTTAATTTTTTTTAAAAAAAATAAAGTATCAATCCCCAAGCTATTTTTTTCTCAAGTTTCCAAAAGAATCTATAAGTTACAACTCATTGTGAAATTCTCTCTCTTGCAAATTTTCTTTTTTAGACTCAGTGCCACAACGATTATTTAATCTTGGGATATCTTAATTATATCTGATTAAGGAATGATTTAACGTAATATTTTAAATTGGTTGTAATTTTTTTGTAAACTTTTTTCACTAAATTTTTTGTATGTACCATCGTTTTTCATTTAATTCCAAATGAAGACTTTATCCGATTTTGAGTTTTTTAGAATAATAATTTAAATATTTGTCCAAGCTTATTGTTATCATATTTGTGCGTATTGCATTTTCCTTTTTTTGTTTGTAATGAGCGTTTTAATGAATTATTGAAAAAAATGGATTGATAATAAAGCTTATTATAAGAGAGAGAGATCCCCAAGTCTTTTTTTCATCTTTATATCTGAACTCCTTTCATAATGATATTTTTTTCAAAATGCAAGCATTTTATTTATTGTATGTTGTAGAAATATACTCACAGATGTATTGTCTAGAGAAACAAAATTTAACGTATATATTTTTAAAATTGATTACACACATTCATAACAATGTTTTCTTCATATATTTTGGAATACTTAAAAATTATTCACATGGTGTGGGTTGTATAAATAAAGAAGTGATTATCAAACTGTGAGGCGCACCTTCCAAGGGGGTGCGGTAGTCCTGCGTGGGTGATGTGAGTGCCTGGAGAAATGAAAATATTTTTTAAAAAATATTAATTTACTGAAAGGTGCGAAATTTATTCACGTTTAGCGCAGATGTTTAGAAGGTTGCCGAGACGGCTGAACAGATGTTCGCGAGAATGGCAGTTGTGATGGATACAAAACAAAGAGCAAAAGCCTAGACTAGTTTTCTAGTGTTATTTGTACTTTAAGAAATGGATGATTAAGAAAATAAATTTTTAATTCAATTAAAATTTATTTTGCATTCTGCTCCAATTTAAGATATCCGACTACTTTTAACAACTTTTTTTTAAAAAAATAGAAATATGGGGAATTTTTTGTCGTTTTTAGATTTGTTTAGTACATTTTAAGAAAAATATGTATAATACAGAAGAGAAAAAGGAATTATTATTACTAAAATGGGAAAAAAGGGTAAAGATTTACAAAAAACTATATAAACGGGGTCCATTCTGTACAAAAGTTTTATGAACAAACTTTCAATTCTTCGATTTTGATGTGCTGATTTGCTATTTATTTTTGAAATGACCTTCAGGATTAAAGATATTTTAAATTTTGCAAAAACTAGAGCCTTTTATCTTAGTTAGTATAAGAAATTGCTTTAAAAGACAGAGATTATATTCACATAAAGGGCTACAAATTTTGTAATAAAACAGTGATTGATAAATTTAAAGATTAAAACACTTCTACTATTATACAGAACATACACAAAAATTTAAAGTTAATTATTTTCCAAACTTTTCATGCAATCGCTGTCCCCGTTTGATCATTTAAAACACACACACACACATTTCGAGTAAACCGGATTTTAAAGTATGACATCTTGCTTATAGTAGTGGCATCTGCTTTACTAAAACACTTGTAGTTTCTATTCCAGTGAATAGAAAATAATACTCTTGGTATTTTCGGAAAGCTAATAAGGCCTATAAAATAAAATCACAAAAAATTGTCAATATTTGGCAAAATTCAGAATTTTAAGGTAGTCGGATAACTTAAAAATTAGAAAGGAAATGTAGCATAATATTTATCCTATTACTCAATAGAAACTCACTTAAAAATCTATTACTTAGAAGTAACATTTACGAAATTTGATAGCTATTTTGATAATATGTACGGTTTATAACTGTGATCGTAATGCAGCTTTTGCGTCAAAGTACATTATTATTGTATTCAATTAATCTTTATTGTACATGAGGGGGAGTATTTAAAATTATGATTGAAAATTGGATCGCAAATATTAAAAGTTTGAGAATCAAATATTTAATCAAATGTAAATTTTCACTGCTGTACGTGACTGAATATATTATACTCAAGAAAAAGTCTTCACAATACATTAGGCAGATATTATCTCATAACTATACTATTTAAAATTTATGTACGCAGTAGGTTATGATGTAATTCACTTCCACAGAAAATTTATCATCAAAATGTTCACACATGTATATTATATGTGTTTTATAGTAAGTTGGTGATGGAAATTTTTCAGATCAAATAATTTTGAAAAACATTTTAATGAGCATAAAATAAATTTAACTTCTATTATTATACAAAAATTTTGAAAAAGAAATTTAATGTGCATTAAAGAAATTTGATTTGTATTATTATACAAAAATTTTGAAAAAAAAAATCACTGTGTATTAAAGAAATTTAACGTATTACTATACAAAAGTTTTGAAGATAGATTCCTTTTTTTATGACTTTATATTTTAGATAATAGATTTTATATATTTTCAAATGCACATAACAAAACATGTTTGTTGATTCTAGTTAATAACTGTTACTTATATTAAGATAAAAAGTAAATATTGACTCATTATCGAAGGAGGAATATACACGTATTCTTAACTATCACAAACAAGTCATTCTAATTTTTTTTCTTAGAATTGTACTTGTAATAATGTGACCATTTTTTACAATGAAAAGGAGGACGAAAAATTTAAGAAAAAAATTACAACTTAAATATATGAACCGTTTTATTAATTCATACAAAAATACGCTAATTATACGCTTACATTCCTTTTAATTGTTATTTTTAAAGAGTATTTTTCCATTGAATGAATTTTCTTTTGTCAACATATCATTTTCTAACATATCGGAAAGCTCGGGCAAAAAATATCCTTCATATTGAATTTTACGGTAAGCACTGTAGCTAAAATATTAACATTCAATTTTGATTTCTCACTAGTCGCTTCACAAAAATCTTTACCATCTGAAAAAAAAACTTTTTCAACAGCTGCATTAGTTCCAGAGCAGCACAACGTAAATCAACAAAATTAATTACATTTTTATATGGAATGTGTTAATTTTTTAAATGGTTTAAATAATTTCTACCATATTTTACCAATTTTTCAGCATGTTGATTTTCCAATTGTTTTAATTTATTAGAATTTAAATATGTATTCAATTTTCTTTCTACTTCAAACAGACAATTGCCATCCATTTTAATATCAGGCATTTCGTTCGATAAAAACTCAACGTAATTTTCTACATCTGCCCACTTTATTTGAGACCAATCAAAAAATACCATTGGAAACTGTTATTTTCTGTGACATTTGTTTCAGACTATTCTTCGATATTTTGGAAACATGTTTGGTTCCTCTCTGAATACTGAGATTAACAGATCAGTTTTAAAATATTGAAAAGGAGTACAAAAAAGAAGGACGGTTGGTCACCTTAGTAATAAGCAATTAACAAACGAAATTCTATTTTTTGTATTCTCTAAATGCATTTTATGATATTAGCTGGATTATGTATGCTTTATACAAAATTTTAAAAACTCATTCAGTGTCTTCCTATTTTGTTGCTTTAGTCAATAAAGCAAAAACAGTTTGAACAGGATGCGTTAAAGCGAAAACTATTCGGCTTTCATGTCCCCCATCTTGTTTCCGAACACATCTCTTAAAAAACATAGAATAGCATTACTATAGCTCTAAAACTGTAAACTTACCATAGGCGATGTTGTCGGACGCTTTTTTTCCCTGAGGAAATAATAACTATATAAAGGATAGACAGATGTTACTGGCTATACTGCTATCTCGTAATATAATTTGTCGCGAGCGTCACTTCAAAAATCGAATGTTTTCTCTTTACTTTCAAAGGAATATGGGGTTCACTCCTATGAGAGCCCACACCCTTGGCACGAATTACTTTGGTTGGCGATAATTGCGCCTTCTTGGTAACCCTACAATGAAATTACTACACATGACAACCATAACTATTTCTAGCATTTTCGCATTTTGTGGGCACACATTTCGAATTTCATTTTGTTGTTGGGCTCTGGGCTGGCTGTGTGATGCGAGGGAATATACTTTAGAATTTTTTACTGTGTTGAATGCGAAAGGTAAGAAAGAATTGATTGAATAGTGTATGGAGGAAGGATTGATTGCTTCGAGTTATGAATGTCCTACATGTAATGATCGGCATGATGTAACATGGTCGGCAATAAAAGGCTTTCTTCGAAATAGTACCAGCCACGTCGAATGTATGTGCGACCATTACCTCGCAGAATAAATATGGCGGAGCTCACACGATCATTCGCTTAGCGATGAGACCTTTAAGGCTTTTTTAAAATCTGTTGTTACGCTGTACACTTCACTCGGAAAAGATCAGCAGTAAGAAAGTAAGTGCTATTTATATATATTTTTTACCTTAAATGTTTAATTTCTGTATTGTTTACATATATTTTCATTACGCATCCACCTTATCCCGCTATATTCCCTTGCCGCCATTGTCGGTTTCACTTGGCGCCATCTTGTTCTGGCTTGGCGCTTTTTTCGGTTTGTCATCAAGGGTGTGGGCTCTCCTAATTCATATTATTGATGTAGAGAGCAACATAATTCATTTTTTAAAGAAATAGTACATATCATGCGGAATATCCTATTTGATTCTTAAGAGAGCAGAAGAACTAGATGATGAGCTTTGGATTTGTTGTGTTTACACACTCAAGGGAATTTTCAAGAAGAGAGAAATAAGAAAAAAAAAATGTGTGTGTGTGGCTTAGTTTTGAAACAAAATGTTTCTCCTTATATTTAATTTTTTATTTATATCCCTATTAAATAATTCATTTTCTGCATTTTGGCGACATTTCAAATACAAGCAGTGTTTGTGCAGGCTGAATCCGGCGAATTCTGTTGTCCATAAAATTATGTTCTCGTGTTTCGTGGACGCAGTAGACTAGTAGTCAATATATCGGATCGTGGCTGGCATGTCACTAGTTCATGCCCAGTACCACTTAAGACCCGTAGTGTAGGGAAGCGATGCACGTTAAATCTGTCGAGAGCTCAAACGTCCTCCCTTTGATGTGGTGAGGTAGTTAGGAAAGGATATGCCAGCTCAGGTGTCGTCCACGTCACTTGAAAATAGTTCAAAATTACGAGGTCCGTCGTCAAAAGCCTTCGTGTAACTGACGTTAATACTCACTTAATCACTCAATCACTCCCCTCATGCTTCGATAACTATGAGTCCTCTATTACATTCAGATGCTGCGAGAGAATTATACCAAGTTGTTGAAGAATTCCACATGCGTTATGACATTAATGAAATTTGAATTTTTCGCATATTATGAAACATTTCTCGTTTGCGAGTAAAATGAATTAGAAGGACAGTGTTAAGTGGACAGATTCTAGATATGAGACCTCCTTCATTATAAAGAGTGTTTTTTTCTTAGGTATAGAAGTTTAAGTTGGCATTACTTTCCAAGATGGCGACCGATTTAACTGCTGTCAAGTGATTTATTCTCAGTTTGGTTTGGCAATTCATAATGAATAGACTCACGCCTCATAGAGATTCGTCGAATGGGCCCAAAACGAGATGGCCGTTGTTCCCGATTTTCATAAGCGAATTTTGTTTAGCGATGAAGCGCACTTCTGGTTGAATGGCTACGTCAACAAACAAAACGGCCGCATTTGGAGTGAAGCTAATCCACAAGTGCATGTCGAAACACCGTTACATCCAGAAAAACTGACTGTTTGGTGCGCTTTATGGGCTGGTGGAATCCTTCTTCAAAAACGATGTTACAGTCAATGGTGATCGATATAGAGCCATGATTATTCACTTTTTCATTCCTGAATTGAACAATCATGATGTCCAGGAGCTGTGGTTCCAACAAGACGGCGCAACATGTCACACAGCTCGTGCCACAATCGATTTATTGAAAGACACGTTTGGTGACCGCCTAATTTCACGTTTTGGACCTGTGAATTGGCTTCCAAGATCTTGTGATTTAACACCGCTAGACTATTTTCTGTGGGGCTATGTAAAGTCATTGGCCTATGCGGATAAGCCACAAACGCTTGACCCTTTGGAAGACAACATTCGCCGTGTTATTGCCGATATACGGCCACAAATGTTGGAAAAAGTCATCGAAAATTGGACGTCCAGATTGGACTACATCCGAGCCAGCCGTGGCAGTCCTATGCCAGAAATCATATTTAAAATGTAATGCCACAAGATTATCTAGATTATCAAGATTATAAAGGAAAATTCATGTCAATCGAATAATACATCGTTGTTTTATTGCAATTTAAAGTTCTATACCTCTAAAAAAACACCCTTTATAAGTATGAGAGCAAGACTTATTGTTTCTGTCATCACTCATAAGTGTATACCATTTCTTCTAAAACTTCCACTGTTTGAGACCCAATATCCAACTATAATTTGCATCGCGCCCCTCTCCATACTATAGCGATGTATTAAATTCTATAATACTATGACGTAAAACATACAACACGACTTAAACCTCTTCAGCCAAATGTATATATACGTCTCCCTCAGCCACTGTGTTATTGCCCTGAGACGTATGCTATATACGTCTTTCCGAGAAGTTACATCTTTTCTGTGAACTACTATCCATAAAATTATTCCGAAGGCTTTAGAAAGCAATAAAATGACCTTGGCAGTGTTTGCTAAGGATTCACTTATTTCAAAGGATTTGATTATTTATTCCTTTTCTACCACGCACCTCCTCAATACACTGCATACACTTAACTACGTACTTAACGGGGGTATTGGAGAGCAAATCGTATGATTTTTAATTGGCATTTAAGACCATGCTTCTCAAAGTTCCAATATTCGCGACCCATTATTCAATCATAATTTTCATCGCGCCCCCCTTAATGCAATAACAATGCATTGAATTCAATAAAAAAATACTTTGACGCTAAAACTGCGATACGACATTAACCTCTTTAAGGACCACCAGCGTATATAAACGTCTAGCTCAGCCAAAGCGTTTATTTCCTTGGACGTATATATACGTCTTTCGGAAGTAGAAACTTTTCTGTATACTGATATCCATAAAATTATTCCAATGGTTTTGGAATGCAATAAAAGGACCTCGATAATGTTTGCGAAGGATTTACTTATTTCAGGTGATTTGCTTCTTTTTTTATTCCTTCCCCCAACCCCAATGCATCACATACACGCGTATACGTGGAAAACGGTTCGGATAGGGAAGCGAATCACTTAACTTTTAATCGGCAATCAAGGAATTAATTATAAACCGTAAAAATTATCAAAATAAGTGTTAACTTTTGTATGTTATTTTATATGTGATAATCCCATGGGGTCAATGGTTATTAAAATTGTTCTTACCTTAGTATTGCTAAATTAATTATAAAATACATTGTGTAGCACTGATACATTTATAAATGTAATATATCAGTGTAAATGTATATTTTATTTTTTTATTATATCAGAATGTACTTTGTTTGATTACATTCAATGAATTAATAATTTTTAAAAATAATCTTCTGTTTTCGAATTTTCAAAATGCTCACGCCCCCCCAAGGGGGCACGCCCCACAGTTTGAGAAACATTGCATTTAAGGGATTAATAATAAACCGTACAAATTACAAGATAAGTGTTAATGCTGGCATATAATTTTATATATGATAAATCCATAGGGTCACTGGTAATTATTAAACTTGTCCTTAACTTACAATTGTTAAGTTAATTATATAAAATAGATTGTGACTACTGATACATTTATAAATGTATTATATTGTAAATGAGTATTTTATTTTTATTATGTCAAAATGTATTCGTTTACTTTCAGTAAGTTAATAATTTGCTATTAAGTTAATTATAAGTTAATTGATTAACTAAGTTAATTATTTTTTATTATATCAGAATGTATTTTTGTTTGTTTACTATTAGTAAGTTAATAATTTTTAAAAGAATTTTTTTTCGACTTTTCTAGAGGCTCGCGACCCTCTTGCAGGGTTATGATGCCCCCTAAGGGGGCACGCCCCACAGTTCTAGAAACACTGATGTATACCTTTTATTATTTGTATATATTCTAAGTCTTACTTCTTTCTCTCCAATAAACGCTCTTTTGGGTATCATATAGGGGATAATTTTTTAATCAGCCTATTAAATATAATAAATGGAAGATATGTATTGATAAAAGTATAATGAAGAAAATTGTCAAATTTAAATAAATATGTTTGCGAAATATTATAAAAATGACAGTTTTCCCATCAGTAATATTAGTAAAACTGATTGTAAAATTCTTTTATAAAATAAAGACTAAAAACAATGTTGTATTTTTAAAAATGAAAATAAAAATTAAGTATTTATAAAATATTTCACGATATAATTTTTTGAAATCGTTTCTGATTTCTAAATTTTTTCACAAATCTTTCATCTTCATAAGCATTTCAAAATATGGTCTACAATTTATCTTAAAGAAATAAAGCTGCTGCCAATTTCTAGATGAAAAGGAACACAAACAAATTCTCCTCAGTAAACACTAGTGAGCGTACAGGTTCTTCTCCAGGATAAACACACACAGTTCTAAACTAACAAATTGCCTTTTTCACTAATCTCCTAAAATTAACTTATTTTTTAAAATTTTTTCCTTGAATTTTTAATCAGCTGATGAGGCAAAGAAAACTTTCTTTTCAGTCGAAGAAGGTTTTACTTATAAATAAAGCCGGTTATTTATTCATTTGTCTTCTTATTTTCTTTGCAAATGATTAACTTGGAATTCAAAGTACTCAATGAAACTCTCAATTCAATGTTGCTTTTGTTTCTTCTTTTTTCAATGAAGAGTAAAATACAATCGATTAAGTTTGAGCTCTCTTTCTCTTAGATGGTATATTTAGAACACTCAAGAAGAGTCTACTCGCTTCCGAGATTCATTATATATAGGAGAAGAAAGGAAACATCATTTTACAGAGTAATTAATGCAGAAAGCGTAAAAATTTAAAAGAATGAAACTGACATTTAATGTACAATGTTTAGGAAAGAAGATGCCTCTTTTTAACCCCATAAGAGATCAATCTTTTTCTCAAAAGTTCCCAAAAAATCCCCATTTTTTACTGTCTATAATTTAGCATAATACTTTAAACAAAATTCGGAAATGCAAGAATTTTATTTCAATTTTCGATTTTAAAGTTTTTGCACAATTTTTTTATTTTATAATTGTGGGACGCAACCCCCCTAAATATTTGCTTTTTATAAGTACACTCTTTATGGTATGAAAAATATTTCATACATCTTAAAAGAATGTCACTGATATTTACAAGGCCGTGGTAGCCTAAGGTAAAGGTAACGGACTCATGAGTGCGAGCCTCGTACCGCCAAAGACCTGCCGATGACTGTCGAGACTCCCTCAGGCATCCTTTGCTTGGTGTGACGTGGAGTCTAGAGGAAAGGAAGGGGACCAACTCAGGTGTTGTTCTCTTCACTTGATCATGGTTCAAAATGACGAGGTCTGTTGCCAAAAGCCCTCGAGTAGCTGAACACATTGCGACGTTAATATTCACTCATTCACCCATCATCATCATCACATCTGGCAAGACAACCCTTTGTGGACCAGTGCCTTCCTTTTGAAATTAGCCTTGGTCTTCCACGCTTCCGAATTCCAGTGACTTTGAACTGTGCAGTACCTTTTTGACAACATTATTATCTGCCATTCATATTGGCCCATCTAATTAATTCTATCATTCTATTCTCATTCTACTCACTCAATCATACTGATGAGAGGCGCGGATTATTCAGGATTATTCAACATAACTTCAAAATTTCGAAGTCAGTTTTGTGGAATTCGTTTCTTTTCCCATCACTGAGGAGTTGAACTCCTCGGCAAGGGTGTGCCGAGAAGGCTTCCGCGCCTGGGGGTCAATGGACCCATAAATTGTGGGGTGTGTCAACAAATTTCGCGCGTTTCCAAGTTCATCAACCCTCGGGGTTTCAAACAGTGTATCTCTGCGCTGGTTCTGAGCCAATCAGCGATAGTTACGTGGACAAGACAAAGAGTCCGCTCTAGAATTTCTAGATGAAGAGGGGCTGAATAAAAACGGGACGCACCCCGATTTTAAAAAGGACCAGACTCTGATCTTGATTTTTGAGAAAAGAACCTATCCCTGAGCTATAGACTATCCGCGGGGCTCCGGGCGTCGATCATTCGCATTCTCCCACTCCGTGCAACCTCTCTCAAGCTAAGTTAAATTTTGATTTTGTATTAAAGTAAATTGTGTTAAGAAATAAATTTAATAATTGTCTTAAAAAACTATACGATCAGAGTATAATTTATTGTGAGATGAGTTTCATTAATTTATTATTTAGAATTAGTTAACTTAATTAATAGTCATGATGCGATGATATTAAGAAACTGGGTTTTAAGGAAATAGAATTTAAACAAAGACAAAGAAGAGCTTCGCATCAATACATACAAAAAATTTTAAGTTCGTATCTCTTTTTCAAACGATTGAGGATTTTATGTTTGAGTGCATATATGTATGCATACACAATTAGAAGCAAGGCGTAATATTAAGTCTTACATTGTGATGGGAAAGGATAATATCGGCTCTTTTGATTTATCTTTCTATTTTCATTTCTTCTCAAGCAAAAAATTGCACATTACCTTGCCAGTACCTGTTTTTATAGAATATTTTTAAGTATCTAAATTCCCCTGCCTTCAGTTAAAAATTTCCACCTTCACGACAAATAAATCCCGATTGAGAAGTAATTCAGTACCTTGGACAAACTGCATCTCTTAAAACACTCTAATGTTAATAATCTCCCTTTAAGAATTAAAAATATGTGCAAATCAATAATAGGAAGAAGAAAATATAATTGCCGGTACAGCATATAAGCAAACTGGTTGAGGCCAGAATTCGGTAACCCAGATGGTGTACGGGCAAACCAGTAAAGGGGTTAAAATCCATTGTAACTCTCATAGCATTTAAACAAAAGTGTTGATTGGAAACTACTCAAACATTGAGGTAGTTTTTCAATTTATTTGAGGAATTATCTTTGTTAAACAATTAAAAAAAAATTCTTATGAAAGATATAGCTTAATTCTCTTAATTTATTTTCTCATCAGGAAATATGTTAAAACTTAAATTTAATTTTGCTAAGCTCATGAATTTTAAATTTATAAGGGTTTAGAAAATTGCTTTTTAAATGTCAAATAAAAGTTTCCTAAGCTATCAAGTTTAAAAAAAGTACAAATAAGTGGTTTTCATAAAATATAAAAAGAGCAAAAAAATGTAAATATTTATAAATATAAAAGGTATTTGTAACGCATTCAAATTATAAGATAATTAGTTTCCCCATGTTGTAAACTCTTTACATAGAGTGTTTTATAAATTTATTCTTAATAGTTAAAATTATATTCAAAATCAAAACTCCGACATCGTAAATGATTTTGCGTCAGGGGACATTTATAAATTTAGTATTTTTAAGCAACTGTTCACTTACAACACCATGTTTGAAAATGAATAAAGAAATGTTATGGATAATATATATTTTACTTTTAAATTATAATGATATTAATTCAGAAAAATTCTTTAAATTACGTAACACACAATTAAAGGAATTGATAAATTAAGTTGCTCCGGTGTTATATATAATCGTGAATTTATTAAACATATTAACATCATGACATATACATATATATGAGTGTGGGTGTTGGTTATCTTGGAAACAGTAACCATGTATTATTAAAAGCTTCTCTTTTATTTTCTTTTGAAATTCAGCTCTTAAATTAATTCATATATTACATATATTAAAGTTCTTTTATGAAAAATGCATAACTATTAATAAATATTAAATATTCGGAATATTTGATGAAAAGCATTATTTTTTTAATTAGAACCTTATGTTTTTTTTTACAAAATCAACAAAATTTGTATCGTAATTTTCTAATTATTCTACATATTTCTGATATTATTAATTATGTTACGCCAACTTGGATTTATTTTGAATCAAACGTTTTGCCTTTTATAGATGAATCATAGGGCAATGCTTTTAAAAGAAACTAAAGTTTAAATCATCATACGCCTTTATTTGATTTCTGCAGTTTTTGCTATGCGTGTATCGTTCCAATGCCATTTATGGTACTTTTCAATGTGGTGATCAATTTTTACAAGAAAAAGTAGATGTAATTTGAAAATTTCAGAATATTTTTAATGTAACCATATCCATAAAAACTATTATTTTTAATTCTCGTAATCTTGACAACATAACATGAAATTTCTTTTCGGTAATTTCAGTGGATTGGCCGTTAGAATATATATTGGAGAAGATTTTATATGCCCATTTTCGGCTTATTCATTGGTCTTTTGTTCTTTTTTTCATCACTGAAGAACAAGCGGAATCCGTGCCACAGCGTGATGAAATTGGTAATTTGATTGAACAGCCACAAATATAATAATATTTAATGATGTTTTTATTATCAAACAAAATTCAAAATACATTAAAAAACAAAACATTTTCATACAAACTTAGTTCTAGTAATTATAGTCAGAAGACTTTGTCAATCTTTCGAGGCAAATAAATTTACAAGTGGATAGTGATGACTTTCAAGAACTGTTGGATTCCCACAATTAGGAGCAGGCAATAAGCTCATACAAATGCATGAGTAAGAGCAAGTCTTAGGAGAACTTGAGTCTGTAGAAGCAGTTCAATAAGACCAGGGGTGGGCGGACTTTTCCAGGGTACGGGCTACTTCTAATTTTTTCAAGGTGTTACGGTTCACCCAGTATTAGTGGCACACACAAAAGGGGGGAAGCTCCATGGGTGCGGACCCTTCTCCATAGCCTATGATTTTTTTTGATCGATTATAATCTCATGTATATAGTACGCAAAATTTAATTAAATATTAGTTAGTAATAATTTTTTATTAATTAATACTAATTATTTATTCAATAATTTCTTTCTTACTGTACTTTGTTCCCGACAATCAACAAAATGAATATATATATGTTTTGCAGCGTATTGTGGGGTAGGATATGAAAATGGTAAACATTCGACCCCAGACCACTGCGACGCGCTCTCTTTGAAAAATTCTCTAGTGTACCCACTGCCCAGCGTCGTAGACTAGATGAGATAAGGAAACGGTCAACAATATTTATTGTAACTTAATAATAAATACGGAATATGTACTTACCTAAGTAAATAATATAAAAACTCCCTTTTTTGAAACTACATTCAAAGCAAAACGCAAAATACAAAAATAATAATATTAACAGCCACAAATATAATAATATTTAATGATGTTTTTATTATCAAACAAAATTCAAAATACATTAAAAAACAAAACATTTTCATACAAACTTAGTTCTAGTAATTATAGTCAGAAGACTTTGTCTGCGTACTGTCTGCCAATCTTGAATATTTCCGTATATAATTACTAACTGCGCTAATCTATAGGCGGTCACCCCAAATTGCCTTGGTGATCCACCGATCGACTTAATGCCCACCCCGGAATAAGAGGACAAATGATGGCTAGAAATTTTACAGAATATCTCACTTTAAATGCAAAAGGGGTTACAAATTTTAGAAAACACATATTTTAACGAAGAGAGTATTTTTTTCAACAAAACAAGAAATAAAAAATATTAGTATGCTACTAGAAAATTTTGAAGGGAGAAAAAAAATCTTAGTGACCGCAAACTACTTTGCTATATTTTTTGAAATCTTTTACATCAGAATAACTTCGGTTTCCAATTTTATATATGTTTTAGTTTTATATGTTATTATGAGTTTTATCTAAGATTTGACTAATCATTTTTTTTCTAAATTATTATTTTTTTCGTCCACGGTCCCAACTAAAATAATTTATATATATTTATATGCAGAAATGTACCCTGACTTACGCGAATTTGACTTTCGTGGTTATCATTCAGTCAATCATTCAATTACGAGTAATTTTGGGGTATTACTGTACATGCAAATTATGATAAAATTTTCAAAGTGGTGTGCTAACACTTTTACTCGAAGACTGAAACAACTGCACTCTTTGTAGATAAGAAATTTTTATAATATTGAAGATCTCTCTCATTCATCCAATTCCTACGATTAGTTCACATTCTCCTATACTTATATATATATATATATATATATATATATATATATATATATATATATATATATATATATATATATATATATATATATATATATATATATATATATATATATATATATATATATATATATATATATACTAGAGGACCCGACAGACGTTGTCCTGTACACATATCTTAAATTCAAAAATTCGAAATTGTTATGAATAAGCTTTAACAATCTGGACCGTTTTGAGTAAAATTTGTATTAAAAAGTTATTACAATGTCTAACGTCATTACATGTACGGTTATCACAATTCAATCAATCCATAGCGTGTGAGTATGTGTATACTATGAGCGAAGTTAAATGTAAAAGCTGTGTGAATAAAAACTTAAACTTGTTTTATAAAAGGTATATTTATTAAATTGTACATAAAATGTATAGTTTTTTTATGCACACTTCAAAACTCTTCAAACACTAATTACATCTGAATGTAATAATTTGATTAACACACGATTTATTTCAACAAAATAATAACACGAAGTGACAAAATATTTTCCTGAAATGATTACAGCACCAGCTGTCGGGATCAACTTGAATTATAATAAAAGATTTTTGAATATTTGATACTGAGATCTTAGCACAGTCTGCGGATCTAATGTTAAACATTACAAGATCAACAATTTATAAATAAAAAAAAATAATTAAACAAATATTTCTAAGCCGAATTTTAAATCTAAACCATTCTCGAGACCACTGGAACAAACAAAAACTTTCATCAAAATCGGTCCAGCCGTTTAGGAGGAGTTCAGTTGCATACACACGCACAGAAGAATTACATATATAAAGATTATTTGAAAAGATATTAATTAAAAACGCTAAAAAGCGTGCATTTTCGTAACAATAAAGACCGGGTTTGGCCAGTTTGGCTGAAAATCAATTTTCGACGCCAACTTACGTCTTTTTCAATTTCTACTATTTTTTCGCGATCTCTATACATATTTTATTTCTTTGTTTATTTCTTTATTTATCTTGGGGAAATTTTCAATCGTTAATAAAATATATTTTAAAGCGCTCCATTGATCTGAAATGTAATGTACATGATTATTTTGGATGACAATACAATAATTTAATTATAATTAATAAACATTAATTGATTGTAACGAATTATTTAAAAAATTACAAATACAGCCACGTTGGCGCCTTAGCGACTCTTTTGGCGACTTATGTCAAAATTTGAAAAGGTTTTTTTCTCACGTGTTAAATAAAGCATTCAATCGAAAGGAAATTTTATATGCACGATTTTTATGGATGACAATACGATACTTGTACGATATTTAATAAAAATTAATTACCACTTAATGTTGTGATTCTGTCAGATGTATATACATATATATATATATTAATTGCAACTATTTAATGAAAAGTAGCTAAAATAAATTTTTCTTGGTTGATTTAAGTAGGGATTCATTTAAATTTTTTTTATATTACTTGTTTATAACAATAGCCTTGTTACAACAATGCAGGTGAATGTTGAGTTGTATTTTTTAATGTTTTTAATTAATATCTTTTTAACTAATTGCGATATCGGACCGAATTGTGAATCTAAACCATTCTCGAATTTACTTGAACCCACACAAAAATTTTGATCGAAATCGGTCCAGCCATTTAGGAGTAGTTTAGAGACAAATATATATACACACGCACAGAAGATTTTTATAAATAGATATATATCTTGTTCAAATTTTCAGTCATTATTAAAACACTTTTTAATCATCGAATCAAATTCAAACACATTTTTTGAACTTGTAGGGAATGACACTAGATGTTATATATAATACAGATCTCTCAAATATTTCATTATTTAAATTTTATTTTTGAATAAATAGCAACAAAAATAAGAGTAGAACAGCATCAATTGAAAGGAAATTCGTTCGCTTGGTCCCTAGAACGCATTGGACTTTTACTCCAAAGGTCGTGGGTTCGAATCCCAGCTGGGATGGCCTAATTTCTGAGAGTGTGGTTTCTTTTCTCTATACTATTTTATTGTGGAAGAATTAGATTTAATTAATGACTAAATAGCAAAAAAAAACCCAGTCCTATTCACCCTATACAGAAAGGAAAATGGAAAATAGCTTTCTATTTTTTCAATTAATATTGTGGTTCTGTCATATGTACAGAGATATTTATAATAATTGTAACTATTTAATAAAAAGTAACTAAAGTCAAATTTCCTTTGTTGACCTAAGTGTAGGAATTGACTTAATTTTTTTTATATTACTTGCTTTTATGTTAGCACTTTCTACATAAGCGCATGCAGTTAGTTAATTCACCAATTTAAATCATGAATATTTCAAAAGCTAAATTAAATATTTTACTACACATTTTAATTTTGTATAAATTTATCTTATTCTTTTTCTTATGAAGTGTGCGAATGAACTTTCTCGTTTCATGTTTTTTAACCATTTAAGAATATCTATCACATCATTGAAGCTAAATATTTATTCTGATCATATTCCTGAAAATTTTTCCACCCAAATACTCTCTGTTATTTGTTGCGGGAAATTAATTATGTTATGGGCATGATTGTGTCTTAGTAAACAAGTATTTGTTGCATCAGTGGAAATACTAGTTTAGCCGTTGGACCTGAAAATTGCCGATTAATCATCCTGTGAGATACTAATCAAAAAGGAATTTCTCGTGAATAGCAGCGATTGGAAACAATGTAAATACTTGGGGCTTTAATGTATCATTTTGCTACTTTTCTGTTTGATTATATATATAGCCACCCTAAAACTTAATTATAATTTCTATGTAAATAATTTTTAAAGAGTCAACATTATATTTGCTTCTAGTTGTCATATATAGGGTGCCTTCTGAGGTCAGTTGTCATCCGAATAATCACTGAACGACAGAAAATATAGTCATAAAATTGGAGTTTTGGTATAAAACTATTCTGTGCTACCAAAAAAATACATAGAGCACCACCTGATGGATAAATTTGGAGTTACAATTCTCTTATGTCTACAACGGTACTAGATAGGAGAAAAAAAGTCAATTACAAAGTTCTTGAGCATCATCGATTATCAAAATATCTTGCTCACGAAAATGATTAATTGAAAAGCACACAAGTGTTTGATGGCGTTGAACAAAACTACACTTTCCTGAAATGAGGCTCCCATATCTGTCCTGCTCAAAATTGTGTCCTACAGCAACAATACACATCTGGATACCGGTTTGCATTTTCTTCAACATGGCACATAACACGCTATGCACAAGCGTCCGTGATACTGTTTCAAAGTTCATGCAGTATTGACGGAGAGGTTGCATGCGCATTCTTTTGGTGTATTCCCACAGAAAAAAGTCAAATTGGCTTAAGTCTGTAGACCGAGAAGGCTTTTCAACAAACCATCATATAACATTGCTGATATGTGTCTCGAATGTCTATGTGATACATGATACCTGGTACGGTGGGGGCCGTCGTTTTAGAACCTTACATTCGAGGTAACTCAAAGGCGAATCCTTTAGAAAATCGGATAGTTCGTTCTTCATTTATAACAAGTATCGAGATCACGTTAACGTGCCCTACTAAGACAGTGGGCCAATCAGTCTTCCGCGTTTTGTCACGCTCTAATTTTGTAATTCACGAAACAAATAAATATATGTTTAGAGCGCCTTCTTTTTTAATATTACTTTACAGAAGGTATCTTATTTTACTAAATCGGTGATGCTGAATAACTTTTTAAATGTTTTCTCTCTCATGTCTCGTACTGTTTTCGAGTTAAGAAAGCAAACTCTGAATTGATCCGCTAGGTGGCACTGTAATCAATTTTTTTGTGAAGCGCATGCCAACTTTACAATACCTAGACCTATTTTTTGAAGTTATACTTCTTATTGTGTGGGCGTTTGGGAAGAAGGATGATGGTAAATTTTTACGATGCGTGCGCACACCGTCACAGATGTGAACATGTTTTGCCTAGAAATATACAGAATAGGACAGATCATTTCCGCCTTCGAAATTTTCAGAGAAATGTTTCTCTCTTCACTTCTCTGAAGAAGGAGTATCCCAGGTTTGAGCCGGGAACCTCTCAATCTGCAGTCGAATGCTCTACCGCTGAGCTATACCCCCGCGTCAGTGAACCTTTGCGTTGCGTTCCGTAGGAACGGGTACGAAAATGTTTTGTCTAGAAATATACAGAATGGGACAGATCATTTTCCCGCCTTCGAAATTCTCAAAAAATACTCTTTTACTATGTTAGTTATACTTCTTTTTGGGAGTTAGGGAAAAAGGATGAGGGTAAATTTTTACGTGCGCTCACACCGTCACGGGGATGCACGGACATACTTTCAAGACACCGATGCGCGATAATAAATAACATGCCACTTTTTTGGTGATATGGGACTGATATTTGGTGATCATAAAAACTATTGTTATAAGCCATATCTGTTGGGACGCATTCACCCTGTACATTCCTTCTCTCTATAGTTTTTTGGCCAATGTCTCGGCACCCGAGCATCACGGTCCATTCGCACCTGGCTAATTCGATCTCTCTCTATCTGCTCTTCCAGTTATTATAATTTCATGTGTGTGTGCTCATAGGGCTATTTCTTCCATAGTTTTTAATTGTCTTAAACTTTTTTAATTTGTTTAAATTCTCAATATCTTGGCTCCTATTCGAGTCTCGGACTTGAGATTTGAACCAACTGTTCCAATCGTCGAGACCCATCCAGTCATCTACTTCATTCCCATTGTGTAAGGGGGAGGGCTTAAGCAATAAAATACCATTCTCCCATTTTAATCCTATGGGGACTGGAAAAAAATTCACCCCTCATCCCAAGCAATTGAGCTTGGAACTTGATTTTTGGTGGTTGCCATATTTTCGTATTAACGCGAGCATTACGTTGAATTGGCCTCCTCCTCCTCACACTTGAGTCCTATGCTACCTTGAAATAACTTAAATCCTATGCCACCTTGGTCGACTGCACCGGCTGGATTCGATTGTTCTTCCTATGTGCAACCTAGATATATTTTTTCATAGCCCTATTTCTTCACCTATATTTAAAATTTAAAAATTATTTTAAAGATAATATTTTTAAATCCCGCATATCTCCGAGGAATTTTGAGATTCGTTATTGAAACTCGGACCATAGGTTCTCCTCATTGAGCTCTTTCTTCTGTTATAATTTGTGTGTAGACATTGGTCTGGGGGGGGTCGTTATCACTAAAATTAGAATCCCCATGTTATTCCTATAGGGTTCGATCTTTTGATGACGTAACGATATTAAAGGGATAGAAGGATGAAACTTTGGGATAACTTACTACTCTGCATATTGCTGGGATGTACGTGACTATTTACGTCACAGTTGTAACCCCCGCGGGAGTTAGTTTCGTTTCCTTTTCCCGAGATGGTACCGCCCCATTTGCAACTACAGACTCTGGACCGGATCGAATGGATTCCTTTTGTGTTTCCTCACAACTAGGTCCAGTTTCAAGTTGCTGGGTGCCCTGCTTCTATTTTGTTTAATTGTTTTAAATGTTTTAATTATTTTAAAATGGCCATAACTCGGGGACTCTTCAGGCAGATGTGTTAATTTTCTCAGGGACGATTATTCCCGCCGAGACATTCAATGTGAGGTTTAGGGTGTCACATTCGGTTCAACTCATCTCCAGGTACGGTCTGCCGACTCCCCTGTTGTTGGTCCTTTTGTCCCTGTGCGGGGGTGTTTAAATTTATTTAAATTGTGATAATCTCGGGATTGACTGGTCCGATTGACTGAAGGTTAGTATCGTTCAACTCTGCTCGTGATCGCCTTTCGTCCTTAGCCCAGCTTGCCCTGGTCAAGATTTTTAGAAAGATTTTAATCTTGTTACACCAAAGAAGTATAACTTCTTACGTGCGTGCACAAGTACACGCACACTTTTTTTAACTATAGATCGTCGTTTAAAAATCATTGGGGGAGGGGACAACAGAATTTAGAGGGCACACTGTATATCAAATGTATTCTTTAATGTTGACGTTTTCACTAAAGCTATTTATTTTCACATACTCATACAATACGTATAGTTGCGATATGCAAATTCATCATAGTTGTACATTCGTATTAAATATTCTGCATTTGCTTTAAAATCAAGCCTAAATAATTTTTATGCATAAAGTTTGATAGGATTCTGAAATAAATTTTACCGAAGTCTCATTACCGTATTCTGAATTTAGTTCATGTTTAGTCTACCTTATGAGTTCTTTATGTACGCTCAGACTCATTAGCAAGTTTGTTGACAAAGTGGCATGTAAAGTTAAGCTAGGTTCTTTCAATGAAAGAATCTGCAATGGCATTAAAAATTTATCATGCAATAAATTCGACGACGTTATTAAAGTGTAAAGAGTGAAAGTTATACATTTTTTCTGAGAAACATTTCTTAACATGGGACATTGTAGGACGCTAAAAGAAACAGCATATTTGACAAAAATGTGTGCAGACATACTTGTTTGAATGTTAAAATTATAGAATGTTTGAATGTTAAATCCCATACCATTGAAAATGTATATAATTGCACACACACAACATTCTTCGGGTATTTTCCGGAAGAATATGTCTTAAATCTAAAATTAAGGAACGAATTTATTACATAAAGTTGTATTTAAAATGAATTTTAGTAAATTTTTTCGAGGATAAAATATTTATGGAAAACGATTAAATCTCTCTCTCAAAAATATCTATATTTAGTTTGAATCTATCATTTGGGATATTCGTTAATAAACAATAGAGGTATCTAATTAGAAGGTATTATTAGAATCAACCCTGGTTGCGATATTTTGCAATAAAATCAAGAATTTTTTTAAAAAAATATATAGAATGTATTGTTATGTGGCAACTAATTTATTTATAGGGGTATTTTGAAATGCAAGACATTAAAATAATATAAGTCAAAAATGTACCTTGTTTGAATATGGATTACAAAATGAAATATTAAATACACGATTTTTAAAGCATGCAAAAAGAAGGAATATTTATAACGTATTTTGATTTATTGATAACTACTTATTCCTTCAATACCTGCATAAAATAAAATGTCTCTTTTGGCCATTGATGTAATGCCTTTTGAAATTCGAAAGGCACACAGCACATTTCAACGGATAAAAATTTACACGCCATTAAAATTGGATTGCTATATAACATTTGTTCGCAACGTAAAATGCCTTTTCTTAAGCATGGATATTCGGAAACCATCAAAGTTAGCACATGACAGTTTAAATACTGAGAACTATGTTCGCAAAATACAGGTTTTAAGAAGAATTTACCGCTTAAAAAAAATCTATAAATGTAGAATTTGAATGCTTATGACGATAAGTGATAAGAATATAATTGTCAAATCTGTATTATATTTATATAGTTTAATACTTATTAATGTTTTTGATAATGAGTGGAATACAGTTGGTTTCTTCCATTTTAATTTTTCCAGAGAGGTAGATTTGCAACAAATTTCATTCAAAATTATTAATCTATGAATTTCTTTTCGTCTTTTTTTCTCATACTTTTTATCAAAAAATTCTACATTACTTTTCTTCATATCAAACTGTATATTATATGAAATTATTTCATTATTTAAATATATTTCAAGTTGAGTCATTTTATTTGTTAGGCTTTTGTTTGAGATTTACAGAAAAAAAATGTTTACCATAACTTATCTTTTTCGGAAACATTAAAAAAGCATATTCTTCGGTTGAGATTCAAATACAAGGAAGAATGTTCAAAACACTTTACATATAAACCATTTGAAAATCAAATTTAAAATTGAGAAAAATGGTTTTCTTTCAAGTCCGTCTCATGTAACCATTAGAGGGCTTTGCGTTGTTTCTCATTATTGGATTTTCTCAATATGTCGTGGCATGTCTCTATACGTCCTCATCGTAATGTGTCGACAGTAAACACTAAGTTCTAAGAAAGGAATCCTATAGACACTTACCTCTGAAAGTCTTTGTGCAGACGATTATCTTCCATATTCTTGCATGGAACGCTCATTAAATAGAGTCTTTTTGAATGAGTACAACTTTAATCAATTCCCCTCAAGTCGCAAATTCAAATAGTAAAAGCAACAATAACCTTTGATAATTACATAAAATAATACGACTATTCATAACTTGAGAATGACACACAAATCGTGCGCATCAAAAGTCTAATTACACTGGAAAAACCTTTAAGATAACGGATTGTGACTAAAAGTTATTCATTTGTAAGCCATTCCATTCTTTTTATAACCTCTCTCAACATATTAAGCAAGGATTCAACTGGCTTAGTTGAATCCTTGCTTCTTTTGCTTACTGTGCTACTATAAAATATTTCATAATTTTTTGGATGTTATTACGTGCTTTCTGTTATCCACTCGAGACAATCCCACAAACTCTCTAATACGCTAAGGTCTGGTGAATGGATGGCTTTCGGAAGTGGTTTGAAACATGAGAGACCAGCCATGGTTTCACATATCAATAGCCCTGGGTTTCCAGCGTAAGCCATTTGCTTGGTATCATTGTTCTGCTGAAAGTAGAAATCATCATTCTTCACAAACTTCTTGACACTTGCCTCGGTGTTTTACTTCATTATGCTCAAGAAATAAATTTTGTTCCTTGTTGATTCAATAAATTCCGGATAACCAACCCAAAAACTCTCTATGCACCCCCAAGCTGTAATGCCTCTCCTCCATGCTTGATAGTCGAAAAAAGATTATCTTAAAATCCGTACAGGTATTTTTTTGCAGACATATTTTTGTCATCTGATGCATAAAATATAAAAATTACTTTCAACTGAATATACGAGTATTACAGCTGTCCGAAATTTATGTGTCTTATTTCGATGTTCTTTGGCAAAGGCCATTCCCCTTAGCTCTGTTCCTTCGAGAAACGAATGGCTTCTTCAGTAGAACACGGCCATGAGAGTCATTTTTTTTTCGGTTCCGTTCGATTAGTGGTTAAAGTCACATATTTTTGGAATATCTCAGCAACCCTTTTAGCTATTTATGAAGCGTATGATATTGGATTTTTTTTTCTACGGAGCGTATTACAAAGCAAGATGCCCGTCTGCAATGACACTGCAGACGGGCAGCAGAAATTGCTTAGAAGTTTGAAATTTTAATTGATTTGTAGCTTATGAACTTTTTTTTAATCAACGGGTATCTCCTATTAACACTTTCAGCAATTGCTTTAAATCCCCCCCTATTTTTAAAGATGTGAGAACCCCCATGGGTTCCACCCTGGACATTGAATTGAGGCAAAGCATTACCAGACGACATTTTTCCAATAACAAATTATATTTATTCACTTGAATCAATTATCAACCTTCTAAATACAAAAATGAATCAATATGTCTAAGTCAATGGGAGTGAACTTTACTATTAAATTAAATCACGAAATATGATACTCAATATCGAACGAGTTTACCGGAATAAGAGGACCGAGAGATATACGCAATTTGAGTTACTAGCAATCATTAATTTTCCACTAACTCTATTATATATTTACTATTATGATCCGATAATTGAAATTGAAACATCACCTGACTTTTAATACTTCACTCCTTTTCAGTCACCTCAAACTTTCCAAATGTAGATCGCTGCCTTATAATCAGCTAGAAACTAATCCCACAATCACTTGAATCTTCTTAGAACTTCGTCAATGTATCTCTTGACTCAACAGCCTTCTCCCTTCAAACTTACAACACTTTCCTTAAATACCTTGATTCATTTGCATATCCCGGTTTCTCCTTTTAGAGCTGGTTGGAAATGTACGCGAATTTACAATCCCCAAAGACGCCCAAGAGTATTATTGATAAAGTGCCGTACAGATTCATCACAACGATATATGATGATCTTTTTGTCAGTAATATATCGATCTTTTTTTCTTTTACCTAGCATGGAATCTCACATGTATTTAAATTGCAAATATTAAATAAATCGTAAAAGAAGCTAAAAATTACTTAGAAACACTCAATTTAGTGCAATTATTTCACAATAAAAGGTCTTTAAAAGCTCTATTTTGTAAATGAACGCATACTTTTGGTGGGAGTAGATGGTGATTCTTTAATGGTCATTTTTTATGTTAAGATGAATTTTGTTGCTGTTATTTGAATAAGGAAATTTTGATGAATCCCTGACAGGGGTATGTTGATGTTCTGAAGTGAGATTTTAATAGGAATTTCAGCATAAACTCTTACGATGATTGCCTGTACGCAGACTTTCGAAAGCAAGTGTTGATTTTTCTCTTCAATTGAATATTTAACCTAGTAGTTGTCGTTTAGTGGGGTGGAAGCCCTTAATACTTCCAAACCTTCACCTCCTTTCATGATATTTTAGATGGCATTAAAACGTCTTTCAAATTGATGGAAAAAGAGGTTAAGGTGATGCCTAGCCAATCCGGTTACAGCAAAGGAATCCGAGTTAAACAGAGAAAAATTATAGATGTAAACAGTTAAAATGAATTTGTGTCGAGTGGAGCTTCTGTGATTGGCTGGCCAGAGAAGTCTGCTACTTTTGCATTTAAGTTTAGGTGAGAAAAGATCGACCAATCATTGAGTAGTTAAATGCTCCAACAAGCGGAGCTGGAAAAATGAGGAGAATTTAAGAATTACAAAGAAAAGCAGAATAAATTAGGATTGATCTGGCTCTGAGAAAATTTAGATCAGGAGTAAATTTTTCGATGCTAGTGATCGACTTATTATCAGAGTTGTCAATTTTATTAAAGAAATTGGTAACATTTCCCCTGATCGTTTGTCTAATAGGGGGTATTTTACTCGCGGCTCAGTGGTCTACTTTCCACATGAATCAGCGAGCAGTAAGAATTTGCTTGGCAATTGCATTTTGAGCATTTTCTAAATTAATATGGGTTTTTGCTGCATGTCCCAATACAAGTGAGGCGTACGTCAGGATTGGTTTTAGGATCGGTGAATAGATACATAACAATTTTGTTTCTATTACTTTATTTTAATTTTCTGGAAATTTAGGGCTAGTTTCAATCTTGTGCGTGAGTTGTCCCTTCCTCTCAGAAACATTATTCTTATAATGAATTCGAAATACTAATTTGTATTTCCCTTTCCATTCGATCTAAAAGGAAATTTTTAAACAAAAATTTTTCCTGAAGAAATATGATTTTATTTATTAATAAAATTAAACTAGTGAAGTACATAACTCCCGTCTTTGTGGTTGATTAACTTTATTAACAGATTCATTACAAAGTTGTAACGTAAATTGTTTAACTATTAGAAAGAGTAATTACATAGCACAAGTCGCAAATCTTAGGGGATATAGTGAAATTATAAGTGTTTAAATGTATTTACAAAAATATAAAATAAAGCTAGGCAAATGTATGAATTCTTATATTTATATAATATTCATGTATTATAGAATATAAGAAACAGGGAAATTTCTTTAAAAACTAATTTTTAGTTAACAAAATTATACAAAATTAAGAACAAATTTAGTCGACTAGAATCAAAACAATACTTTCGTATACATTAAATTTTAAGTATAAAAAGTTTAAATATATATTTTAAAGTATGCAAATAAAAACTATTGTGAGAGTTACTATGAAAAAACTACTAGATAAGCTCATCACTTTCAAAGTAAAAGCTTTTAACAAAATTTTTTTAATCACAATCTTAAGATAAGACAAAAGAATGAAAGATTTTTTAACCTAAAGGCTATCAATTACTTTTAGATGTGATAATATATCTTTTTAAAAAAGAAACAATCAATTTTACAAATTAGTTTTCTAACAGAAATTTTAATAGAAGCTAGATGTAAAAGTAATTCTATACTAACAAGGAAAAATAATACCACATTGCACTTAAACAAATTTTTTTCCGAAGCGCTTCTTTATAATATGAAACGTTTACTTTGTTTTAAAAAAGTTATTCGTTTCGTTTTGTGTTAATGCGGTAAACGATGCAATGACGTCCGTATTTGAACATTCAATGAGTTGGAGTAATACAATAGTTTAAAAAATTTCATTTGATAAGATATATATTAATGCAATTGCTTTTAGAGTATTACTTTCATTTGTGCGTCTAGCGTAACCTAATTTTAAAGGAAAATTATTCCTTTTAAAAATAAAAATGATTCTTTTTTACATGCATTATATAACTTAATTCTCTGTTAGCTTATGGAAATCATTACATTTTATTGTACTCCTTATTATCGTTAGAATTAGCCAATTTTCTTTCTCAGTAGGAAATAATATCAACCATAATATAGCTTAAACTATAGAACGTTTAATGTGTTAAAATAAAAAACGGAATACTTACAGAATCTTTTTAATTTTAAAAAATTATTAGTGATAAATTTAGATTTACGGGTTGTTGCCGAATTTTTTTTCCAAAATTCATAGGGGGGATAATAGTCAGCATGGGGACGACAAATCACTATCGAACACGGTGACGCATACCACATTAAGTCTGATAAATTTGCAACAACTGGTATGGTAGGTGTGATGTTGAATGAGATGAAAAGGGGCTATAACAGGTAAAAAAATGCACTTATTAGACATATAGCATGTTTACAATACGAACAATACATCACGGCTGGACGTTAGAAATGCAGCGACATGTAATTCTCCCAGGAATTGTTTTAAGTTTCTACCGCATAGGTCAAAGCAAAACTAACTCCAACGGACGAAGGATTGTCAGAAACGTTCAAATAAATAGTGTGTGTGTGTGTGATGTCAGCAGACGCGACGACGATCCTTGCTGTGAGATCCTCCAATGATGTCACCAGCGTCTCATACTCAACCGATTTTAGGTTGCTCCAGAAGAAGAAATCCAAGGGATTGACGTTCGGGAAGCGTGGAGGCCAAGAAACAGGTCCTCCGCGTCGGATCCACTCCCCCAGATATGTAGCATGCTGATGGTTTCCCACCACAATCGAAATATGTGTCTGTACACCTTCATGTATAAACCCCATGTTCTGGCGCGCATGGCTGGTACTCCTTGCAACAACTCCGGTAGAAGTGGGAAATTTGCATACACACAGGTTTCTTGAGGTTTGTAATGGGTCTATTCACGCTTCTAGGCATCCAACGTGAACCCTGCCCTGACCATCAAGCTTACGCTGCCATAATGGTCGCTCTAGCGGATATTGGAGGGCAGATTGCTGGTCCCTGGTACCTTCTATATGAAAGTACGGTGGTAATCACTGGTTGGGGAGTGAAGCAGGACTACTCAGTGAAGATAACTGTCACCAAATTGACCCATGCTCCAATATCTTAAATTTCTGCTTCATTTTAAACATACTTTCCCGTTCGCAAAACTGAGCAGTATGTAACCAAGAGGTCTTCTTGGAACCAGCTCTCTCTTAGATTCTTGTGGAAACAGTCACCCTTGATTAACTGTGGCTACATACGCTTCAAGAGAGAGTTTAGAAGCTGTAGCATCACTGTTATGCCTCGCTATAATGCAGTGCTTCTTCTCAAACTTCCAATGTTTCTGACCCAAGATTCAACCATAATTTGCATCTTGCCCCTCTCCATACAATAGTGATGTATTAAACTCATTAATACTATGCCGTTAAACATACAACACGACTTAAAACTCTTAAGCCCCCAACGTATGTAAACGTCTCACTCAGCTACTGTGTTTATTGCCCTCAGACGTATATATACGTCTTTTCGAAGTTACATCTCTTCTGTGAACTGATATCTATAAAATTATTCGGAAGGCTTTAGAAAGCAATAAAATGACCTAGACAGTGTTTACGAAGGATTCACTTATTTCAGAGGATTTGATTATTTATTCCTTTTTTACCACCCACCCCCTTGATACACCACTTACGCTTACCTGCGTGCTAAATGGGGAAATTGGAGAGTGAATCGCGTAATTTTTAGTTTGTATTTGAGTAATTAATTATAAACCGTACAAATTATCAAGATAAGTGATGATGTTGGCATATAATGTTATACATGTCAAATCCATAGATTCAGTGGTAATCTTAAACTTGTATTGTTAAGTTAATTATAAAATAGATTGTGTACTACATTTATAAGTGTATTCTAAATGAGTATTTTATTTTGATTATGTCAGAATGTATTTGTTTGATTACATTCAGTAAGTTGATAATTTTTTTCGATTTTTAAGAGGTTCGTACCCCCCCCCCTCTTAGGGTTATGACGCCCCACAGTATGAGAAACACTGCTATAATGGATTAATAGCAATCTGCTTTGGTCGTCGTAACTCTTAGATAAACTTCCGATACTTTCTCTCAACGGATCCGGTATTCTGAAACTGTTTTCATAAATTGAACAAGACACTGGGTTTTGAATTATCTAAAAATCTGGATTTGGAACTGGCCTGCATCTAGCCTGCCAACAATTCACCACATCTTCGGTCATCTAAACATAAATCGTTACTCATTCTTACTGTTTGAATTGTGGTTAAACCGATTGCTGCAAAAAACACCAAGAAATTCGGCAAGGTGCGCTAGCGTTCTAAAAGCAGATTTTGGGACGCTCGAGAAAAATCATGTTGCTCGATTGGCTCTGCCTACACACAAGTATCGGCTTACGTATTCTATGCACAAAATATGCATCTTTGTTACAAAGCAGCACTTTTACGATTTGTTCAATTTTTTTCATGAAATTGGACACAATATATAAATTCTCTTAGTTTTGAACGCCAGTGTGTATATAGTCACATTTGGAAACCCCCAGAAATTCAGAACTCCATTATGAAAATAGTACAGAATGACCATATTTGACTTCTTAGAAAGTCTTTTTAAACTGTAAATTTATATTCTTAAAAGGCGAATAGTAAAAACCAAATAAATAAATAACACAAAAAATTGCAAATTTTTACATAAAGTTTAACCATTTTTATTCTGTGTTTTTCTTCTATAATGAACGAAAAACGAAGAACAATGATTGCAATATAAGTATGCCACATTTCATTTTCTTAACTGTTTTGCTTTAAAGTATTTAAGAATTGAATTTATGTCATTAATATATAAAAAAATAAAAGAAACATTTATTTTATGAAAACACTCATTTTTCCCGAAAATGCGTTGCAAAGCAATATGTTTCTAATTTTCTTTAAATCTATTTTAAATTTTCCATTCAAAAATATTTTTCGTAACTAAAAGCATTTAGCGTCAAAAATATTTCAAGTAATCGCCTGCGAAAACGCAATATGATTCTCAAAGTAAGTCATTTGTTTTGATTAAGATTACATCTGAAATGTTAATGTATGTTGTTATGGGAATTTCAGATATGAGTCCCAAAGGACAGGGGCATGATTAATTTTCCTGGACGTTTTAGAGGAGAACTTTTGAAACGCATATATATTTAAGAAAGCTGAATAGCATTATGCTACTTATTTTTTGTGGTTTTTTTTTTACAGAAATTTGACTTTGTGTGTGGTTGCTATATACCGGAGTTCACATATAAAATAATGAACATAGCTAGGTAATTTTCTTTTTAATGCATCATCAGTGTAATTTTTTTTTCATTTTCTTAGAAAGTCATATCTTATGACTCTAACCCTTTATCTACCGCGTTATGCTTCCTTCAATTTTTTTCGCGCAATAATTTTTTTTAAGTCACGATGTTAAAAAAATTAAAGAATATACATAAATAAAATGCTCCATTTTTGAGAAATTTAATGTGTTAGAGCTAATTAGTTAAATGGGTACTTTTAAGTATCATCAGTACACAAAGGTCTGAAATATTCTCATTATACAAAAAGACCGGATGACTTTTAAAGCTGTTTTAACTCTTAAAAATGCTAATAACCAGAGAACACTAATACTTTACAGCACAAAAGATTTATTTTTGAAAATTATAAAATTTTTAAAATTTATTTACTTTTTTTAACACATAAAAATAGATTTTGCCCATAAACTTATTTTGATGATATTCAAAGAAACACAGTTCTTCTTTTCATTGCTACAGAAGAATACATTACACGTTACACATGTTGAGCGAGGGTCTGGTTGAATGTTTTTTAAAGCGCTATATCCTGGGTACGAAATATTGCGTTTCCAAACATGAACCATTACAACCCGTGTGTTGTTCAATCTCTTGTTGGACTTTTTCAGAATCTGACGAAAATTTCACTGGATTTTTTGTGGGGTCTTCTTCACCTGAAGGTCAACTGAGGTTCAGTAATAAATTCACAGCCTCTTGAAGACTGAGCTTCTTTTTTCCGGACATTCTAAGAAGAGGAAAAACATCATTGCACCTTAAAAACCTCCTATTAATGTTGGATCTCAGTTACACACACAAAAACTAACATGCTAATTTTTGAATAAGCAATAGATAATTCATTTATTTGCAAGACGAAAAAAAGCAAGCTCAGATTCAAATTTCAAATTTTTTTTGTAAACGTCAAAAGAAATAAGTGAAGAAATTAAACTAAAAAGAAATCTCAAAAAGCATAACTCTATAACACATAAGTAATGACGCTACAACATAAAAATAAGTACCACAAAATTATTCAAATATAAAATCCCAATTATGTACATTGTTTACTTAAAATAAATAGTCAAATCGTTTACTAAGGTCTTAACTAACACATAAAAAATAAGTATTTTTTCGGGAACAAAAGTAACAATCTTGTCAATTCGATCAAAATGGCAGTTGAAAACGCAACTTCAAACCCATTGCCCTCCCCGCTAAAATACTCATCATAGAATTTTTGCTCTTATGTACGTATCTTGGAAGAGTGAAGTTAAAAGAGTGCTCCTACTAAGTAGCGTCAAAATATTCTTAAAAATGGTTATTATATGTAATTTCAAAGGGAATGGTACTTTAAGTACCGTTGGTAGATAAAGGGTTAAGTATTGCATACTTCGCCACCAACACGCGCTATATAAAGGGAAGAAAAACCCATGTAATTTGGAACTACTAACATTGGTGTTCCATCCAATTGTTTAACGTGAGTAATTTCAGTACATCTCGAAATGCAAGAAATTCAACAGATAAACGAATGTTCCATGTAGAAAATATGGATTAGCTTTCCAGGAATAGGCGATTTTATTGGACATAACCACAGACAGACGAAATAGCCTAGTGGACCAGCATGTTATGAGTTCGAGCCCTAGCGTAATTGGAGACCTGTTGTGTAAAGGGTTTAATGCACGTTAAATCTGTCGAGATACAAAGACCTCCCGTTGGCATGGTGTAAAATTTCGGAGAGGGGGTGCCAACTTAGGTGTTACTTGTACATAGATCAAAATTAGGAGGTGTTTCGTCAATAAGCCTCTTATTGCATTATAGTGTGACGTTAATAAACACTAACACACTGGACATAACTAGTCAAAACTGATAGGAATCCATTATCGATAGAAGCAGAAATCGATAATTTCAAGGAGCGTTTCATCTATGTTATTGATTGCCCCAACATGGTCGTACTACTGCACGTGACGCGAATGGTATAGTATGGACATAAAAGAGTTACTGATAACACTTCCGCATCAGGAATCATTTTAAAGAAAATACAATTGAACGCAATCTGTACCGCACGTGGTACAGTGGCAAGTCCGTTATGTGTCATTACAGAAGGTAGTTCACACTTTATGGAAACGATTTTGTAATTTATTTTCTCCTTTGCATTTCGAGATAAAGATTTTATAATTTCAGAATAATCATCTTCTAATGTTTTCTTTTGATTGAAATGTAAAATTAATGATTTATTTTTAAAACAGCTCCTAAATTTGGTGGATAGCTGGAAGGTGCGTAATTGCATTTTCCGATGAGAAATATATCCGAATCAACAAATTATAAAAAGGTGCAAAAATCTCGGATATTGGATTTTTAAAAAAACAAGGAATTTATAATATATTAAATTTGGAAGGAAATATAAAACGTCTTGTTAAAAGTAAAAATGAAAACATGACCATGGAATCTCATTCTAAGATTCTTCGAACGCATGGAACTATCAAGAAAGGGAAGTCTCTGATCCTAAAACAAAATTCGCCAACTGAAAAAAAATCATTGTATAAAATCTAGGAATTTCTTCCGGCACTGCAAATAAAATCATTCATTAAAATTTAAAGTTAAAAAAGATGTTTAAACCTATAGCTCGTCTGCTTTTGCTAAAACATATGGCGAAAAAAAATGTAGAAACTAATGTGAAAAACACGTAGTTGCTGAAAAATGGAAACTTGTGATAACACTCAATGAGGCATGGGCATATTTAAGTGACTGTAATAAAAGATTAAATTTCTATTTCTTAATTTATGAATGACCTTACGAAATGGCATCTTCAGTGTACAGAAAAAGTTCCTAAAGGGATTCATGATAGTTGGAGGATTTTGCTACAACGGCAAGTTAAAAAAAAGATCTCAAGTAAAGCTGAAATCTACTCACTCTACTAGCAACCGAATATTTCAGAGCCAATTTTTGAGGAAGAAATTTCAGCCCTATTTGGAAGGGACATAGATAAAGTTGAGCTTCATATGAATAAAACCCCTAGTCCCACGTTTAAGACGGACCGCGGTAGCCGAGGAGTCAAGGTATCGGATCGTCGCTGACCTTGTCACGAGTTAGAGACCAGTACCACTAAAGACCCGCCGTGTAGGGAATACCTGCAAACTCAGCTCCAGTGATCTTTTGTGTTTTCGGTTTATTTAAACGACCCTTAGGAAAACAGTATCTAAGAAAACGGAACAGACTTTTGAAAACGATTCAAGAGGAATGTAATAAAATTGGCATGCAGTACTAAGAATAAATTTACTTTCATGTAAAGTTCTACCTAGAAATTACGTCAAGCACAAGCACATCAGATAGAAACAAATCGTCCCAAAAAATACGGCATTTATAAATAATAATTAACTATCACAAAATCATTTCAATAAAATAAGGAGTGTTTTTTTCCAGGTATAGAAGTTAAGTTGGCATTACTTTCCAAGATGGCGACCAATTTAACAGCTGTCAAGTAATTTATTCTCAGTTTGGTTTGGAAATTCATCAAAACGATCACCAAGCAAGGCGTAGATTCGTCGAATGGGCCCAAAACGAGATTGCCGTTGTTCCCGATTTTCATAAGCGAATTTTGTTTAGCGATGAAGCGCACTTCTGGTTGAATGGCTACGTCAACAAACAAAACTGCCGCATTTGGAGTGAAGCTAATACACAAGTGTATGTCGAAACACCGTTACATCCAGAAAAACTGACTGTTTGGTGCGCTTTATGGGCTGGTGGAATCATTGGTCCGTACTTCTTCAAAAACGATGAAGGCCACAACGTTACAGTCAGTGGTGATCGGTATAGAGCCATGATTACTAACTTTTTCATTTCTTAATTTAACAATCATGATGTCCAGGAGCTGGGGTTCCAACAAGACGGCGCAACATGTCACACAGCTCGTGCCACAATCGATTTATTGAAAGACACGTTTGGTGACCGCCTAATTTCACGTTTTGGACCTGTGAATTGGCCTCCAAGATCTTGTGATTTCACACCGCTAGACTATTTTCTGTGAAGCTATGTAAAGTCATTGGTCTATGCGGATAAGCCATAAACGCTTGACCATTTGGAAGACAACATTCTCCGTGTTATTGCCTATATACGGCCACAAATGTTGGAAAAAGTCATCGAAAATTGGACGTCCAGATTGGACTACATCCGAGCCAGCCGTGGCAGTCCTATACCAGAAATCATATTTAAAATGTAATGCCACAAGATTATCTTTCGAATAAAAAAAAATTCATGTCAACCGAATAATACATCGTTGTTTTATTGCAATTTAAAGTTCTATACCTCTAAAAAAAACACCCTTTATGTGAACGACCTTCTGTAGATGCGATTATCTTCATATAAGACCCCAAAAGTTGCTTCTGTATTAGAACACAGAATAGTGGATAACCAAATGGCGCGTCTTAATATTTATCTCTAAATCACACTTTTTCCTAAAAATGAGTAGACCGATATATATACCGTGAAGAGAGTTTGCCAGGACGTACAAAGTATCCATCATTTAATGGCAAGCGCTTAGAAGCAGGTATTAACGACATGGTGGAAATACTTAATACTGATTCAATCGTTCTCCTTACCTCGCAGAAGATTTTATTTTCAATCCTTTGACTTTCATTCTGTGTGTTTTCTCTCTAATAAATTTGGCTTTTAATTCAGTTATCTCTTCTGCTTCTTGGTGCTTTATTTTAATAAATGGCTTGTATTCTATTTTAGATTTATTCATAACTTTGATGTATATCAACGTATTATACAGATAAACTTTTCCTTCCCTTTCGCCAATCTTATACACTGCTCAAAACAATTAAAGGATATTGTAAGTTTTATATAAAATAAAGATATAAGCGAAATTTTCTTTGCCGAAAATGGAAGAAGAGAATCACAAATGCAAATTTTTCTGATTTTCAATCTGTGGAGTATGCTAATTTGGAGTTCGACGTCAAAAACGTCACTTCAGCGGCAGCGAATGAAATTTGACTTTAAACTGAAATGAAGACAAGGATGGTCGACATTTAGTGACTGCTTTGTTTCGATGAGTACGATGTCTCAGTGAAGTCATTTAACCGATTCAGAAGCTTGGAGAGTTGTTGGTAGGTAGGTTAGAAGGGGGCTAAATTCAAGCCGAAGTAGCGCAAGCCATTGGAGTGTCACAAAGTGTGATTTCCAGGATCTGGAACCGTTTTTTGGAGACTGAAAGTGCAGGCCGAAGACCAGGACAATGTCGTAGACGGGCAACAACGCCCAATGAAGATCGGTATTTAGTGTTAACAGCTCGGAGACACCGAAATAAGAACGCTATTCATCTCCAACAACACCTTCGCTCGGCTACTGGCACCACGGTTTCAACTCAGACTATCCGAAACCGGAACCATGGTGTAGGTCTGTATGCTCGCCGACCGATGGTATGCGTTAGACTAACATCAAGACATCATCGCGACCGCAGGGAGTGGACAACAGAGCATGTGAACTGGAGGAGAAATGAATGGAGCAATGTTCTTTTTTCTCACGAGTCCCGTTTTTCTGTTCATCCGGATAATAGGCGTATTTTCATCTGGAGGGACCGTGACAGTAGGAATAATCCTGCGTTCGTGCACGAAAGTGTCAGATTTGGTGGGGGGAGGGGAGTGTTGGTGTATGGTGGCATCTCCATTGACGCGCACAGGCCTCTACATCATTCGAGATGGACCTCTGACTGCTCGCCGATATAGGGATGAGATCCTCAGACCTATTGTAGTCCCTTAAGCTGCAGCAATCGGAGATGACTTCATTTTAATGGACGATAACTGATGGCCACATCATGCTAACCTGGTGGAGGATTTCCTTTTCGAGGAAGGAATCGTATGAATGGAATGACCAGCGTGAATCCAATAGAGCACGTTTGGGACGCTATAGGAAGACGAGTTGCTGGCCGCCAACCACACCCACAAACTCTCCAAGAACTGGAAAAAGCTCTTCTGGAAGAGTGGGACAGAATACCCCAACTCGTGATTAATAGCCTCATTGACTCCATGCCTCAAAGGTGATCAACGTTGCTGGCCGTCCGAGGAAACCATACCCCCTACTGAAAATGATTTGCTTTAAAGGAAACACCTTTTTTTTTCTCATAAGCACAAATTGTGTTTTTTTCCTTTTGTACACAAATGCGCAATAAAATGCATTTTTTCTGCCAAACATGTGTAATTTATTCTCATATAACCTACTACGTCTGTGGACCATATATCAATCAGTTAAAAAGTTTCCCAGCCACAAGATCCACCGAAAACCGCAATATCCTTTAATTATTTTGAGCAGTATATATACATATTTTTAAGATGAAGTTCAGAATTAATATACCTACTTTTTATTATTATCATTTTATAACCATTAAAAGTAGTTATGTCAAATATGAAAGCAAAACAATTTCTTTCACATCGCTTAAAAATCGACAATTTTTTAATCGAAAGAAAAATCGACGTTTATTTAGAAAATTTTTGCAAAATATTTATTTAATTAATTCATTTTATTTCAGATAGTTGCTCACGTGAAAGTAATAATGTTATTGAAATTATCTTTTCACTTCAAATAGCGATTTTATGCTTCAAAGCTTGTTTCTTGGCGATTGATCACAATAGTTGAACATCGTTGATTAAAATTCCCCTTAAAAGTAATGCGACACTCAGGTTTGTTCATTTAATTTCCCTGTCCTAAACCCAGTTTCTTAATTTAACATCGCATCATGACTTAAGTTAAAATTAATTCTAAAAGATAAATAAATGAATCTAATTAATACTGATCGTATAGTGGTAACAGTTATATTTATTGATTAAAATATTGGCAAAAAAACTTTAAAATTTACAAGGGTGGTACTTATCTGAGAGGAGAGGAGCGACGGAGGGATGACGTCGGGCAGCGAGTTCGCTTCCCGACGGGAGGTTTTTTTCTGGCAGACGTAAGAGGGAAAAAGCCTCGAGAATTGTCGTGCACGAGCTTTTAAAGCCGACCGCACCACTTGGAAAAGAATCCGCTACGGATTCATTACTATCAAATCTACCACCCTGATTGGACTCAACGGTCCGCGCAAGAACACAACCTTGCCGGCCATCCGGTTCGTTGAACCTCGACGCACCCACATTCCTGTGTAATCCCTATTTCCTGTAAACAGGGCAAATGCAAAAATTAAACTGTATCTCAGGGGCCGGTGGGGTGTACTGTGGGGTGTACATATTTTATGTAGTAGAACGAAAATCAAAATGACAATATAGTAATTCTTCATGTCTAAGTTATATTCATGAGCAGCGATATTAATACCATGACTTTCTATCCTTCTTTTTGGAGTGCACTTCTTAAGAATCGATTTTCTTATAAAGCCCTCGGTATGGAAATTTTATGAGGAGTGAAATTTATACAAGCGTTAACAAAAATGGGTTACGTTCTTCTTCGTAGAATTCCCTACGCACATTTTCACTTTGAAGTCCTGTCTGTGGATACTTCAATATAGCCTGCTTATACAGGGTATGCTGTACGTTAGCTGGCGCAAGTAAATGTGTACGTATCTATAAATATAAAGGAGAAAAGCGACTCACTCATTCACTCACTCTCTCACTTATCACGATATCTCAGGAACTATTAAACCTGCAGACTTGAAATTCGATAGATATATTCCTTTCATGGAGTAGAGATTCGCTAAGAACGAATTTTACGAAAATCGATCACCAAAAGCCCTTATGGGGGATTAAGGAGCGTTATAAATAATTATTTCTATTTTTAAACTACTGGTCGTACAGTCTTGACATTTGGTACGCAGATTCCTTTTATAGAGTAGAGATCCGCTACAAAAAGATGGTTTGTACGAAAATAAACCCTCAAGTGGCGTTGCGGGGGCTTAAGGGGTGTTATGGGTAATTATTTCCAAGAATAAAGAATATACATGCAAATACATGTATGCTTTCAGTATTATATGAAATGCGTTTATTTACCCTGTTTGCCTGCTGTATAATCAAAGACAACCATATTTAACACTAGATTGAACAAGGAAGTCATTTTGACTGATTTTTAATTTCAATTAGAATTTTTAAATTATGTACATAATGACACAATTTCTCTCTTACAATTTTTTAGAATATATTTTTTTCTTCCCAGTGAAGTAAGTTTTTTTATTGTTAATATTTACTATAACTTGTTATATGACTGCAAATGATATAAGAAATATTAAAAATTAATTTTAAACAAATTTCTTCACACATTTGTTTATCTTTCACAATGCTGTCATTCTGACTTCTTTTGGGCAATATAGGTATTTTCTAAGTTTTAGTCTTTCCAGTGTTAAAGAGTAAACTCCAGCTATGCGTCGGAGACGACACGACGCACAGTTTTTTAATTAAATATAAACGAGATAATATTTTGAAAGGTTCTACATTCTAATAATTTTTGCAAAAATAACTAAATTGTTTTCATACCAAACTTTCAAGAATTCTAAAACTTCAATTCTTCAAAACACCTTTTGATTACATGAGTTGTATCTAAATCTAATCAGTAGTTAAAAAGGTTTATTCAAACTTTTAGCATCTCAGTCACGTGATCTCTTTTATTCCAAACTACTTTACCTAGATAAGATACTAGAAATTGCTTATGTGATTGGAGGATCCGAATTGCTTGGCTATTCATAAAATTAATGTATAGTGGCAATGATGTAAAAGGAAATTCCTTTATCGTAAGCGAAACATTGTTAAAGCCATTTGAGTTTTATCGCCCTACCATTTGCAGTAAAGGCCAAAAGCATTGTTAAATAAATGTGAAACATGATGAAGAATGTGCTTTTGCCTTACGTTAAAGTTAAAGATTAGTTTTGCTTTCTCACTCATTTAAAAATTTCATTCAAATCAAACTTTCGTATAAACGTTTAATTGGCGTTATTTATTCAAATATCTTAAAATATATTTCTTTTAAATGAATTTTCAATTATTTGTCAGAATTTTGATCACGTTTTTTTTTAAATATGACTTTAAACTCCAAATCTAGGGATGGAAAGGCTTCTTATACGTATTTTTCAGGAGAAACATATTTATAATTATTAAAAGGCTATCCAACACAACACTGCATTCTATTGTATTAAGTAGTATTTCTGATATGATTTTAATAGCCATTTAAAAATAATAAAAAAACAATTTCTAAAATAGGTGAATGAGAAAATTATAAGAGTCAGCATTTATTGATAAAGCTTTAAAATGCTGCAATTTTTTTTCTGTGAAGAAAATTTAGAAATTTTGTTATTTTATTTAAAAATACACCAAAATGACAGTTGAGATGTAAATGGCAATGGATTTTTACGCAGAGTACTTTAATATTTGAAAAACATCCAGTTAGTGATTTTGCATCGAATTGATTTTACGTAAGTAAGAATCATTTTGCTTAGCCTTGGTAGTCGAATGTTCATGGTCACGTAGGAAACGTTGACGATTCGAGAGCGTGAAAGCAGGCTCCACTGACGAGCCATCTCGAGTAGAGCAGTGTTTCCCAACCTTTGTATCACCGTGGACAAGACAGCGTTTGATAATTTTACCGTGAACCAGCGTTTCTCAAACTGTAGAGGGGAATCTCCCTTTGGGGGGGGGGGCGTGATAACACAACGAGGGGGACACGAGTATGTCGAAAATAAAAAAAAAATACAAATTTATTGAAATGAAGCAAAACAAAGACATTCTGACATAATAAAAATAAAATACACATTTAAACATGTATAATATGCTTATAAGTGTATCAGTACTGCACAGTAATGCGCACATTAATTTTTCAAGGGGGAGGGAGTCCACGATTCTCGTAATTCTCGTATCATGCTCCAATATGCCGCCCAACATTTTCTTTTGATTTTGTCGATTTTCGGGAACAAAAAACAATAAAAAATGAATTATTGAATGAATAATTAGCATTAATTAATAAAATTAATTATTAATAATAAAAACTTAATTATTTTTACGTACTATATACATAGAATTATAATCAATCGGAAAAAAAAATCAAGAGTTTTGGGAGGAGGGGGTCCAGACCCGAGAATTCCCCCTTGTGTGCGCCACTGGTACTGCACCATGTGTTAGATAACTCATTTTTTTTATCAATACTAAGTTAAAAACAAGTTTAATAGTTACTATGGACTCTCACGTTCTTGTCATACACAAAATTATGTACACAATTGAATACTTATCTTGATAATTTGTACGGTTTATGATTAAAATCGCATTGTAGATTTATCACAAAGTACATTATTGTTGCATTCAATACATTGTTGTTGTATATTTATTCTACGAAAAGGGGAGCGATGAAAGTTATGATTGGAAATTGGGTCGCAAGTATTGAAAGTTTGAGTAGCACTGCCGTAGACTGTTAATGAGGGAGGGTGGTGAACATTGATTATCTATTTTTAGATTTTTTTTATTTAATAATTTTAATTTATAATTGTATTTAACATGCTTTCAATGCAATTATACCAAAAAATAAATATGTAGGTATTTAACATGTCCTATAAAATTTTTTCCACACAAATCCGAGAGAAGTACACCAAAATAAATAAAATAAAAATAATCTAATGTTGCTTGTGCGGCCCTGTATTATTTGACCAACGGACCGGAGGTAGTGGACCCCTAGTGCAAAGGGGCTGGTGCGCATAAAACCTGCTCAGGCCCCCAAATCTTTCTTTGATTAGTGTGGGTTTTAAGAGGAGGTGATAACTCAGATATCGCTATCGTTATTTCTCTGTGGACACAAAATTACGATTTCCGTTGTCAATAACCCTCAAATTTCTTCACAGTGAGACAAAAAAATACCAGATCAAAGTATCGTTTCGTTTAATTTAAAATACCAAATTCAATTGATTTGATTCAATATTCTAAATCTTTTCAAATGTGTATTTCACACTTTTTCTGATTCAATGGACTTAACTCATGTGGCAGCATAGTCACATGATAATGATAACTACGTGTTTATAGCCAATCAGTTCAAAGATTCATGTGACGTCATAGTCATACGATAAAAGCAAACATGCATTTCCAGCTAATCAATTTATGCGCTTCGTTGAAGCCAATTTTTTTACCTTTTCAGAAGTTTTCTCCTAAAAAATACAAATTTGTCAACAACAATAACGCACATATGTATTTTATTTAAAAGTACATGCATACAATAAGATTTTTAAGGAAATTTTTTTATAACATTTGAACATTTTTACTCAATTTTAAAATTTAAAATTTTTTTCAAGTTTTACAAATAGAATAACTAGTACAATTAATTTGAAATCTGTTTTTAATTCAATGGAGAATACGTGTTTGTCTCTACCATTTGACCTTCAGGACGTGAACCCACTGATTGATTATCCATTGACATCACACTTTAAAGCAGCATTAGAGTGTTAAGCATGATTTAAATCATGTATTTAAAATGAGATAACATTGTGATTTTAAACCGAGGTAAAATGAAGCGGAAGTTACTCGAACTGGTATGCCACTCACCAAATTTCCTCACTACGTCATTGTGAAGACTTTAAGCCACGAGAGTGTTTAAGGTATCCGACTACCCTAAAACCATGATTTTTTTTCAAAAATTGGCAAATTTTTTTATGACTTTATTTTATAGACCATTTTATTAACTTAATAACTATACCAAGTACTTTATTTTCCCTCCACTAGAACAAAAACTACAAGCGTTTTAGTAAAAGCAAATGTCTTAACTTTACACAAGATGTCAAACTTTAAAATGCATTTTACTCGAAATGTGTTTTTTTTTTGAAAAACTCAAACGGGGACCGCGATTGCTCAAAAAGTTTTGAAAATAATTAGCTGAAATTTTTTTCTTATGTTCTGCATAACAGTAGAAGTGTTTTGATTCTCAGATTTATCAATAACTGTTTTATTTCAAAATTTGCAGTTCTTTATGTGAATTAAGTCAATGTTTTTTAAGCCTGTATAATGACTTAGATGTGCTCTAGTTTTTGTAAAAATTAAAATATCTCTTATCGTGAAGGTCACTTCAAACAGGAATAACAAAGTAACACATCAAAATTGAATAATTGAGAATTTGTTCATAAAATCTTTGTACAGAGCGGGCCCCGTTTAGGTAATTTTTCGTACATTTTTACTAGTTTTTTCCCATTTTAATAACAATAATTTTTTTCTTTTACCAATTTTAGGTTTTTTTTCTTAAAATATACTAAATAAATATAAAAATCTCAAAAAGATCTCCATATCTCCTTTTTTTCAAAAAAAAGTTGTCGCAAGTAGTCGGATACCTTAATGGCATAAGTCTCGTTATTGAGAGAGACAGATATTCAGTGGTACCTTTGGGGTGGAGCTCACACACGCGACAAAACTGTAACAACATCGATCGGAAACTCATTGGCATGACTAACGTGCACTTAATCCTGATTCACATAGAAGTTGTTCTTATACTGGAGAGATATACGTCAAAATAAATCTACGACTAGACAAAATTATTTTGAAAAATTAACTATATATATATATATATATATTTAATGGGTTTTTTTATCATGTGAATTTACATTACATTTAAAAAAACAACATGAAAATTGTAAATTTTCTGATTTCTGTATATGAACAAAAATACTTCAAAATAAATAAAATTTTCTATTAACTTGATTCTACATATATATTGCAGTTTTACAGTCCACACCATCCAAGGAAAGAAAATTTTGAAAATATAAATTTTACACATAAAATATTATTGTTATCGAGACGTCATTAAAACTAAATATTATTTTACACCATAGTGGGACATTTTTATCTACAAAAATATTTTATTTTTTTATTTTTCCGTCCTTCCTCTCTGGCACGACAGCCCAGCGTGGGTCATGGCCTTCTCAAAAAGTTTTTCCAACCCAACCTTCTTCCTGCAAGTGCTGTCCAATTCCTAGTTCTTAAAACTAGGAGATCTTTTTCTATGCCATCAATTCATCTGAGATTTGGCCTGTCCTGTTTTTTTAATTTTTAGTTAGTGTAAATCTAAGATTTTTTAACCCTTTATCTACCGCATCATGATTTACTGCAGTTTTTTTCATGTAATACTTTTTTTTAATCAATTCATTGAAAATTAAGGGATATGCAAAAACAAAATACTCAACTTTGAGTTAATTTATTAGAGATAATTAACTAATCAAAGATATTCAACTGTAAAATTAATTATATACACTGTTCACTTAAAGTAAATAGTCAAATCGTTTTTAAGGTCTTCATTAACATACAAAAAGTAAGACACTTACATTTTGACATTAACCTTGTTTTTGGAACAAATATAACAATCTTCACAATCCACTGAAAACGCCGTCAGCTGAAAACACAACTTCTGCAATAAAACTATTCGCCATATCCGCTAAAATACTCATCATAGAGCCCGTGCTGCCATTTATCTTGGAAGAGTGGATTTAAAAAAAAATATGCCTGCTATATAAATATCGTCAGGGCATTCGTAAAAATGGTTATTCTGTGTCATTTTAAAGTGAGCGGTAGTACCGACGGTAGATAAAGGGTTAAATAATAAATGTATAAATAGTAAATAAGACTGATACACAAAAATATTCTTAAAATATATAATCATCTTAAATAACTTTTATTTTTTTATTTTAATTGAAGGAAAAAAATATGAGAAAGGAACAAGAGTAAGAATTAAGCAATTCTGTCACGAATGCTGGATCTTTTTAAAGTTCGTTGTCTAAATTATCATTGCAGGATGCAACGTTATATTTAGCTATTTCCACAAGACCAGACCATTACAGACACAACAAAGTGCATTCAACAACACACTAAAATTTTTCGGTATAACTGTAGTTGAACTTGAAACATTGTTTTACTTAAATTATAGATAATACTTTTTGGAACAAATTTGTATGTATAATCTATGTCTTTCAAAAACGAACTTTATATATAAAGTGTTTATGAGAATACATATTTTTGAAGCAATAAAGAGAAATTGATTTTTGTCTCACATTTTAAAATGTATCTAAACTTTTACTTTTCTAAAAAAATTAATAAAGACAAGTAATTTGTTATACTTCTTTTTAGTTTTGGAACAGAAACCTTTATTATAAGCCTTAAAACTAATGTATACTTTTAAAGAAATGCCAATGTTTATATATATATATATATATATATATATATTTATATGACATAATTTTATAAACCTTTATGAATGTACTTTAGTAAGGAATAATTTCTCCATACCCAATAAACATTTATGAATTCTTATATAGTTATCCGCTTTAATAGTTCAACAGTTTTGGTTACATATTAAGTAGATTAATACTTGATACAACCTTTTACCAGCAAGTTTGAAATTCAGTCAACCGTAACTATGTGAGTCTATGTCTTTCTCTGACTTAATCCCTTGTAGAAAGAAATTGGGATTTCTTGAGGGAAAACTTCGTTTGAAAATTCCTTATTTACTAAGTGGTTATTGCTAAGTGATCCATTCCCAAATGAAAAAAAATATTGAACCATTTATCGAACACATTAAATTAAATGAACTGTATGAAACTGTGTATCGAATTACTTTTGTGGAAAATGGTAAAAGAAAAGTAAAATGACTATCCAAAATCAGAAGTTCAACGGGAAGGAAAAAGAATTAAATCCGCAATATGTTCCGCTCTTTGAAGTTTGTCTTTAATATCGATACGTTATGGTATAAAAAAATCGATCATGATACATTAAACTGCAATTTATGAATAACATTTCGTTGAAGAGTGTATTTCTTTTTTCTACTAAGTCGCAAAAATCTTACCTAAAAGGAAGTCAATTTTCTCACTTTAAAAAGCAATTTGGCCATGGACTTATGTAAAATGTATTTTGAATGCGTTTCCATGGGAATAAGTCCCAACCGACATTGAGTTTAATGTTTCTGAGAAAAGAAAATTATTGAAATTCTATCCTTTCTGAATTTCAAAAACCTCACAAGTGGAATTCTTTAACCGGAAAAAGACATTTCAATAATAATAACAAAATAATAATATAGTGAAAAAGTTTCATTAAGATGGTTTTTAACGTAGAGAGAATAATAGCTAACTGTTAAATTAATATGGAAAAAAGACAAGATGAAATTGCCATTTTAGTTTTGAATAAATGAAGTTGTTAACTTTTTATATAGAAAAAAAGTAAAATAGATATACTAAGGACACAAACTATATGTTTCTTACAATTTGTAAATAAATAAATGCAATTTTAAAGAGATTAAATATTGATTTTTTCCCCAGAAATTTACTTATAGACCTTCAACTCTATTTTCATGGAGTCTTCATAGAATAAACTCAAGTCTTTCAAGATCTGTGATGTCATATTCACTTTTAATGAAACTGAATTCCATATGAAAATGCACATTTAAGTACAAACAAGTTTCATATCGTAATCCAGCTTCCTTGCTATGGAAACTTTCATTCATTGATAAATACTGCACACAGCTTGAATTTTAAAGAAATATAGATTAAAAAAAAGAGCGAAAAATAAATTTAATTCTACTAAACGTGTGAATTTTAGTTTATGCATTTTTTTTTTATTAACGGTCTTATTTTGAAGCCGCAAGTGAGCTGTTGACGAATCTCGTAATTTTGAATAAATATGCTTTGAAAAAAACGTGACAATCAATAAGAACGAAAATAATTATTTAATTATGTATATTACTTTTTATTTGAAACATTTAAATGACCGCGGTAACTTAGTGGTCAAGGTAATGGACTCGAGACCGGTATGTCATGAGCCCAGAGCCACCGAAGACCCGCTGTATTAGGGAGCAATGCACGTTAAATCGGTCGAAAGCTCAAACATCCTCCCGTTGGTGTGGTGTGGTAGTTAGGAGGTGGGGGAGCCAGTCAGATGTCGTCCTCGTCACTTGACTATGGACCAAAATTACGAGATCCGTCACCAAAAGCCCTCGAGTAGCTGAACAGTGCGACGTTAATATTCATTCTTCTCTCACTAAAGACTTAAATATCTTATTACGAGTTTTATAACATGTATTTCATTATAAATAAATTACTTGTGATACAGTTGCTTCATTGTCTTGCTTAAAAATATATATTCTATGTATAATTATAAATCCAAAAAGTGGCTTCTCCAAATTTTTTTAATATTAAATTTTTAATTTTATTGTTAGTATGATCTATTGAAATCAAAGTTGAATCAGGTAAGGCGTTCTGATTAGGTTCTTTTTGTGCTATTTATTCACTAAGAATACCTAAATGAAATAATTAAGTAAATTAGAGCTGATAGGAATAGGAATTTCTTAACCTCTCAAATTTAACTAATCATTAAAACATTAGAATTATTTTCGTAATATTTTTAATTTAGTAAATTATGTTAAAAGATATTTTTGAAGTTGTGTTAAATCGCAGTTAAGTAGGGAATTAATTTTGGATATAAATATGATTTGGTCAATATCCCCCGTCAGCAAATATCTGCAGAAATTGTGCAGTTTTCGCTAATTATTTTTCAAAAAGTTTTATTTCTGTTTATCTTGGTAATGTTCTTTTATTACTATCATCGTGAAATTTTACGTTGAGAAAAGAAGCATTTAGTTTAACTAAGCAGCTCTCGGAACAGCTATTTTGAATATATAAATGCATTCCAAGATGAAAAAAAAAATAAACTGCTTTCGAAATGGAAGATACTTTTATCTTATATAAACGTATTTTAGTAATTATATTTGAAGTAAAAATTTTTTAACAACCTGAACTTCAAAGGATATTTAAATCTTTTTCTTATTTTTTTTTTCTTTTGGAAAAAAGTCATTGTAATTATGTTGGAGCCAGTTACTTTGAGGCAAAAAGTTTATTTTTTCAACATAGCAACAGAAAAGACACTCATATGAAAATATAAAATATTCGTTTCATGTTAAAGGAGAAATCTTCATTTCTTTTAACATATATGCTGCATTTTCAAAGTATTTTTTTTTAAAACGACCGACCATATTTAATAATGTAACAGCAATTAGGGATTAACTTATTTATTTAATTTATTCAAGAGTTTCAGAAGAATTTGAAAAAAAAAATTACCAATGCAATGAAGTCTGTAGTATAAATAAAATGAATTGTGTTTTCTTATAATTTTGTTCCCTTTTGTATTCATTGCGCCAATTTTTGTGTTGTTTTGTTCCAATTCCATCAATTGTACTTTATCCAACTGAAATGAATCAATGACGCATTAATGTTGTGTGCGGAACAGTGGATAGTGTAAAACTCAACAATTTTGCTTAATTTAATCACAATATCTTAATGGTAAATATGCTACCCAGGAGCAGAATAACTAAACAAAAAACATATCTAAAATGATAAATATTTACATAAATTTAGCAAACAACTACCAGACATTCAGTCTGGTTTAAATTCCAAGAGGAGATCCACACAGATAGCATTACATATAATATACGTGTCTTTTTCAAATTCACAGATTCTGATCAAGACATATAATATCCCAGTCATTGTTACACATTACTATTGTACACCCATCTCCCGTATATTTGAGATCTCATCATTCTATGTTGTTACTTCAGATACTTTTACCTCTTTCATGCTTGATGGTACATGTGTTGTACCAACAATCTTTATTCGCTTAAAGTTTGGTGGTACGTAAAACTTACCACTTGTTTGAATGCTTCAGAAGTTAATGTTAGATGATACACATTCTTTGAACCACCACAGAGGTCAACTCTTAGCAGTTACTCAAGTTTCAAACAGATGTCAGAAGCTAATTATGTGCAATGGGTTAATACAGTAGTTCTTCATTCTTTGATCAGCTGTGAGTTTGTTGAGTGGTATTTTTTGGAAGTGACAGTGTTGTGCATTTTTAAGTGTAAATTAAGCGAGTCTTGTGAAATTTGATACAAGTCATGCAATTACATATATTATGTAACTAAATAAATCAATATTAAAATAATTAGCATCTCGCATGTGCATTGCTAGATGAAAATGTGAGAGTCCAAAAAATGTACCACCACACTATTAAAAGCATCTTCTTTACACAAATTCAAAATGCATTCCACTTATTTTTTTCATAATAATGAGCATGTTTATTATGCCAGATAGATTGGTTGTAAGTTACAATTTTTAATAATAATAATAATTATTATTATTAAATTATAATACATACTTACAAAATTACACTAATGTAATGAATGAGCTATAGCTCATGTTCATGGAAAAATAGATACGGCTAATACACTTATTATATATGTTGACAAAATAAAAACTAGGTAAAATAAAATAATGTATATAATATTAAAAATGTATAGAATATTAAAATAATGTATGGAATATTTAAAAAGTTAAAACTAACATTAGTTAAAATAGGGCTAACCTAAAATTAAGCTTGCAACATTAGATTAGGAAAAACAGAAAAGATTTTAATATATAAGGTGAAAAATATCATAAGATGAAGAAGTGTGTATATATTTATTTCCCAGCTATAAAATAACTAGCTAAAGCTACCATTGTGTCTAGGGAGGAAAAATTCATGCTTCAAGAACTACCATGCTGCTTGAAGCGTGGTGTTCAAAATATGTACCACCTATTTTTTAGAACTTAGGATACCATTTATTTAAAAAGTAATTAATATTATTAATATGTTCCAGCGTTTTTGTATAATAATTATAGTTTGTTGATGTCTATCTAAAATATTTGTAATTATTTCGCTCTGGTGCATTATTTTTGTCAAAATTTCAGCGCATGAAGGAGTTAAATAGCGATTTTTATTTTTATCTCAAAGTTCCTTCACAAGATAAGGTTTCCAATCCATGGATTAATTGAAAACGGGTGAAAAATTACTACCCATTGAAACCACATTTCCTTTAAGGGGTTAATACTAATAAGAATTAAAAAATGAAGAGATTACGTTTCTTTGAATGACGGAAGCGGAAATAGTGTGGTCATCAATGACAGCTCATAACCAGCATTACTGCTACGTAATCAACGGCTCTTGTAATGATACATTAAAGAGCCATACTGTAACTAAAATGTGATGCGCATTTGAATTATGTAGGTTTAAAATCGTCAATCCTCCGTGTAGAGAAATGGATGCCCGTTAAGTCTGTCGATGCTCCAATCCCTCCCACAAGGGTGGATTGAACGTTTGGAGTGTTGAAATTGGATTCATATATCCCCTCTTCACTTAAAATAGGTCAAAACAATGGAAACTCCAACTCCATCAGTCCTCGTATTCGTCCTAAAAGTAATGTTAATTACCACTTAATATTGTTGAATACAATAAGACCCCGCTTATATATATATATATATATATATATATATATATATATATATATATATATATATATATATATATATATATATATATCTAAAGCGAGGTATACGTTCCATCAAAGTAGAGCGTAACATGGAACAGCGTTAAACGAGGTTATCTCATCATGTAAATCAGGGGTGTCCAACTCGTTGCCCGCGGGCCGTATGTGGACCACCAGTACGTAAGTTGCGGCCCACCGACTCTTTATAAAAAATTTAAAAAAAATTATTTTTAAAATTTTTTTAAATATATGTATATCAGGTTTTTTTAAGGTTTTTTCATTTTGAATTTTATGTGAGGGGAAATTTATATATATATATATATATATATATATATATATATATATATATATATATATATATATATATAAATCTACACTGTATTTGCCTGTTACGTGTTCTTGTTTTAAAATAAATCCTTTTTGATAGTAGAAATGTCCTTTAGATTAAAATAGATTTATATTTTATCAAACAATTACATTTGATTTTTCTATAATAAATTACTTTTTTAATAAATTCTGAATTACGTTATGCATATCCTTTACTTTGAATGGTACATGATTCTCTGTTTGTGTGCATTGCTGTTTCATTTCTCCTCTTCCTTTTCTGTTTGGGGGACCCAAAAAAGCAAGAGACAGTCAGAGATGTTTTTTAAAGTTTAAAAAAATTCAGGACGGTTAAGACAAAGAACAACGTATACTTAATCGCTTGCGAATGACAGCAAAATCAAACTTCAACAATGAGTAACGAAAGATCAATTCAAAAGGAACACCGTAATTTTTAAGAAAATGGCCACTGTAATATTCCCATGATAAAAACAAAATTATCACCCATGATAAAAACAAAAAAAATCATAATATTTGTTACTGTACAATCGTTATATTATATAAATTTATACTTACAATAACGTCAACAATTGTTTGAAACGATAAAAATACTTTCATATAATACCGCCGGAACGAAGAAACACAGATAAACTGCTTCGGATATCGTATACTTAATCGCTTGCGAATGATAGCAAAATCAAACTTCAACAATGAATAACGAAAGATCAATTCAAAAGGAACACCGTAATTTTTAAGAAAATGGCCACTGTAATATTTTAAACATTATTTGATCATTGCATTATTATATTATCTAAACATTATTATATTATTTATGTCTGTATTCATGAAAAATAATGAAAACAATGATAATAATTCATTCTGCTTTAAATTTTCACTGCAACAAATGTTTTTTGTTTCCAAACCGGATGTAAAGGTACATATTTTTATGTGCGGCTCGCGAGATTATAATGTTTTTCCGAAGTGGCCCGCAAGGTTATTTGGGTTGGACACCCCTGATGTAAATAATGGGGTTAGGGGAAAATGGGTAGAAAATTGGTCAGGTATTTTACCACTAAATTTATTAATTATTTTTTATAACAATAAAACAAAATTTATTTCTTACAAATATAGAAACATGACAAACGAATATGCATATAAAATAAATAAAATTCTAAGTCAGTATGTTTACATTTCAGATCATTCAGTCTCTTCTGTATTTCTAATTTTTTGCCATTTTACCAAGAAGGTAGATTGGCTTAATGGCATTTTGCGTTCAATTTCGTTGTCAATCCATATAGAAAATCCTTTTTCCATTTCCTCTATTGTATTATTTATATGACGGGTAATTCTAGTTGCACAGCTTGTTGTATTTGCAGTTACCGATGACAGTATTTTTTTTATTTTTAAGAATGGTCCTTATTGTTGAAGTTGCCAAATGTGTGCAATGCAGCACTAATTTGAGATTGACGTTCACGAGTATCTAATAATCTAATCACTTGCATTTTAGTTTCTAGTGAAAGGCTTTTATGCTTTATTTTCCTGTTTTTTATTATCACCCATGATAAAAACAAAAAAATCATAATATTTGTTACTGTACCATCGTTATATTATATAAATTTATACTTACAATAACGTCAACAATTGTTTGAAACTATAAAAATACTTTCATATAATACCGCCGGAACGAAGAAACACAGATAAACTGCTTCGGATATCGTGAAGCCTAACGCTGCGTGCTGTTTCGGGGAATCCCACAATTCAAATAAAAGAGCGTTAAATCGAAGCAGCGCTAAACGAAACAGAGTTAAGCAAAGTCTTACTGAATTTCTTTTGCTTTTTTTCTAAATAAATATCCAGGAATCAGGCCAGATTCATCAACATCAGACTATGAATTCAACATTTTTTTAAATCTCAGAAAACTTATATGCCATCCTTTACTTGAGTTAAACAACGAAATTAAATCTCCATTTGAAATGCACAAAAATAATTTTAAATGTCTAGGCTGGTCAACTAGTGAGTTGATAGAGGACTAAGGCACCCATTATTAACATCACGGAGAAAGGACGCTATTCCTTTATGAATAATCAACATATGAAAGTAAGTTCTAAATTAAAAGCTTTAAAATTTAGAAAAAAAAACAATTACCAAAAGATCAAATGTGACATATTTAATAAAGTTAATTTTACATAGAAGTATACTATTCAATGAATGATTTAGAGGTAAAAAACCATTTATAAGTAATTTTTATTCCATGAATATAAACGTAGCATAAATAATTATTCGCTAACAATTTATTTATATTTTTGTTGACGAATACTCTTTAGGATGTTTACCTTTTCATAAATAAGAGAGTGTCTTTAAGTGAAGGAATTTGAATATCTTGCACTGAGTTTTTCAACTCAAATAAAAAAATATGTTTTGTAATTTAAATCCTTTTTCAACTGTCTTAGAGTGAAATTTTTTGAAAACAAATTGGAAAATTCTGTTCACTTCAATGTACCATTTATTTGCATAAACATACAAAATAACATGACAAAGGCATAAGCAAACTTCTCCAAGTAAAAATATTTCGAAAAAAAATTCAACTACACAGAAGCATTTAAAGTTTCACCAGTTATCTTTACTATTTAGAACTTCTAAATATATAATTTACTCTTAGAAATGTTTGTTAATTTTCTTAAATTTTTAATATTAGTTTTATTTAAAAGTAATGAAATATGTATCAAATAATGAAAAAATTGATACATTTCTTTATCATTGCTTTTTTAAAAATTTTAACACGTATTTTCCCAATGTTTTCATAACTATTTGATACTACAAATAAACAACTAAAACAACCATAAAAATACATTCTAAAGTAGGAGGAATATAATATTTAGATAAAAACGTTTTTCAAAGTTAGTTTTTAATATTTTGGATGTCCCAAAGAACTTTGGCGAGAAACAATTTTATTGATTTAGAAAAAGAAGTAAAAATTTCCTCGCACAATGGAATCATGTATACAAATTAAAATGACATATAAAAAAATTTGTAGCAACCTTCTTCCACCAAAAAAGCAATGATCTTACAAATACTTTACAAGAAATGATGTTGTACAAATTGTTTTCTTTAATCACCGAATGCTTATGATAAAACAGAGCCTAAATTGAGACAATATTTTTGTTATATCATTCCATTTTCAATACTTAACTTATACGGGTGTAGTTTTAGCAACTTTTGTTACACCTCTTAAGATATAATTACTTTATAGATAAATAGATTGTTTATCAGCATGCTAATACAAAACCACACACAGGCAATTGGTGACTGACTTTATAAATATGAACTGTGGTCAAGTGAAGAGGACTAACGTGAGCCAGTATCCAATGGGCTCAATTCATGAAGTCACGTGATAAAAACAAACACGTGTTTTCCATTGAATTCAAAACAAACATTAAACTAATTGTACTTGTTGTTCTAGTTGAAAAAAACTCGGATAAAATTTCAAATTTCATATTTGGTTAAAGATGTTTAAATGTTAAGAAAAAAAATTTCTTCAGAAAATGATTTTTTAAATAAAAAAATCCTATTTTTTATGTTTATACTTTTAAATAAAATGCATTTTGTACACATATGTACTTTTTAAGGGGACTTGGCACCCTTTGAGCAAACTTCTTTATTTACGTATTTAAAAATTATATTTTAGCATTTTATACAATGTTTCTATTCAAGAAAATGTTACCAGATGAAAATTTTCATATATTATTCACACAATTTTAAAAATTTTAATTTTTTGAAGAAAATTGGGAAAGATTTAAAATCCTACTCCTTTTGTAAAAATTAATTTTTTGACCTGAAATTTTTTATAATACTCTTATGGATGATCTAAACAACTTTAGGGATCGATTTTAGAATAACTTCATTCGTTTTCGAGAAAAAAAAATAAAATGTTGATATACAGGCTAAAAATCAACGAAAAAGCCAACATGTCTTACATTTTATTTTTTAAAAAAGTATTCAGTTTATAGCAAAACGGATCCTTAATTTTATTACATGCTTTATTTTCAACACGCAAGAAAAAAATGGAAGTGATTGGTAAATAATTGTCGAAGGAGTAGCATTTTGAATGCACTAAGGTTTCGAAAAACACAAACTGAGAAAAACAGGTTTAAAGTTTATAATTCTGAAAAAATAATTATTATAAGCTTAATTAAACTTAAAATACCACTTTAAGATATTACTTATACGTTTTTCTTTAAAATAATTGCATTTTCATATTTTTTGAACCCACACATTTTTATAAATGATCAACTTTTAGAGAGTACTAATTGCCCATGAAAATTCAAGAAAAATGTAAAAATTTTTTTTTTCTGTCACGACAGAAATTTTAGCTGTTTTTCTTCTTATAATATTAAAGTATTACATTTGTATGAAAAATATATCAGGAAGAAGAACTGAAATTATATAAAATTATTAATATAAAATGCCTTATTTTAAAAATTTTACATGCACATATTTCTCGAGGAAGAAAAATTACATTATTGTATTGCCTCGGAAATATTCTGCTTTTAATACTACACATTCTTTTTTATAGTTATTATTTCTATTTCTGAAATAGATTTTTTTTTATCATAAAGCATTTTTTAGCTTTTTTCTTCTAAAAAGTGGGTGTGGTGAATTGCCTAATTTGTTTTCAAATGGAGTTTTAGTCAACTTCTAACTTTCCGACATGCACAAGTGATATATCAATCGAAAGATAATAATGCAAAGAATAAGATTAAATGAAAATAAAAAAAAACGATAAGTACCAAGTCCCCCTTAAGAGAAAGTTTCTGCAAAGAGCTAAACTTGGCAACACCGGAGCGCGTGATCCGATTAGTTGTAAGCACTAGATAGTTTTTATCGTGCGGCTATGACGTTGCATGAGTTTTTGAATTGATTGGCTGGAATCACGTGGCTTTCACTATCATGTGACTATGACGTCACATGAATTGAGCCCATTGTAAGTTACCACTCTACACCTCCTTGAAGATTTTGAGATTCTACAGATTTTACATGAATCAATATCTCTACACAGTGGAATGTAACTCGTTGAGGAATTGATGTAAAATATATTTCAGGCTGAGAATAAATATTTCATGTCACGTAAGTATACAGTGATACCTCGAAATTACGCGATATTTGGGACTAAGTGATAACCGCGCAAACAGAATTCACGTAAGTTGGGGTATAATTTCCCATATAAATTGTTTTTAGTTGGGGACGGAGACGAAAAAAAAAATAATTTTGAAAGACACGGAAGAAAATAAGGTAAAGAAAATAATAAATTTAGATAAAAAACACAAATACAAAATCACAAACCAAAATTATTTTGATGCAAAAGGTTTCATCAAATCATAGCAAGTTGTCTGCCAGGTCAATTTTTTTGTCTCCAAACTGTATCATGCAAATAATTTTTTGATTCCTTGTTTTTGTTGAAAAAATACGCTCTTTTCATAGAAGTATGTATTTTCTAAAATTTGTCACTCTTTTTCAATTAAACTGAGGTCTGTCGTATTTCTAATCGTCATTCGATCTTCTTATTAAACTGGATCTATAGACTCAAATTCTTGCGCTTACGCATACATTTCTATGAGTCCATCAATTGTGAACTCCTAATTGCGGGAATCCAGTAGTTCTTGAATGCCATCACTGTTCTTTTCTAAATCTATTTGCCTAGCAAGCTCGATAACTTCTCCAATCGAATTACCAATTTCATCAGGCTCTGGCAATAACTCCGCCCAAGTTTTAATGATAAAAAAAATCAATGAGTTTTGAAAATCGCGTAAGAGTCTGAATTCGCGTAAGTCGGGGTATTACTGTATTTTCAAGTAAGTTGACGAAAAGAGAATATACTCCTCAAATATAACCTTGAAAAAATGTGAAAACTATTTTTAAATCCGAAAATCAGATTTCAAGAAACATTAATAGATGATTTTACTTATTGAAGAATTAAAATGGAAAGTTTGAAACCTTAGAAAACTTTGAGATGGAATATTTAAAATTTTAATACATAGTTGTATAACCAACATGACAAAAATTGTTACATTTCTTATATCTGTTATATCTCCAATTGTACTTTGAAATTCTTGCCACGTAAAGTGACTTTCAAAGAGGGACAAATTCTCAAACAGTATGAATAGTTGAACTGAGAAAAGAGATTCGTTCTCAGTAGAAAACGTTTCTTTTTTTAAGACTTTGGTTTTGTTATAAGAAAACATGTGGTCATGGAATACAGAATAGTATGAATTTAGAAAAGGGAATACAAAAAAAAATTTTTTTTCACTGAAGAATCAACACGTATAGTATCACTAAGTTTGAAAATTCACAAAGGGTATCAAGATAACGATACTAAATCTTTTAATAAAGATAAATCAGTTTTTTATTTAATTGTGACGTTTTCTGAAAAGAGTAGAAAAGTGCCAAAAAACACAAGGAAACAGTACATTTTAAAGTTTTTGTTTTCTTAATTTTAATTTTCTGCATACAGTAATACTGATTCACGGATATTCATTTTTAGACGGAATTAAAATATGTAGTTGCCTGAGAGAGAGAGAATATATATATGAATACATATTTCTTCTTTTTCTATTTAAATATCAGGGATAAAATATACCGAATGATTTGCATTACGAAAATGCCATGTCACATTCAAAAAGACATCTGTTCAGGAAAAAACTCATTTTGTGTGTTCCTGTTCTGAAACAAGGGTTAGCTTCCTATTACGGTAGATAAAAAAAAAATATTTTTTTTTCAGAAATTTAAATCTTACCTATGTGAGAAAAGATGTTTTCTGTCATAAAAATAAAGGAGAAAATAAAAAAAGAAAATAAATTTTTTATGTTAAGTATAGCTACAAGGAGAATTGAGTTTAGGTATTTCATTTTCTCTTTATGATAAAAGCAAAATTCTTTATGATTATCAGCAAATCGGGTCAGTCTATGACAAGCACTGTTTAGTTCGAACATTTCGTGCAAAAGAATTCATAAAGGGTGACAAACGATACCAGATCTCCATAACAATGCCTCTCGTGAAGCCCAAATGACCTTAAAAAAATTCGTTGAGAAGTGTTGGAACACCCACTGTACAGTCTGGATTGGTCTCCTTCAAACCTTCCACACCTTTTTCCACTCAAGAGAGCATTACGTTTCTATTCGGATGATGAGGTGAAGGAAGCTACGCAGGACTTCATCGAGAATCAACCACAATCTTTCTACAGCGAAGACGTAGACCTACTATCGAAACCATTGGGCTTGTGTGTGTTTCAACACGCCCAAGATGATTTATTTTAAATTCCAATAAAGGTATTATTTTATTCAACCTGTCCACTTTTCATTTGGGCAACCCTTATACACTGTATTAACTACTATTAAGTTCTTATTTGTCAATTATCATCGTTTTGGTTTATTAATATTGTTGAAACATAATTGTATTTTGCGTCTAAAATCATCTAACGGAACTTGTCTTTTTCCATTTTTTTTAAATTGTAACCCCTTTGTTGCAATATTAAAATTTAAAAAATTATTTTTTAACATTATTTTTCTATTTATCTTAAGTAGGTTCCGATAAATATAATAAATTTTTTCCTCCTATAACCGCGATCCACCCTATTATGCATATAATTCTTATTATCTAGTTAAAAATTTATTTATGATCTGTATACCTGATAATATCTAAGAAACCATTTTAATCTTGATAATATAACGCATGAAAAAAAAAACACCGAATATTGAAGAAAGTTTTCCAGATATTTCTTTCTTTTTTTATACTATTAAATACATTAATCATTGTTTCTTTCGAGTAAACTCCACTTAGAAAAAGACTTTTTCCATTGCACGCAAATAATTGTTCTCAATCAAGTAAATTGAGTCTCACTTTTTTGATTTACAACTTTGTAAGAAAAAGATTGAACACTGAACACGCCTTTTTCAAATTGCATTTGATTGATATTAACCTGGAAGTAGTCTCTACCATTTAAAATACAATGGATGCTAGTCGATTGGGAAAACTCTATTTAGAGTGAGAAAATTGGGATATGTTCAGAGCCGATTTACACGTTTTCTCACTTTCCTCTATCTGATCAATACTAAAAATAAAACGACAGTATCATAAGGTTGTATACAAGCTTGGTGAACTGTATCATTATCGATTTTTCTTTATCGTTAAACGTCGACAGCAAAGGCACAAAAAAGGTGAGGGTCACTTTTTCCAGATCAATTCCTTACTCACACCCCTCACTAAGCCTTTGACTTTTTTTTATCGATGTTTCTCATTCTACTCTATAAGAAAATTTTTCTCAGTAAGGAATAGAAATGACTTTTGTAAAATATATAATTCAATAGTTTCACTCAGTTTGAAACTGAAAGTTTATAATTCCCCCCAACGAAACAATTAACCATTCAATTATGTGATTTCAAAATGAATTTTTATAACTATAAGGATATATTTCTAATTTAATTTTTCTATAAAGTTTACTTATTTTCACATTGTTTGAACCAGGATATCATATTAATGAGGGTGTCGACTCCAGTGGCTTGGATACCACTAAAGTCCCGCCATGTAGGGGAGCGATGCCCATTAAATCTGTCGAGAGCTCTAACGTTCTCCCGTTGGTGTGGTGTGGTAGTTAGGAGAGAGGGTGCCAGTTCAGGTATCATCCTCGTCACTTGACCATGGTTCAAAATTACAATGTCCGTCGTCAAAAGACCACGTGTAGCTAAACAGTGCGGCGTTAATATTCATCCGGTGGCTTGGAGGTAGCGTGCCCGCATCATAAGCGCAAGATTGTGGATTCGATCCTGGTGGAGTCGATAGATTTTCTGAATGTGAAAACCGTAGACATACATGTCATATGAATATGTGGTATGTAAAAGATCCTTTGAGTATCAATTTGACTCTGGTATACTCTGCAAAATTTAATCACGGCAACATTTAGCGTCTGACGAGATCTTTAATTACATTAATTCAAGTGTCCAAATTTGAGAGCCGCCGCTATAGATGGGGCCACCACTGAAAGGGCGCTCGCATTTGAGGATTTACCGTTTTTATAAAAACTTATTTTCTAATATGTAACTCATTAGGGAAAAAACATTAAGGCTTGTTTGCTGAATATTTACTGACAGTCTCTTTCTGAGCGATACCTAAGTCTGAATCACTAACAATGTGTTTTTTAATTTTGAATCATGGCAAAAAATTAACTTAGAATAATCTTTTTTCAAAATGTTCTCCTTTTGTGAAAAATGGTTCCATTATAATAATATTTTGCCTGTATATAGCTCAGACCTCTCAACAGAAGCGCAACTAGAATTTTTGAAAAAATCACATTATTTTTCGGAGTTACAACCAATTGCAATAATTATCAGCGAATTTTTCTTAAAATTTCTCCCATCTGTTGTAGTAAAAAATATGGATAAATCCACTTCTGAGTTATATATTTCAAAAATTCTTGTTCATCCTCTGTACAGATGTTTGAGCTATATACAGGCAAAATATTATTATGATAGAAGCCTTTTTCATAAAAGGAGAATGTTCTGAAATTGGGTCATGCTATGTTCATTTTTTGTCTAAATATTGTACTTAAATAATTTTTTATTGTAATACTTTTCTTAAAACAATTTTATCTACTTTTTCTAATCTAAGTAACACTGAATATCATAAATATTATCCGATTATATGCTTATGCAAAATCACGGTTTCGAACACAGTCGGATACCTTAAAATGATTTGTCTCTTCTCTATCAAATGATGATTTTTTTTAGTTTCTTTTGTGTATATATTTTTGGGGCAGAATAGAGGACATTACTTACATTTTTTAATACTACTTTAATTACATTTATATCTGAGAAAAGTATAATATCTTACTTTATTGAATTATGTTTTTTAAACACATAAGTGATCCAGTTTTGATTGCTAATGAATAAAAACATAAGTTCTGGAACATTTCAAATGAGAAACTTTCATTGTCCGTCAAATAACTGTATTTCTGTCTTAGTCAGTGTGTGTTACACTTTCAACTTACGAGACCCAGACCCAAATTTCAATAATAATTTTCATTGCGCCTCCCTTCATCAAAAAACAATACATTGAATGCAATAATAATGTACTTTGGCGTAAGGCTGAAATATACGTACAAATTACCTAGATAAGTATTAAATTGTGTATATGTCAAGCCCGTTGCAGTCACTGGTAATTATTTAACATGTTCTTAGTTTAGTGTTTATAAAAAAAACTAATTATCAAATACATTGTGCAGTACTGATATATTTATAAGCATATTGTATATTGTATCAGTGTAAATGTGTATTTTATTTTTTATTTTGTCAGAATTGTTTCCTTTCAGAAATTAATAACTTTTTACTTTAACTTTTGAATTTTCGATATCTTCGTGCCCCCCAGGGCACGCGTCCCAAAGTTTGAGAAACGCTGATAAAAGGATGAAATATTATTATTATAGAAGCATTTATCGTAAAAGGAGAATGTTTTGAAAATATACCATCCTTTCTTAATTTTTTGCCTAATATTGCATTTAAATGTTGTTTTCTTCTAATAATATTCATGAAACAATTTTATATGTATATTCTAATCCAACTGACCCTAATATATAAATACACACACACACACACACACACGCGCGCACACGCACACACACATACACACACACATATATATATATATATATATGTATATTTATATGGTTTTTAAAATCACAGAGGTAAAATCCTAGGACAGCACACTGCTGTTTTTTGCGACAAAAGGTTTTCGCCAAATGGTGCCATGGAAGAAACCGCGTTTTTCAAAATGGTATCAGAGACGCAAACAAGAGAGAAAAACGTGGTTTCTAAAATGGACCACACGGGAAACATCAAATCAAAAATAAAAAATTAAAAGCAAATTCTTTCCGCATTTCGGACATCCGTACCAAGATTCTATCAATCCTTGATTTATATAAAAACGATCTTTAATTTCTTACCTTTTATTCAAAAGGAAATCCATTTGTCATGTTTTTATGAAGTAAACGCGATTTCTAAAACTGCCTCTACAAGAATAGTGGCTTCTAAAATGCAACAGTGGGGAATTCGATGTGAATACTTTAGGTTGATGAAATACTAATCTCCACATTCCTCTCAAATTATTTTTTATATTTTGGACAACCGTACTGAAATATATTAAATCGTTCATTCATTCATAAGGCAATCATTTCTTTCTTACCACTTTCATTCAAAAGACCCATTCGTCGAGCTTCTAAAAAGAAAAATGTGGTAAAATGAAAACAGTGGTCGTCCAATGTGCAGGAGCAAGCAAGGTCTGGGGTGGAAATGACCACTGACCGTATATGGGTGATTTTGTGCTCGACCGATTTTAAGGCTACTATTTTACTCAGCTTCAAACTGGACATTTTGGCAGGGGTGCCATATTGTTAACTTTAATGCCAATTTTTTTTGGTGCCCAAAATTTTGTCGCCAAGAAGTTTGCTCTCCTAATATCCACCCCAAATTAAAAAAAACAAAAATTTTACCCCCAATATTATCTTATAATATTATATTTCCAGTTAGTTAAATACCATTAAGCCGAACCTTTGTTTAATAGCAATTTTTAAATACCAACAATTAAAAAGTATGAAGTATTTATTTTATCAATATAAACTGTCGCTGATTAAACATTGTAATTGAAACTAGGTTCACTGATATGACTATTTTTTATTTAGCTTCCTGTCAATGGGAATTAATATTTTTTTTAAAATAATTTTTATATCTATTTATATTTTAAATAATTATATCTATTTAATTTTATATAATATTTATACAGTCGAACCTCCTTATTAAGACTCACTATATTGCAAATTTTTCTATACAGCGAACTTTTCCGGGAACCAAGTACATTTCACGATTTTCTTCGTAAAATAACCTCCCAATAGTAAAGTGCATTTTCTATGTAACGAACTTTTTCTCTTGGGATTCAGTTTTTTTTTCTCCCAAATTTTAAAGTATTTCTGGACATTGCAAGTTATTCTCTCTTCTAACACATTTTATGGTGGTCATAAATCTTTCACTGGTTTTATTAGGTGCCTAACTCACAGAGAGAGAAGAATTCTGGACGTTTCATACAAGAAGTGCAAACTTTACTTTAGCCCCCCATTGCTCAATTCACTAGAAACATTTTCGGTATCCCCTTTCACCCTCAGTGGAGTTGTCTCATGTCCTAGAGCTAGTCTCCGTTCATTTGTAGTGTTGATCAGCCGTACTGGTAACTTCGTTTCTAGTGGCTTGAAAATGTCAAAACGTAAGTGCTTAAGCATAAAAAAAAATTCTTCAGAAAGGGGATAAAGGCGTCAAAAAGGCTAATGGGCAAGACATATAAAATTAATTTACAAAACGCGTCAGTCATTACTTTTTTTAATATATAGAGTTTATGAAATTAATAGATATTTTTTATGCGGCTTATAAAAAAAATTGAAATATTAACTTCTGTATAGCGAATTTTCCATGTAACGAACTTTTTTACAGAGTTTAGCTACTTCATTATATAGAGGTCCAATTGTATTTATTTTTTAAATAATTTTTATAAATACCTCCTCAATATACCGCCCTCCCCCCAAAGTTTGAGAAGTGCTGCTCAAAATATTTTAACTGTAGAAACGCTCCTGAGTGAGTGAATAGCAACGTCGCAAGGTTCAGCTACTCGAGGGCTTTTGGCGATGGTCCTCGTAATTTTGAAACATGGACAAGTGACGAGGACGACACCCGAACCGGTACCCCAAACCCCGGGTGTGTTAGCGCACATGTGCTTTTCATAGAGATAACGTGGACTTAATTGAAAACAAGAAACATGTTGAAATTAAATGATCGTTTGATATTTTACTGTCATGAATCCGTTAACAAGGGACATGCTGAACATGCTGATTGATATGGACGAGTGATGGACGGACATAGTATCAGGAATACAGAGATGGACCTGGAATGACCAATAGAAGGCGAAGTGAGATGCATCATCACAGCATCTTCCACAACGCCTGGTTCAGCTTCATGAACAAATCGACTTGTATCAAATATTATGTGTAATGTCAATGAGTATTGATAAGTGAAATATGCATGCACAGGGTGGGGCATGGAAACTTCCTGTTTTGAAAATGCAATAAAGCACACTACATATTTTATTCGACTTTTTAGTTATTTTTCTTTTACAACTCAACATTGGAACTTTGAATTTGAATTTACCCAATTGGAACTAATTTTATACCGGGGGTAATTGCGATAAGCGCTGCTTGGCGCGATAAGATCGCGCCTAGCAGCGTTTGCTGTAGTTGGAATGAAATCCAATATGGTGGCCTAACGGTAATTTAATGATACATAATAATTTTAAAGAATTGTTTTGAAATACATTGAAATGTATTTCAAATTTAAAATATATTAAGAGATTGAGAATAATCTAGATCAATCAATAAATAATGAATATCAATAATATGTAATAAAAAGTAACATGTTGTAATAATAGTATTTTAAGCAGCATATAATAATCTTATAATACTATTTTATTGTAATTATATATAATATTCATTTAGTACGATTTAACAACAGTTATTAGAATTAAAAATCACATAATATAATTTAATAGTAATTATAAAAAAAGAATAATCGTAGAATTGCTAAAAAATAAAAATAATGCATAAGATAACTCGCATTACATAATTATTAATAAATAACATAATAATTATAAATAAATAACAGTAATAGTTATAAATAAATAGTAATATTAATTATAAATAAATAAGAAAATATGTAATAATATTTATAAATAAATGTTAAAAGAAACAATTATAAATAACGAATATTAGATGATTATTAAAAAAGTAGTAATTGCATTTTCGTATCACATTATGAATAAAATAATTACATAATGTATGTTAAAATTAATTAATAATTCTAATTACAAAGTACTGAAAGCTTGCAAAATGAAACTTGCTCCGCAAGTTCCTTCAACGAATTGAATCGAACAAAGAGCGTAAAAAAAACATTTTTAAAACGTAAAATAAAACGTAAATAAACGATTTATAGCGATATTTAAAAGCACAACACTTATTCTTGTAAGAAAAAAATATTCTAGTACTCACTCATTTTAGAAATATCCATATTCGAAAATAACTGTATTAAACAGAAGAATGAAACACAAGAAAAATTACGCTGAAAATGGTTAAATTTTTACAGAAATTAGAAATTTTTATTAAAATCGTCTGGAATTAAAAGGGTTACAGCGGGAATAAACCTCAATAAAAGTTATTTCTGATGTACGTTATCCCCATGGCAACCACATCGGCAGAAGATAAAAATATTAAGGTAACCATATTGTAATGTTATCGCCCATCTTGGCGAACATAAACAACAACTTGGCGCTATTACCCCCGATATCAAACTAGCACCACACAATTTTTTACACAAAGTCTTTTAATGTGTCGCCCTTCATTATCAATACACAGATGTAGTCGATTTTAAAATCTTTGAACACAACTTTTCAAACATATATTAAAACCAGGATGTTATCAATTTCGGCTCTGAGGTTGTTTCGTAGGTTTTCCTGGGTGTTGAAGCGATCTTTGTGAACCAGGAACTCTTGAGATAAACAGGAATTAATCAGGAGGGGATAAGTAAGTAAAATTTAATAACATTTTTAAGACATCGAAATTTGCAATATTTTTATTTCGGTAAGATATTAACTATATGATTACAAGAATAAAATTGTTGAATCATTTGAATGTTAAATATTAGAACAGTTTAAAAAAAAGTTTTATTATTTCTTTTCTTTCAGATTAAAAATACAGTTTAATTCAAAAGTGTGCAATTTAAGTGCGTGTTTAATTCAAAATAAATACTTATTTAAGTCAAAATTAGTGTCAAATCTTTTCATATGAAATAGTTTATAATGCAAACAATTATTGCAATGATTCATCTAACATTTTTTAAAAATTAAAACTAGTTAAATTAGCTAATTAAAACAAACTAAACTAGCTAACCTAACTTTAACTAGCTAATTTTTCAGTTATATTTTTCAAAAACATTTAATACATTGAGATTGTAAAAACGTTACTTTTTTATAATAAAAATTTATCTTCTCATATTGTTATTATTGCAAGGTGAATAATTTAATCTTCGTAATTATAGAATCAAGGTGAAAATCGTCATTATGAGTCATAGATATAATTTCTATGTTTTTAATAGAAATATATAATGATATGTTTCTTTCAGTTTTAAGATGTTTTTATTTATTCAAGTTGTATGTGTTATTTAAATTTTATGCTTTTTAAAAGTTCTAATCCAAATAAAGAACTGGAGAAGTAACAAAGCAAATATTAATCTTTCTTTCATGAGTAAAATATATTAACATATATTTTCGAAATTATATCTCTGTTATGTAATTAAATACATCAGAGCATAGTGAAAGTTTATTTACAGACAGGATTATGGGAAGACTAAATCCTTACTGCAAAACCAACATACATGGGATTATCGTCTCGAACACAGGAGTTGAGTAAACTAAAAATAATCCATCGGTTTAGTTATAGACTTTATATGATGAGAAATCGTGAGCACACAGTTTTTGACGCATTTGCGATTGGCAGTAAACGTAATGTAACAAAATAGGATATTGGCAGGGATTCGTGCTGAAGTTTCTACAAAAAAATGTACAAATGTTGATAATACTAAGAAAAACAAAAGTATAACATTTAATGTAGTTTGGAAATTACATTTTACAACATGTTCCAAAATTCGGAAGATATTATGCTAATCAATTATTCTTTGAATGAAAAAAATTTACTACTAATTATAAAAATTCTCTGAAATAATTACAATGTTCAACAGGGGACTCAATATTTTTCGTGAGAAGGTAGGGAATACTTTAGGAAACCAAATTCACATGAAAAAGTATGTTCGCAAATGTAGGCTTGCGAGTAGAGGGTGCTGTATCTTCATGTGCAGCTGTTACAACTCCAACTGTGCCACGGGTTGGCTACCCTTGTTTTTATAAAAGTTTTTTTAAAAAACAGATGTAGTATGAATAAAGAATGAATCATGCGATGTCGTATACATGTTGTGGGGATTTTGCATCACAATGATTTGCATAGTACGAGTATTTTGAAATATTCCAGAAATTGAACAAGCTGTTGCAGTGCATATTCTAACCCAATATTGCCTGTATTTGTGTTTTCAAAGTAAGGATTTCAAACAAAAAATAATATCAATGCTGTTCTTTCGAGTTCTAGTGGCTTAGAAAAAAAAAGTTTAATTTTTTTAAGTATCAAAAAATTGAACATAAGCGTTGAAATGAGCATCTTTATTGTAATTTGTTACCTTATCAAGATGAATAGAAAACAATTTATCACACAATCTCCCAAAATGCTGATGATGTACATCTTCAGTAATACAACAAATTCGATGTGCGACTGTAACTTTTTGGCAAAGTTATCCCCTATCATGGTTTCTACTATTTCAGTTGGAGCTGGTAAAATAGGCTCTCCATCAATGGTGCGAGGCTTCAACATCTGATTATTTGTGTGAAAATTTGTAAGAAAATAAACTTGTTCACAGAATAATTTTGTAAAAACAATTATTTTTGCTTTTCATATATGATTTAATTTTAAGAATTATTAGGTTACTATATTGCATATATAACACGAAGCGTTTCCAAATGTCATTTTAGTTTATTAGGTTTCCTGTAGTCTGCTGCAAATTTTTTTTAAAAATTTGACTTTTCTACATTTATTTCAGTTCTAGTAAACGAGCATTTTACATATTCTCCAAAGTATTTAATTGATTTTATCACCGAAACTACGCTTGCATGTGCATTTATTGATCATCCGCTATCGCTTAATGCTTCCTTAGCCTTCTTGAAAATTATCCTTGATTCTGCTAGAATATACTACCCTGAATATCTGACATCGTTATAATTGCAGTTAACGCACAAATTAAAACATAAACATTCACGATATATTCGATAGCGATGGAAGGATTGACTTGACTGAGAATGGTTAGAATTCATCGAGATGCAGCATTTATTCACGCATGCATCAAGGTCACGCTAGCGTTTCAGAATGTTCGAGATAAATTGGAATCTCTCTCAAGGCCGTGGGAATGTCCAATATAATGGATGTAGAGAGAATCAAATAGCACTGATTTTGATTTTGTCAATGCTGTGGATCGGGGTTACGAAATATCAATACATTTACTTAATATTTGGTAATTTGTATGGTTTTAATTAAGATCTTAGTGTGTGTGTGGTTTGTAAAAAACATTAAATGCTCGAAAACAGTAACATTGCATACTCTATTATTGAATGATGACGAAGGAAGTTATGTTTAAAATTTATGACGATATCGTTGATTGACATTATTAATTATCCTTTATTGACTATTTTATCACAAATTCTTTGTAAGCAGATTAGTAAATCACATTTATTTCAGAAAACATATGGCTGATTTAATTAATATTTTCTCCTCCTTTTCGTATTAGAATTAATTTATTTTAAATAAAAAAAAAATTTTGCATATCTCAATACGCTGTTCTGCTTACTCCATTTTAACTCTCAATGCCAGGTATCATCCTGAGAGAACACTTAGAATAGGCGTCATAACTTATTTTAATAGAATCATCACCGATTTGAAATATGTAAATGCTTGAACTTCCCTGAGAATAAATTTGCCTCGTTAACATCCAGTAGTATATATCGCAGTTCTTTCTAATTTACCTTCACTCAATGGTTGGCATGATTCTATAATTAGATAACAAGATCCTAATAGGCATAGTAATTTCGTTCCTTCGACCCTCAAATAGCAATTACATGGGTAGAAAATAAACTCGAATGTTCAGTCATTTGATGCTAATACACGTAAAGAGTAATTTTACTGAAAATTAAAAATGTTGTACTGTTTACAGATATTCACAACTAAGGATTAAATTAAAATACATAATTGGAAAATTTTCCCGAACATATTTTTCAAATCTTTATATTATTCAGCGCAACTCATACAAGTAAATGTTAATTAACATCAACTTCGTAAATTTGTTGAAGCATCCACATTAATCTCTGAATGCAATGACTGAATATGAAGGGAAATTAAAAAAGTATGTATATTATGAGCCTGAAATTTGAATTCGAAAGTATGTCTATGCAGCCAACGGTAAAATTTACAAATTTTCTGCGTTTATCCTTTTAGTGGATGCAGCTTAATGAGGTTCTTAATGACTTTGTGAGTCAATACTGAAGAGCTGATATGTTTTTATTTTTAATCAAATGTCTCCTTGTTGTTATTTGATCTTAGAAAGTGTTCCCGACTTCGGCAGCCTGGAACATATAAAACTTATACCCTTTTGAATGTGTAATAGATAATTCTGTCATTTAATGGAAGAAGGATTCGGAGTAAATACTTCAAATACTTTTATGGAAGTTTTCGTCATAAATATTGTAGAGGATTTTAAAATTACTGAATAGGTGTCTGTAAACGAACACGTTATAAATTATTACTCATAATGTAATGCGTACTGAAAGTACCCCCCAAAAATTATTTTAAATGATAAGGTAGTAAGAGACAGAGAAAATTGTGTACCTCCTATTTAATTTTTTTTTGTTTTAATTTTAACGGGGATATATTTCCTATCTCTTTGAGTTTCTTAAGTTAAACTCATTTTTGTCATGCATTGCCTAATCATTTAATTGTAAAGTGTACACTAAAAATTGCCATTCTTAGACAAATAGAACATCATCTAAAATTAAGTGTAATTTTTATGATAATCAAAACATATTTTTTCATAATATAAATTGCTATCTGGAAGGATTCTGGATCATTCGGTAAACTGTTTAATATACTACTGGAAATTAAAATTTCTACACCAGAAAGGAAATGCACATAACTGAATGATATTTATTGGACAAATATGTTATACTGTAAATAACAGGTGATTATATTTTCAAGAAATTTGGGTGTATAGATCTTGAAAAATCAGTACCCAGAACAACCACCTCTGGCAGTAATAACAGCATTTATACGCCTGGGCATTGAATCAAACAGAGATTGGATGGCATGCAGAAGTACAAATGCCCATGCAGCTTCAACACGATGCCACAGCTCATCAACCGTAGTGGCTCGCGTATGGTTATGAGCCAGTCGTTCGGCAACCATGGACCAGACGTTTTCTGTTGGCGAGAGAACTGGTGAACGTGTACGTCAGGGCAACTGCCGCACGTTTTCCGTATCAATGAAGGTCCGTACAATACTGGCAAAATGCGGTCGTGCATTATTCTGATGAAACATAGGATTTCGTACGGTTCGAATAAAGGATAGAGCCCCCGGTCGTAACACACCAGAAATGTAACATGTGATGTTCAAATTGCCGTCTATGCGAACAAGAGATGACTGAGACGTGTATCCAAAAGCACCCCGTACCATCCCGCCAGGTGAGGGGCCAGTATGACGATGACGAATGCACGTTACCAATGTACGTTCACCACGATGCCACCAAAGACGGATGCGACCTTCTTGATACTGTAAAGAGAAACTAGACTCATCTGAAATAAATTAAAAGTAAAAAAAAAACTTTTTTTAAAAACAAGCTTTTTTATTTAAATGCTCTAAAAAGAATAAAATAAACTTTTCTTTTAAAACTTTTTTTTTTTGCTCTATCAACTTATAACGTCATTACACAGTTTATGATATAAAAGCTTGTCGCGAGATTTAAGTACTCGTATTTGCTTAGTTTTAAAATTTTAAAAATTAAAATCAATCAGATCAAGTTATTTAATTTGCTTGTTTATCTACGCAGGTAAATCTCGCGACAAGCTTTTAAATCATAAATTGTGTAATGACTTTATAAGTTGATAGCGAAAAAAGTTTTAAAAGAAAAGTTTATTTTATTCTTTTTAGAGCATTTAAATAAAAGCTTGTTTTTTAATTTATTTTTAACTTTTTAGTTATCGCTGGACAGGTTTTTCAGTATATTCATCTCATTCAACGCATCATTTTTGCAAGGTCGTTTGCTGGTTAATTTTGAACAGGCTAGTTCAGGAGTACTCAATTTTTTTCCCCTCCAGGCCACGTACTTATGATAGATATCTCACTCGAACCGCAACAAGAGGATAATGAGGGAGGGGGATAAACACTGAAAGACCAAAACAACATTGGTAAAAGCAAAATTAATCAAAATATTAAAACTCTTTTTTTTCTTATACTATAAATACTATATTAAAAACGAAAAAACACAAAAAAAAATTTAAATTCGTAATTTTAAACCAATTTTTTCAATCTTTGTGCAGAAATTGAATAATACAATTCTACAAACGAAAAAAAATGTTTCGTGTGATTATCTTTAAAAATGACGAAGTCTTTAAATGTTGTATTAAAAAATTGAGTATTATATTAAAAAATTGTAAAAAAAAAGTTTTCGTTTTTTTATTTTTTAAATGACTGATTCTAAAAGAGAAACGCTTGAACTTTTTAGTGCAGAATATCGATTCATTAATACGAAAAAAAATTCATATGGAACGATTTAGAAATTCTTTTCATGAAAATGCATCGATTTTGACTCCTTTTAGAAAAAATCGTCAGAAATAGAAAATATCATAATTTTTGTAAAGAATCACACTATATCGTTGCGAAATAAATTATCTTTCCGATTATGTAATTATTTTTTGTCTCAGTTTGTTAGAAAGAATAAGATGTGTTTTTAAAAAAGTTCAAAAATCGGAATTTCTCTAAGCTCAATCCGATAAGATGCTCGGCGGAATAAAAGGCTAACAGGGGCAAAGGGTTTTTTAATTATCTGTTTAACTAATTGCTATATCGGAATATAAATGGTCAAAACATGCATTGTCATCCCAACTATAAACATGTATACAAAGTTTCAGTTCAATCGGTTGAAGACATCAGCTTCAAAAATGGGTTGCAAGATTCCACCCGAACATTTTACATTGCAAGTTAAATAAAAGCTTGTGTAAAAATGACGTCTGGCTATTTGTGATGCAAAGTCAAGGTAGCCGCAGCTTTGGTCTTCGAGCTGAGAGTCCATGCTGTTGCAAACATCGCAGAACTGTTTGTGCAGACACACTTGATGTGTTGCAAACTACCCTAAATCTTGATTCAGGACTCATGACGTGGCTGCATGATCCATTATAGTCATGCGAGTTGCATGCCTGCCTTTTCGTCTGCTAGGGATAAGGGTCGTTGAGATCCAGCACGGCATTTCGTATTACCAACCTTAACCCCTCGATTTCATCTTCTGCTAACAATCATTGGATCTAGATTGACTCGAGCAGCAATACTGCGATACGATAAACCACAATCCCGGTACGCGTCAATTCAACCTTTATCAAAATCAGAAACGTTCTGGTATGCAAAGAAATTTATTGTAGAAAAACATTGCTCGAAATAGAGAATGCAGTACTCAAATTCGCAGGATAATCTGAAAAGGCCTTCGCACTTTCTATGATGTTCAGACACAATTATTAGTGACTAAAATACATTATTCACAAGCACTCGTTCCTCCTACACAACAGCCGAATCAATAACTAATTGCTTTCTTCACTGTCAAATCAATACTAATCTTTAACAGCCAAAACAAGTCTAAGTGTGAGTTTCGGTGAGTAACTCTCCATTTATAGATCTCACGGATCGTTCGAGAAAAATCCGCTTGCTTTATAGATCGTGATATTAGTGTGTTTCTCCAATTATTTCCCGAAGAATCCATAGAGTCACGTACTTGTCAAAAATAATCTCCAACATGGTCGCAATAAATTAAGCGAACTTGACTCTACTGCCAAGATTTCGTTAAGTTTCCATTGAATTGCCATTATAATGTCTGGAACGGAGTTTATTACGAATACCACACTTTTAATATAAAATAAATACAACATAGAGTAATATAAACGTGTTACACATGCAGATATAAATTATTTACACTATTTTAAAACATTCATTGCACAAAATTCGTAACAATATTCTATTTACTTGCTTAAATGTTTCACTTGATAGGCAGTACATAACAATGTATAACCCCTTCACGACTGGTGAGTCATACATGCATTCATTACGGGCTCACCTCATGGCCGGGTGGTGCAAATATGCATTTAAAAAAAACGGTCTCGTAGGCCGGGTGATGCATATAAGCCTTTCCAGCTGGAACGATTTTTAATCACCACTAGAAAACACCCTATGTCCATTGCATAGAGACTGAACGTAGTTAGAGTAACCTGACCTTCAGTTTGTTTATATTCTGGCTGGATTAGGTTTTTGGCCCATCAGCTATGGCCGAGGAGGTGATAATCGAAATGTAAGCAAACAGCTCGTAAAATTTCCACTTGATATAAAACGTTTGCGTTTCTAATAACTATCCCAATGCTTTTTTTCCCCTTTGTCTTAAAAGTGTGGAGTGTTTTAGGTTTTTAACGACAGTTTTGTTAAAGTTAATGAAGTTGTCCTCCTTATTGCGCGTTTGGGAAAACGGCTGAGGGTAATTTTTTACGGTGCGCGCGCACACCGTTGTCCAATATTTTAACATGCCACTTTTTAGGTGCTTTGGGACTGATATTTGGGGGATCGTAATAACTATTGTATTTAACCATATTTGTTGGGATTCATCTCCCCGTTGCATTGCCCCCCCCCTTCTAAGGCATTTTGGCCAATACCTCGGCACCCGAGCCTGACAGTTACATTCGGACCCGGCTCATTCGATCCCTCTCTATCTGCTCTTCCAATTATTATAATTTTATTCTCATAGGGCTATTTCTTTCATAGTTTTTAATTGTTTTTAAAGGTTTTTAAAATTTTTAATTTTGTTTAAATTCACAATATCTTGGCTCCTGTTTGAGTCACGGACTTGAGATTTCAACCAACTGTTCCTCTCGTCGAGACCCATCCAGTCAACTACTTCATTCCCATTGTGTAGGCATGGGGAGGCCTTAAGTACTAAAAAATCTCATGCTCCTATGTTAATAGTATGGGGACTGGACAAAATTGCACCTCCCTGAGGAATTGAGCTTCGAACGTGATTTTTGGAGGTCCGCCATATTTTAGTATTAGCGCGAGTTTAATTGGGATTCGTTCCCTCCGGTGCCCCCCTACAGGGCTTCCCCAGTAATGACTCGAATCCTATGCCAACTTGGTGGTCCGCAACGACTGGATTCTATTGTTCTCCCTATGAACATCTTAGGTATATTTTTCAGGACCATAGCCCCGTTTCTTCACCTATATTTAACATTTTAAAATTATTGTAATGTTTAAACTTTTCTTTAAATCCCGCATAGCTCCGAAGATTTTGGAGGTTCATTAATGAAATTTGGACTACAGGCTTTCCTCGTTGAGCTCTTTCATCTGTTATAATTCGTGTAAAGATAGTGGGCCTAGAGGGCGTTATCCCTAAACTTAGAATCCCCATGTTATTCCTATGGGGTTCGATCTTTTGATGAAGTCACGATATTACAGAGACAGAATGGTGAAACTTTGGGATCACATACTACTCTGTATATCATTGGGATGTAAGTGACCATTTACGTCACAGTTGTCCCCCCCGGGGAGTTAGTTTCATTTTCCTTTCCCGGCCCCTTTTGCAACTACAGACTACGGATCGGTTCGAATGGATTCCTCTTGTGTTTCTTCACAACCAAGCCGAGTTGCTGGGTACCCTGCTTCTAATTTATTCAATTGTTTTAAATGTTTAATTTTTTTTAAATGACCATAACTCGGTGAATTTTCAGGCGGATGTCTTAATTTTCTCAGAAGCGTTTCTTCCCACCGAATCATTCAATACGAGGTCTCAAGGTGTCACATTCGGTTCACCTCATCCCCAGATACAGTCTGCCGAACCCCCCCTGTTATTGCTCCCATTGTCCCTGTGCGAGGGTGATTAAATTTATTTAAATCGTGATTATCTCGGGTTTGGCTGGCCCTATTGCAGGTTAGAATCGTTCAACTCTGCTCATCACCACCTTTCGTTCTTGATCCATCTTGCCCTGCTCAAGCATTTAGAAAGATTTTTATCTTGTTATGCCAAAGAAGTATAACTTCTTACGTGTGTACCTAGGTACGCACACTCTTATTTGTTGCTTTCGGATATGTTTCGCGTACTTTTCTTATTTCAAAAACCTTGACTTCAGATTAGTATTTGATTGTTTTGAAGCCATTTTCCTAACCTTAATATGAACAAAAAGGGTGGAAAAAGCCGAAGTGTATAGTCATAAACCTTGTGTAAGTAAAAAAAAACACCTCAACAAACATTTTATGCTTGCAAATGGTACCCATGTAGGACTTAACGTTTCTCCATACTTCGAGATTTTCCACACTCAGTCTTCATTTTAATTTTGCTATTTATTTTTGTAAATAATCTTTGTCATAAATTTTTTATTAATTTGAAAGTTTATTAATATGTTTCGTCAATGAAAATTTTGGAAAAAATTGAGTAGCGCTTAAAAATTTATGTCCCAAAGTAAGTGGTATTTTTTTTCTATAATTTCATTTTTTAATTAAAGAAAAAACGCTATTATATTTTGGCTTTAATGTAACAGACAGCTTATGTTCTAATCTAAAGGGTTACCTAAAATTACGACGTTAGGACGGAAATTTTATTATTCATGCATTTTTTTCTTAAGTGAGGTTTAACGACGCAAACGCCCCGTCCTGTATTGCAGGTCCTTCCGTATTCATCCCATCCCTAGCGAGCGTCTCATAGAAAAGCGTCCCGTCCTGAAGAGGTTAATAATCACAATTATGCAATAGCAGACTTAGGATTTGGTCTAAATTACCAGTGTTAAATTGGATATATAAATATACGAGACATGTCTGGAAATTAAGTACCGTTTTGAAAAAAACTCGCAGGAAAAATCGTTTTACAAAACCAAATTAGTATTTACATAAAAGAGCATGTCGGAAACTGTTTTTCTACACCATTGCCACCATTGTTCCGGAAATAAGTGGTAAATTATTTAGACGTGTTTTGCTGAAGAGTGAACATGAATGAACGTCAGGTTCGGGTGTGTAACGCTCATTCGACTTTTTTTGTCATTAGTCGGAAATCGTGTTTGGACAAGGTCACACACCCCTAAAAAGAAATCACGTGACCAAAGCCGTTTTCCCCGGGTTTTGAGTAATACTCAGCCTTCTATCTCATATGCTTATATAGTTGGTTTATCTTGTCACGTCTATTAATTACTCAGGAAATATCAATAGGAATAACCATAAAGAAAGGTACGATAATTATATTATTGTATGAAAATGTCGAATGGACAAGATATTTGGAACTTCTGGAGAGAGGAAGTTTAAAAATGTCCACAGATATTGTTATGAAAATACTTTCAACGCATAATTTTATTTTCAATTTGTTATTATTGAAAAGATTCTAGTCAAAATATCTTAAAGGTTATTGCCAATTATCTTGCTTTACAAGCATAACAGAAGTATATCTGGAATTACATTAAATGTGGTGGATGAAATGTGAAACGAGTTTGTGTGTCAATTCAGACCAATGCGTGACAATGATATAACAATTCTTTATATCAGCTCTCCAAGAAAAAAGATCTTGATAACGTGTTGTTTCAACAAGATGGGGTCATAGCCCACATCTCCAGGATTTCCATGGAAGTTATTAGAACAGCCTTCCCCGAATGACTGAATTCAATGCTAGGGGGTAGATACTGGCCTGCGCGCTTGCCTGATTTATCCCCTCTTGATTACTTCTTGTTGGATTATCTTAAATCCCTTGTTTACGGAACAACTTCCGAGCCGAAATTGACAATATTCCAGTCGATATGCTTGAAAAGTTGACTCAAAATTTTCAAAATCGACTGCATAATGGAGGGAGATATTTAACAGACGTGTTTAAAACCATGTAAATTCAAAACTCGAATGTTGCGTGGTAGGCGAAGTATAACAATTAAGTCGAATGAAACTAGTATTGCGTTTCATTGCATTACCAAAACAGGTAGTTTCCACGTCCTACCTTTTTTCTTTTTTTTTGGATTTGTATAAACAGTGTTGATGTATTACAGGTGCTGAACATTTGTTGTAGAACATATGTTCAGCTCCATCATCGAAATGCTATCACGTGAAAACACTTACAAATAATAAAAAGCTAATAGATATATATGTTGCTCGCTCACAAATTCATGAAAAATAAAAGAGCGTTCAAGATGTGTTGATTCATAAAGATATATAAAGTTTTAGTTTTAAAGAAAAGTAATCAAATCACACATTTAATTGAAAAGCTTTAAATACAAGAGTGAAGACCTTTGATAGTTCCAAGTCTAAAATCTTAGACAGTGCTTCAATAATGTTAGTTAGAAGGTAGAAGAAATTTGAAAGAATTCTTCTGAAATTCTACCATTCAATAAAGTGTTCAGCTCAGCTCTTTCCTGAAAAGGAACTTTTCAATTACAGCCAAATGATGATAAAGTTAGGTTCAGTTCGAAATCCTGAGAAAATCCAGAATACATTTTAATTTAAGTTTCGTAAGTGCCTTAGTAAAATAAAATAGATAAACAAAAAGATATAGATTCGGAACACTTTGAAATTTCTGCAATTGTAAAATTCATCATACTTTCTATGCATTAAAATGGATAAAATTAATTTTCTGTTTTAAAAAATTCTTCTTTTTTACTGTGAAGAGAGAAATACGATTAATACCATAAATTTTCTTTAATTTCCAGTTATTGTTTTCTACTTTTTTGAATTGTAAATCAAACACACCTTCTCAAATACCAAGTAGAAATATAATTATCAATTTCAAAAGCATATTTGAAAACACATGAGTGATTTCAGACTTTCTAGTATACTGTACTGTTCGAATTAATTGAGACAAGCATTATTTTCTTGTCCGAGTTGGTATGTAATAATCAGTGATATCCCAAACCTTCTCAAATCTGTTATATATGCTTAGAAAAAATGTGATAGATCTACCTTGTTTATAATTTACTCGTTTGATTGGTTTTGGTGCATCAGTTGTCCAGTTGAGAGCCTTTCAGTGTGGCAGCTGCTGGTTATAACTTTGCGTTCCTTGTAACACGTATTCCTTTTACTTCTTCTGAGATGAACATTACTCTAAGGAAGTGTTCTAAAATAATCACTCTTTATGAACACACTTCTATGCAACGATTACGTAGCTACGGTAGTTGGTAAGAACAACTCAAGTGTTTCAACAATTTTAAGAACATTGCAAGATTCCAGAACATCGTCTACAAAAGGATAAGGAAAATGTGATCTCAAACGGAAAAAAAGAACTGGTAAAATTCCAATAATAGCAAAATAAGTCCACGAAGATAAGCAAAGACATTCGAAGGATTTATTGGATTATTTTATTACAAAAAACCTCTCTCTCTCTCTCTATACGGAAAAGGTTTCTAGAAGTTAGCCGTAAGGTAACAGGCAGAGGAAAAAGCAATTTCCAGTTCAGAAAAAAGTGTAAAAACGTTTGGCATTAGCCAAAAAATACCGATCCTGAACTATTAACCATTAGATGACCGTGATTTTCAGGGATGAAACTAATTTATTTGTGCAGTGATGCAAATTAGGTATAGTTAGACGAAGTGAAAATGAAACTCTGCTACCAGATCATACCCGACAGACTGTAAAACTCCCTTCTAAGCAAATGTGTTCTGTGTTTTTTTCACAACAAATGACACTAGCGGCTTAGTTCCTCTTAAAGGCACAAAGAATTCTGTAAAATAGATATAAATATACCCAGTAGAATTATTGTATTTAGGGAAACATTTGACAGAATATTTCAACCTGACTTGGCTTCTTGTCACAATTTGAAATTGGTCTATATATTTATGGGGAGAAATAAAATAAAAGTACTTAATTGGCCTAGTCTTTCACCAGACCAAAATCCTATTGAGAATTTATAGCATATTCTCAAGAATCATTTAGCTAAGATAAGTTGCACGACAACAGAACAAAAAATAAAACGTACTATACAAGTGTAGTTCCACGGTGATGAAGGTCACAACATGTGAGCTACGCTATTAATGTCAATACAAAGACGCGTCGTAGAAATTTTTTCTACAACAGAAGGTTATATTTCGTACTAATATAGAGGTTTTTTTTGTCTACTTAAGGCAGGTAATGATTAAAAGCTAAGATTTTAGAAAATATAGTTTTCTTACCGTTTGTCCCAATTAATTCGAACAGTATAGGAAATCTTCTCTTTGGATTAAACGTATGAATTATCGTTCGTCTGAACATAGTAGCTAAAATTTGCATACGTTTTGTTTTAAAATTTTTTAAATGTTTTAAATTTTTGAGGATCAGCATATGTATTGTACTGAGACCAACAATAGTCCTGCGTGTGAAAAGTAATTGTTTATTACGCATATATCAGAGCTTCTCAAACTGTGGGGCGCGCCCCCTTAGAGGGGCGTGATAACCCTAGAAGGGGGGCGTGAGCAAATTGAAGAGTCAAAAACAAAAGATTAAAAAAAATATTAATTTATTGAAAGTAAACAAAATACATTCTGACATAATTTTTTTAAAAAAAATGATATAATACACTTATACACTGATATAATACACTTACAAATACACTGATGTAATACATTTATATACACTGATATAATACATTTATATACACTGATATAATACACTTGGGGGAGACAGGGAATCAATAAGAAAATCCACTGAATTAAGTAAATCCGTTGAAAACACTGTCAAGTTCATTTAATTGCATTCCAAAGCCTACGGAATAATTTTACGGATAGCAGTGAACCGAAAAGATCATATTTCAGAAAGACGTATATATACGTCCGGGGCCATTTACGCACTGGCTGAGAGAGACGTTTATATACGCCGTAGGCACTTAAGAGGTTAAAATCGTAGTGTAGCCTTAGCGTCAAAGTATTGTATTATCGAATCGAATACATTGTTATTGTATAGAGGGGGCCGCGATGAAAATTATGATTTAATATTGGGTGGTAAGTATTGAAAGTTTGAGAAACACTGGCATATATGCATTGTTGCGAGCTCACGCTTGCGCATGTGCGAGGCACCAAAGGATAAGATATATATATATATATATATATATATATATATATATATATATATATATATATATATATATGCATGTATATATTTATATATATATAAATAACCAACACCTTTATATGACAATCAAATCACCATCTAAATTTAACTTAAGCTAGGGGAGCTCTCTCTCTGTTTTACTTATTACTAACTTAAATACCTGTAAAAATTGATATAATACTTATTTGGAATTGTGTATCCTCAGCAATACTTATTTTCTTAAATTAACAAGCATGCTCCTTTTTCTCTTGTCAACTCCGATACTTTCAATTATTATATCTCTAACGCTTTAGCTTCACCATGACAACAATCACAAATCTTTGTCTCTACCTTCCTCTTTATTTGGCTTTAAATATCAACTATCACTAACATAAATCTCGGTTTCTTCACAGAAAGCGGTTTTATAATCATGCAATGGTTAAAATAAATTTTACCTAGACGATTAATAAAAATTATGAATAGAACCTTTTACAGCATGTTTATTCTATTTCAGTTATATTTGTAAATATTTGTTTATTTATCAGCAAAAAGCTTATCGCAATATCTTTTATTGTTTATTATGCGTAAAAGTGTATTATTGAAAGGTATTTTGTGCCTATTGTATACATATATATAATTTGACATTTTTTCTAAGCTCGATGACGTTATTTTTATAATATGCATATAAATTATAATAAATAAGTGGCAAAAAGAAAGAATAACGAGTAGGCGTAAAAAAGTATGAAATAAAAGTAGTTTTATGAAAATTGCATGTGCTCCGTAAACAGATGCACTATAAAATATGCTACATTTAGCAAATGCTTTCCTTTAAAAAAGCACATGGTAAATTGTATGCTCTATTTTCAAAGAAACTTATTCGGTACTTTATTTTACGGTTTTTGCATTCAAAGAAAAATCTCGCGAATGAGCTTTAAACTGGATGCATTAGAAATGCTATTTACGGGATTTTCTATCCCTTGCCCGGTTCGAATGATAGTGTTTCTTTGAGACACACGCGTAATAGTAGGAGGTAATGGTCTTTGTTTTATAAAAGGAATGCATTTATTATGATATATACTTTCGCAGAAGATTAATGGCGGAGTAGTAGCGTATCATGCTTCCTCGCCGCAGGTCCAGAGTTCAAACCACGGGCTGAGTAATGTCAACTCAGTCTTTCATCCCTTCAGTGGGTCGATAAATGAGTACAGATTTTGCCTAGGAACTAAACACTGTGGTTTTCGCTTCATACAGACCAACTGATTGGAACATTTGCTCCTGTACTTCAGTGCCCAAGGTCATGCAAACTGAGACGGGCACAGTAGGCCTTGGCACTGTATGGGCCGTTGCGCCACTGATTTACGTTTTGTAGTTACGTTTTAGTATCCTTGCAAAAGGGGAAAAATTTTACATTACTTTTGTTTCGATCCGTAAATTCTTACATTGCTAACAAGCGACGTTAAATTTCTAGTTTCCAATATGTATGCATTATGATTTCATTTATTTCTTCAAAAGCAATTAGCAGTTTTTTTCAGATGTGATATTCAAACCTTGATTACAAATTCATATGAGATAAAGAATCATAATAAACATTAAATTAGTCGAACCAAAGTTTAACTTTTATTGGATTCAGGAAGCATGTTCTTGAAATTGCATTGGAAATTCTTCACTAACTAAGATGGGCACTTGAGAAAAATCAGTCAATCAATTAATCAAAGTGTGAATCACAAATTTACTTGCGATAAACGAAAAGTTGTAAAAATATTTGATTGCCACTTCTAAGTGTAATACATTGGCTCTCGTGCAAAAGAAAACAACTTAGTTTTCACTTATTTAGCAAATAGATGTATGATTAGTATATTTTAATTTTTCTGTGCTATGCATTTTACTGATTTCTTCAACCAAAATTAATGTAGAGAAATCGATGCACGTTAAACATTTCAAGGCTCACTACCCTCCTGATGTTGTGGTGTGGAAGTTAGGAGAGGAAGGTGCCAGCTCAGGTATCATCCTCGTCAGATGAACAGGGTTAAAAATCACACTAAGTTCATCACCGTGTTGTTTTATATTATGCGACGTTAATATAACTCTCCCTCACTCTTCAGAAATCAGTAAGTTTTTTTTTTATGTAATGGGGCTGGGTATTGGTATTTCTTACTTTGCAGACCTAGTGGAGATGTCTTACTTCTAAGTTATCTTCTTGACCTAGGGGTGTGGGAGTGAATGAAGAACCAGTCACTGCCATAATCTTCATATCTCTTTATTAAGATCTTAACTTAAACACTAACAATGATAATATTTATATTGCTACGAATTTGTGTAAATAGTGTAAATAATTTGTATTTGGGTGTTTAATGCATTTATATTACTCTATATTATACTTATGTCATGTTAAAATTGTACTATTCACAAGCAATGCCGCCCCTTACTTTATACTGACGATTCAATGAGAACTTGGCGAAATCTTGGTACTAGAACCAAGTTGGCGGCCTTGACGACTTTGGCGACCATTTTGGCGAAATCGGTGACCATGTTGGCGAGCTCGGAACCCTCTGGATTCTTCTAGAAAGTAGTGGATCTCTCTTTTAACGTCACGCTCGATGACACGAGTGGTTATATTTCTGGAAGTTTCTGCCACGCCTATAAATTGGATTGCCAGCCGCAACCAGTCAGTCTTGATAAAACCAGCAAGTAGTGAGGATTGTAATGACTAGCGATTAGCTTGGCTGTGTTTGTGAATAACCTTTACTTAAGTGTATTTTTAAACACTGTTTATTGCGTTTGTTTGCTGTTGAGGGCATGAAGACCTTCGGATATTTACCCTGTGAATATTGCCGCTGAATCCTGTATTTAAAGGATTGGATTTTTGATAATAAATTCGCATCGCTCTTAAAGAACTGTTTATTTTCTTTGTGATTGTTTTGCATAAAATCATCGAACCCGGATCTACGTAACAATAATTTAACTTAGCGGATCTGAAGTGAGAAACGCACAATACGTATTACCAAATAAACGATATCTTGACCACTATAGAACCCAAGAGGAAAATTAATAGAAAGCGCGATGAGCCCGTCACACTAGTACATTCACTAGGAGCTGGTATCACTTTTAATGCAGCAACATTCAGGCGATACTAACTACCGCAAGTAATTTTGACGCCCAGTTTCTTCCCCAGACGGAGGTATCTGAGCTCTGCCAATGCGAAATTCGTACTTAGGAATTTTAATTTAGCCGAGAGCCTCCAAGTCAAACGGCCACTCAAGGGATCTTTTTCATGCCGTATAATCATACGACATGGCCACTGTCGATTTTCTGCATCATAAAAATCCACCAACTTGGGCCGGGGTTGAACCTGCAACCTTGGGTATAGACCAGTGCTTCTCAAAGTCTCAATACTTACGACCCACATTTCATTTATAATTTTCATCGCACCCCCCATACAATAACGATGTATTGAATGCAGTAATAATATACTTTAACGCTAAAAGTGTAATACGATATTAATTATAAAAAACTCAAATTATCAAGATATTTATTAAATTTTGTATATGTTACTTTGAAGTAATAGATATTTTTGAAGAAAGTTATTTTTAAGTAATAGATATTTTAAGAAAATAATACCTTTAAGTAATAAGAAAAATATTATGTTGCTTTTCTTTTCTAATTTTTAAATTGAAACAGATAACAATTAAAGTGCAACGTGTATTTTTATTGTTAGAATGTATTTTGTTTTGCTTCCTCTAAGTAAATTTTTATAATTTTTTTTAAAAAAATAATCTTTCATTCTCAACTTTTTGAAATGCTCGTGCCCCCCTAGTAGGGTTATCATGCCCCCTAGAGAGGCACGCCCCACAGTTTGAGAAACACTGGTATAGAAGGCCAGTGACAAACCAACTACGCCACCCTGCTGGCAAAAATCATTAATTTAATCACTCTATTTCTTTCTTCCCGTATATAGTATAAAAAGAATGTTTTAACTAAAAAAAGGTATTTTTATTTGAAAAGATTAAAACTTTACTCTTTTAAAAATAGATCAGTTTTGACGTCACTAGAAATTTAAAATATTCAATTTTAAAATGTTTTATACTATACTATACTCGAATACTGTATTTAATAATTCACATTTTTGTTAGAGACAGTTTAATATTCCTTCTAACATTTATTGAAGAAGCTACGACAATGTGAACATTTTTCAAATATAAAGATAAAAATGTCTGTTCTGCAAAATTTTGGAAGCTAAATATGATTTATTTATTTTCTCACAAATGTATTACGGTGTTTAACATAAAATCCTATTTAAAATATAAAAACTGATAGATTATTTAATTTAAATAATTAAACTGAAATCAGGTTTTTTCAATTTTACTCTAAGTAACTAGTTCAAATTTTGCATTGGTTACTTTTGCCTTACCATAAAAGTTATTTTTTATCCTTTTCTCTTGTCCTCTGCAACTGTTAAAAATGGGAACTATTTTCTTAGTTTACGTTTCCTTTGTTTATAATAATTGGTAAATATCTTTTCTAGTAAATAATTCTGTTAGCCTATTTAACTGAATTCTTTCTTATTGTTATCTTAATAATGATTGAAACTCATGAAGCTTTTTAAATTGAGATTATTGAAATGATCCATGAAATTATATTCGAATTCTTATTGATAGTACTGAATTTCTTTTTATCTCTGAAGAATAATAATATATATTTAATGATGTTCAATTTCAGAAACTTGTGCATGTGACAGAACAAATGAAGCGCAGTTAAAATGATAGATGCATTTTGAAATATCTTTTTAATAAATATATATGTGAAGCTTACTATTTTTTACTTTGTATCATATTCTTGATTTATTTCCTTTTATTGATTCTATTTCTACTGGAAAGCCCCATTTCAATACTAAAGTTACTTATTTAAATATGCAAAGGGCTGATTCAATTCTTTTGCACTTAAAACCATTCTGGAGAACTTGGTGTTCTTAATTCCATTATTTCCTAAGTGGCTGTAACGTAAATACAATGCGGAATAATGACCTTGGGCAAAATAAATCCTATCTTTGTAAATTATTTAAATTAAACAGATATTTTGCTTATCATTTTCTATTCAAACCACTGATTTTCCCCGTTTTTTTATATGCTAAGACATACAATTATTCTTCCATAGGTTAGAAAAACTTACAGAATTATTTAATCAACATTCTGTTTTTATTTTTTAATGAGTATTTTTTTGAGTTCGATAACTTATAAATTCTGTGGGGATCAAATGATTCAAAATAAGGCTAGGCTTAAAAAAATTTTAATGTGAACACACTTTCAGTTTATTTTCTTATTATTTTTTCTAAGAAATAATTTATATTCCCCATTCTTTTGTACTTTAAATTTCGTTAAAAAGTTTTTTGGTTATTTTCTACTTCGCCGGCGGGAACGATAAAATTGCCAAAATTATACAACCGAAAGAATATTCTCGGTGGTAACCTTTTGCCATATATTACATTTTAAAAACAAGTCATGTTCTTTTTTTTTATCAGTAACGTCTTTTACATAATGCATAAAAAAACAGATGAAAATCAATGTATGAATGAATGAATGAATGTGAGATTTTATAGCGCAAGAGCCAAATCTGGCTATACTGCGCCAAACATTTGTGAAAATCTGTGATCTAGACGGGAAAAGAAAGAAAGGATAAATTGAATGACAAGAAGGAGGGTCGAAAATAGAGAAGGATCACTAGGGTATCCCGGGTTCGTGAAACCCGTGTTTACCAAAGGCAGTAAACCCCTTGGGAAAAGGAAAAGATCACTAGGGTACCTCGGAATTGTGACACTCGTACTCACCTAAAGAAGGTGAGCCCCTGAGGGGAAAATCAATGTATGACAATCCCCCATGTCATGTCTTCATTGTATTGAAATAAAGAAGCCTTTTCATTTTACTGGAACAAATCTTATTTTTATTTTCTTACGTTCCACAACACAAGGGGCCACTTAATAAAACAACACATATCTATTAAAGTAGTTATAGAAAATCATCTTAAAGATTAAAGAAAGAAGAAACAGGCATTCTCTGACTCCACGTGTACATATCTTTCTCCGACGGCGATCCAGGGCAGAAGAGACGGAAGAACGAGTCCCCACTTCTCAAAAGAACAAGGTGTGCCCCCTAGCTGGCGCTAATGATTAAGGAAAGGCAGGGTTTAAATGTAGTCGTTACAAATGATAATTAACATTTATTAAGGTTTTTATGTGTATTTAGTGTGTTGTCACAAATTACACCTTCTTGGCGCCTTATACCGTTTTTCTTAAAAATAAATTCTTCTATTAAAAATAATATTTAAATTGATAAAGAAGACAAAATAACACCAAAAAAATATCTTCATGACTAATCATGTGCGTGTTATCTCAGGATTAAAGTAAATTTTTTACTGCTGACCTTTATTTAAGCTCTAACACATAAAAACTGTATACTTCCCATACATGTCATTTTTTTTTTTGTAAAAAAAAATGTTTTAATAACTAAGTGCAAGGATTGGAATATTGAATGTGATTCGAGTATTTCATTTTCTCTCTCAATGAGATATTTAATAGCTAAAAAAGTTTTAGCACTTTTCCGTTTGACCCGGGAGAATCTCGCCAAGCAGGCTTTATTGGCGACAACAATGTATTTATATATAAAAATTACGTCTCTCAGTGTATGTCCGCAATGGACTCCGAAACTACTACTCCTAACATAACGTTGTATATTGTGTGTCATTTCGTCCAACTTAAAATACAGGATAGTTTCTTATCTCAATTAATGACGTTATTATTTTTTATTGCTGGAAATGCGTAGAATCCAGGAAACGGGAAAATTCGCAAAATATCTGAATGCGTGTGTACCAGCGGAAGCGGATTTTGTGGATCAAGGTGCATGAAAGGTTAGTGCCTGGTGTATTTCGGGGAGTGGAATCCGAATTTTGAATGGAATACCAACAATACCCGTAACTTTGCCAGACGACCGTATTTTAGACACACCCTGGCAGGGTCTTACCTTAAAACCCCTGAAGCGTGAAAACTTGATCCCTCATGTATTTTAAGTCGGGCAATTTGAATCTGATATCTAACATGAAAAATTATCGCAAATTTACCGGATAATACCGGACGACGGTATTTTAGACACATCCTTGCTTAAGGGCTTACTTTAAAAGTCTTGGAGCGTAAAAACGTAATCCCGGACATATTTGGAGACGGTAAATCTGAATATGATATCCAATATGAGAAATTGTCGTAACTTTATCGGATAATGCCGGATGACCGTATTTTAGAAGAACCCTGGCACGGCTTTAACTTAAAACCCTTGGAGTGCGAAAATATGGTCCATGATGTATTTTTAGACAGTCAATCTGAATCTGATATCCTATATGAGAAATTGTTGCAACTTTGCCAGGTAATTCTGGACGACTGTTTATCACGCAGACCTTGACAGAAGCTTTCCCCAAAAGTCTTGGAGCAGAAAAAGTAAATTTATGGTCATTTTCAGGATGGTAAATGAGAATTCGGAATGGGATATTAGAAATTCCCATAATTTGCCGCATATCGCCGGGCAACTGTAATGCCTCTTTCCAGCGACTGAAATTGCAGGATCAGGTAAGGTTAATGTGGTCCCCGGTTGCGTCTAGGGGTTGGAAACAAGAATTTGAAATCAGAATTTAGAAACTCCTATAAATTTGCAGGATATTTCCGGAATAAGGTGACATGGCTTCACGTTCGGGTCTCGCTCACGAATTTTTCATTCTCTGTAGCGGTTGAATTTACACGCGCTGGAGCAGCGAAAATCAGTCCTGTGTGCGTTTCGGAGCGGGGAATGGGAATCTGAAATAAGATTTTTGGAGTTCCGGTAACTTTATCGAATAATACCGGACGACCGTAATATATGTGGACAGCGGTGTCGGTCTAATCTGGAAACGTAATGACGCAAACAATGGATCTATGTTATATTTTGAGACGGCTAATCCGAATATTCAATCCAATTCAAGAAATTCCTGTTACTATGCCAAATAATGCCAGACGAACGTATTTTAAGCGAACCATGGCAAAGGCGTACCTTAAAATTCTTGCACTGTGCAAAGTGCCCTCCTGGTGTTTTCCTGGGTGGGGAATAAGTATCTGAAATCTTACTTTAGAAACTCCAGTAACTTACAGGTTCAGGGGCGCCAATAGTGGGCACCAGGTGCGTCTCGGGATGAGGAATGAGAATCTGGATTCAGATTTCAGAAACTCCCTTAGTTTCGCTGGATATTGCCAGAATAAGATCAAATGGCTTTGGGTTAAAGTCCCGCTTTCACAATTTAATTTCATATAGCTACTAAACTTGCAGGCGCAGCCTTGCGAAAATACGCTCAACAGAAAATTGCATTGGCACTTGCATCTTCAGGATTGCAGCCCCTTTGTTAAATGGTGGACAAACTGTGCAATCAGCATTTCAGCTGCCATTAGACATTAAATCAAAAACCAGACATAACGTGAAACATTTAAAAAAACGGAATGGCTACAAAGGAGTTCTTTTAAAATCTGCAATGAGTGTAGTCCATATAAATACTCACTCGAAGTTTTACATAGAACTTTGTAAGATTTAAACGGCAAATAGAAAATATTTGGTGGTTCTGTCCTATTACTAACTAGTGATTTTTGACGGACATTGCAAGTTGTTTCTCACTACTTAACGTTGAAGCGCTTTGATTGACCATAGACACGCGAGTTCAATTGCAAGATGATCAATCAGCGCAAATATTTTTTAACCAACTGCTAGTTATTGGAAACAGTGAAGTAGAACTGCATCAAAATACAAATTATATCAAATTGCCAGACAATTTCTCTACTGTTCATCAGACAAAAAAGGAACTGATTGAAAGTGTTTTTGCGGAAATACTACATAATTACTTAGGTAATTACTGGCTCTGTAATCATGTTACTTTAGACAGAAAAAAGCTGTTGATATTGACGAAATAAGCTTCCAGATACAGAAGTGTAATGTCTTTAAAGTCAATCGACACTATTGTTGATGGAAACGAAACTGTAAAACTTTTGAATTCCCTAGATATATTAGGAATGCCACCTCACAATCTTCGGTTGAAGATTGGTTCACTGGTTATTCTGCTGCGGAATTTAAATCCACCTAAATTATGTAACGGTACATGGTTTGTCATTAAAAGAATTACCGGGGATCTTCTTGAAGCAACCATTTTGATTGCATACTTTAAATGAGAAGTTTAAAAGTACGTCCTGCTGACGCATTCCACTAATACCATTAAAATCTCCAATACCATTCAAAAGGCTTCAATTCCCAATTCGTTTTGCTTTCGCGATGACCATAAATATATATCTGAAAGCCAAACAATAACCATTTGGTGCTTAGAAAATCCATGGTAATCGCATGGGTAACTACACATATATTGCATGCTTATGTGTGAGAAAACCACCGAATCTATTTGCCTAAGCGAAAGACAAATTACTAAAAAATATTTTGCACCGATTAGCGTTTACTTATATTGAAATTTGTTGTTGTTATTATTAAGAATGGTAAAATTAATATTAAAAACTCCTAAAAAATCAACGTTATTCACCTCAATTATAAAATTAAATCTTTATATGTTGTTACTTAACAACTTCGTAAGTAATTCCTGCTGTATACTATTCTAAAATAGGAGAAGAATAAAATGTAAAATTAAAAATTTTATATTGTTTTAAAAACCTAATTTTAATTCTCCGAAATTGTAAACGAAGATTAAATTGACTGCATTGATTAGCTTAGAATAATATTAAATCACACACACACACACACACACACACACACAAAGGATTAAAACAAAGCCACAGCAATGCGTGTCCGGGTCAGCTAGTATACATAAAAAAATAATAAGTTAGTTTTCGTTGGTTTTTCATTTTCTTTATGTATTATGAAAAAGACGTTACTGATAAGAAAAGACAGTGACCTTGCTTTGAAAGAATGGTGGTAAAAGGCTACCAAAGGAATATTCCAATAATCGTCGGTAGTATCATTTTTGGCGAATTTGCCGCTTGCACTGGTGAAATGGAAGATGGGTAAAGTTTTTTTTCCAATGGTTTTTAATATGTTGAAAATATTGAAAAATCCCTTCATAATATAAAAACCTTACAATTATACATTAGTACTGATGCGACGCTATTTTAACTTATTTAATTTTAATCAACCCAGGTTCCATAATTACACATCGCATCATGGCCTATGTTAAATAAAACAAGAACCATCTCTCTCTCACTATTAACACAACTAACTTTACACTAAAATTAAAAGTTCTATCGTTTAGGGGTAAACAATTTTATTTATTATCCAGGCATACTGAAAACGATAGTAGAAACGGTACTTATTTGAGTGAAGGGAGGACTGGAGATGGAGGCTACCCGGGGCAGAGGTTCTCTCTGTGGCGGGTTGGTGCTGTCTAGAATATGAAGAGAGGGAAAAAAACTTCGAAAAATAGCATGCAAGTGCTTTTTAAGAAGACCGCATTACTTCGAAAAGAATATGCTACGAATTCATTACTGTCAAATCTACCACCCTGATTGGACTCAATAGTCCGCGTAAGAACACAACCTTGCCTGCCAGAGAGTGCAATGAACTGAAGACGCACCCACATTCTTTACTAATCCCTGTTTCCTGTAAACAGGGCAGATGCAAAATTAAAATTGTATCTCAGGGACCGGTGGCCTCACATCAGTACATAAAATGCGTCAAATTCCCTAAAATATAAAATATTGAGAGTTAGATGAATAATTTTTAAAATATTGTCTTCTAGAACTTTGAGCACATTAAAAGGCTTCTGGTGTTTCTATAAATTTAATATTTTTGTCATAATTGCCCTGTTTTCCCAATAATTTTAATTTTTTAAAAAATTTTATTTAATAAAGTGTTTTGAATTTTTTCAGGGAATGTTCTTTCATTTAAAAAAGTTTTAAGATAAAATTACTCATAAAAATACTGTCATACGTAAATATATAATACTTAAAATTATTTCTATGGGAAAACTAATTAATTTGAAAAATCATTTCAGGTAATTAGTTTCCTTGTTTTTCACCCGGACAAAGTTTTATCATTTTTATTCCGTGACTGCATTTGTTTTTTATGCTATAGAAGATACTATTTCTTAAAGCATCACATAAAGGATTTATAATGTGTTGTCTTTTTACTAAAATTATGATAAATAGAAATATTTCATTTATGACTTAACATAACACAACGGAATCAAAATTGTGACGCATAAAATATTTTTTTTATACATAATTTACACATCTTAACTAAAAAGAAATTTAATTTTTTTTAAAAGTAGCTATTGCGAATAAAAACAAACGTAAAAAAGAATGTAGCTCTTCTGGATGTAAGTCATAAATTAAAGCTTTAAGTTAAAAGTTTAATATCAATTCCAAGAGAAGGTTCTTCCATTCTAAGGTAGAACTGATTTATCACATAACTTGTGAAATCTTTATTAAAAAGAGAAATAATCTTTCACATTTGAGCCACGATTATTAAAAAGGCTTCCTTTTTTCAAACTGATGACCAAGAAAGAATGTGGAATGCTTCCATTCTACGTTGCATCCATTTTTCAGGCATCTCAATTTCAGTAAGCATGTAAGCGTTTTGGTTTTGTGAGTTGCAGCTTTGTTTACAAAAATGAGGTTTACCTTTTCTTTGGTCAAAAAATAATTCACTGTAATGTTAGAGGTAAATAAAACTTATTTTATAATTTTTTGTATTAGTCTTACAATTGTTCTTTCGTGGAAGCTTCCCCTTTTCCCGTGATTAAATAAGCTTGCTTATTTAAAGATGGAGTCAGGATTTTATTCGTCATGTTCAATTCAGAGAATCATTATGAAAATATAAATATTTTTTAGCTACATGCTTTCAATATCTTAATACATTTTTCTTTTTAAATTCTTCCAAAGTCTAAGATTTTTAGCTTTAAAAAACTAATCTTAGACTTTGGATGAATATTGTAGATTCTGTATTATCTTGTTGCTTGATATTGAATTTTTGTGTAATAATTGTCGACCTCTAGTTCAAAGGTAAATTATATAATCCAGTAAAAACAAAATCATTCTACGTAACTAGAAAGCCTTAACATTCAGAATTCTTTATAAAATATATATAGTATAAATTAATACTGATATTTTTTCGAACATAGATTGAAAATAGATGAATGAAATTCCAACAAAAGAGTGTAATAATGTTTACAAAAAAAGTTTGATATCTAGAATTACACACTTGAACTTATGTATTTATTAAAATATAAAACAAAATGAAAAATGTTGCTTAAAATTTTTTATTGTATTTAAATAAATCTAAGTAGTGCCATGCAGTTTAAATTACACAGACTTTTCGAATAATTACTAAACGCTCTAAAAAAGGTTCAAACAAATGCATATAATTCTACAGATAAACTCTAAAGCTTACGGAAAATTCCTTCCGTGAGACAAAACTTTAATGCATATTTAAATTGAGTTTCATAAACATAAAATGGAAGTAAAAAAAAAAGAGAAAACCATGTTTTAAATTTACATATTATCATCAACATAGCTTGTTAACTAATTAAGGAAACTTGCCAAATTCATAATATTGTATTGAAATTTACTAGTGAATTAAAATGAATGCATATTATTTTGGTAAAAATGATGCAACTTTTTTAAGTATAATTATGTTTGATTTATATCCCCTTTTATACTCCTTGTAAATGTTTTCTAAGGTATACGGGGTGGGGAAAGATTGAATATTTTTAATGCGACATATATATATATAATTATATAATTTACATGATTATTTCACTGAAAATATCAAATATATTCACTATGTGAATTTGTGAGACAGGTTTAATATAAGTTTAATACTTAACATGATTAATACTGTATGGTCTTTAAGTAAAAAAATAAATCCGATTTTAGAATTTCTTTCTCTGATTGAAACATTATTATTTATCATATATTCGTGTGTAGTATGGTATATCCCTAAAATTATAAACAAAAAACGATGCAAGTATACAAGGTTATATTAAATGTTGGAGTTAAAAAATGAAATATTCTAGTAGAATAATTGGATTCATTAAAACATAATAGGGGTTTTTATCGAATCATAGTGTTAAGGTATCCGACTACTTGCGGCAACTTTTTTTTGAAAAAATGGAAATATGAGGATTTTTTTTGTGATTTTTAGATTTATTTAGTATATTTTAAGGAAAAAAATTCTTAAAATTGAAAGCAGAAAAAAAATGTATTATTAAAATGGGAAAAAACTGGTAAAAATGTACAAAAAATTACATAAACGGGGCCCGCTCTGTACAAAATTTTTATGAGAAATATCTCAATTTTTCAATTTTGATGTGTTACTTTATTATTCGTGTTTGAAATGACCTTCAGGATAAGAGATATTTCAATTTTTACAAAACCTAGAGCACTTTATCTTAGTGATTATACGAAATTGCTTAAAAAGAAAGTGATTATATTCACATAAAGGGCTGTAAATTTTAAAATAAAGCAGTGATTGATAAATCTGAAGATTAAAACACTTCTACTGTTATACATAATATACACAAAAAATTTCAGCAAATTATTTTCAAAACTTTTTGAGCAATCGCTGTCCCCGTTTGAACTTTTCGCAAAAAACACATTTTGAGTAAAACGCATTTTAAAGTTTGTCATCTTGTGTAAAGTTATGGTATCTGCTTTTACTAAAACACTTGTAATTTTTGTTCTAGTGAATGGAAAATAAAAAACTTGGTATTTTTATTAAGCTTATATGATGGCCTATAAAATAAAATCATAAACAAAATTTGTCAATTTTTGAAAAAAATCATGATTTTAGGGTAGTCGGATACCTTAAGTACACGATTGTAAGTTTGAAATATGATATTAAATTTGATGGAGGTTTTTATCACAAAAAAGGAGTGTTCGTAAATTTTGAATTCTCCCATAATTTTTTTTTTTAAAAAAATTCTCCTAAACATGTTGTGAGGAATGAGATGATCTCTCATTCCCGCCTAGAGATGTGCGAGAAAGTTAAGACAGACCTGCCACATCCCAAAACAATTTATTTATTGATCTCACAGTTTGCAACACAATTCAAGTAATTTCAAAGAACAGCGATGCTCTCAATCTAAGCAATACGTGGATTAATAACGAAATACACTAAGTGTGAGAAAAAAAAGAATTTAAATACAGACTTACTTAATTCTAGATAAAATCTATTCTTTATATTATCCGATCACTAATTTAACTGTACTGACCAATTATGACTTTAATTCTTACACTTCTTCAATATCTGAAATAAACTATAAATTGAATAACACCTGATAAATAGCAATCCATTCTATCTCCTTAATTTTTTCACTTCTAGCTTGAAAACCTAGACTACATATAGCCGACCCGATTTAAATAATCAAGGTTTCTTCTTCAGAGAGTTGGTTGTAAATAAACTAAGTTTGAAAGACCAAAGTTTCCCCAAGAGGATTATATTAATGGATGGACGCGGATAGTCCCGTCACAATGTGTTTTTTTAAAACTGCTAACTATTTTTCCAGGAAAAATGCAGTGTTTAAGTATTTTTCCCTTAAAGGGGGATGCGGATTCGTAATAACCATTGCAGACCTAGTACATTCCCGGGAGCTTGTATACTTTTAGGGTGGCACCATGTAAGTGGATACTAATTGCTACTGTGTAATTTTGATGTTTAGTTTGCTCCCAAGAGGGAAAAACTTAACCTCTGATGATGTAAATTGTTTCAGGAATTTAATTTTGCCGAGAGCACCTAAGCCAAACAGGGACTCTAGAGATCTTTAGCAGGCCACATAATCATACGAAATGGACACAGTCTATTTTTGGCACCATGAAAATACACCGACTTGAGCCGGTGTTGAACCTGCAAACTTGGGCATACAAGATCAGTTTTTAACCAACTACACCAACCTGCCGGTATGCTTAAGTGTACAGGGTAATAAAGAGATAATTTTGATTTGCATTAATAAATTGTAAAATAAAAAATGAAGAGAGCACTGTTCAATGCTACGTATATTTAAAAGCAATATAATCGGCTGACAAAAGTCGGCTGGGTGGCGCGTTTGACTTGTCGCTGGCCTTCTGTACCCAAGTTTGCCTGTTCTACCCCGGCCCAAGTCTATGGATTTTCATGATCCAGAAAATCGACAACGGCCCTGCCGTATAATTATACGGCATGTAAATGATCCCCAGAGGGGTGTTCTAGGCAAAATTAAATCCTAGTACAGGTTCGAATCGTTAGATCTCAGGTGCCTCCCTTTAGGCAGGAAACTGGTCGTCTAAATTACCTGCGGTGATTGGTATCTGTGTACATGGCACCGTACTAAAAAGAGATACCTGCTTTCGGTGATGTACTAAGTAAATTGATGAACTCTGATAATAACTGTGCATAATCTGCCATTAGAAATTATACTTAAAATCAACAATTTAATTTTTTTTCAATAAAACCTATAATTATTTTGATCTTGAGACAGCTAAAATCATCGAAACCTTCTATTTTAAGGTATCCAAAAATTTTATGAAGAAAATAAATCTTTAAGATAAGTCACGTCCTTACAAAATTACTTTATCGTAAAAACAATTCATTATCCTTAACTTGAAAATTGATATTGCTTGCTATGAAAAATGGTTGTTGTGAATGTTACTTAATATTTAATGAAAAATAAGCATGCATAGTATAATTAATTGCATTTTGCTCTATATTTTTTTGGTTGAAATTTGATTCAATTTTTTTAAGTAACATGGAGTATTCCATGCACATAAAAAAACATAACATTTTTATACAACACAAATGTTTCAGATTTGATATAAGTGGTGTATTGATAGGAGGGATAGATGGTTTTAATACCTCCCAGTAGGGAATGCTTTACACTGAATTTTTAAATAGATTCAATAAAAAATTAGATTATATAATATTTAAAGATATAATTTTAAAAATGTGTGTGTATACATTTTACAATTTTAAATATGTTTTTTTAAAAGCTATATATTAATTAAAAATTTTTTTAAAAATATATATACATATATTATGAAAAATGATTATTAGTGATATCCATCATTCATATGGTAATTTGTAGACAATATATTATGTCATTAATATTGTCTAATGCATTTTTTCCATTGATAACTAGTTTTTTTATTTAACTTAGTGTGAAAAATTTAAGCAAATGAACATCATTTATGTTCCATTAAATAAAATACTTCCTTTTTTCTGTGAAAGCAAATTTAATTTTTTTCAAAAAAAATTATAGCTTAAATGTCAAGCATATAAATGACAGTATCTATAGGTGGAGAGTTACATTTTTTTCTTAAGATCTCTTAGAATTTGTTTAAGACTCGGTTAGAAAACATCATTTTGAAATTCTCATAAATAATGCATTTTTAATATACATATTTTAATTTTAATTTTGTATAAAATATACTACTTCTACATGAAAAACACAAGTACATTTTGAATAATATGTATTTTTTTTGTTAAAACTAGATGTAACAAAAACTTTTCTTGTTAAAATATGAATATAAAATTTGTTTACATATTTTGTAAGTTTTTAATTTTAAATGTGGTTTTGTTGGTTTTTTTGTAATAATCTTTACGTAAACTTACTTAAATTTGCTACTGCATTTCAATTGAAAATTTATCCAAAATTCAAAACTTTAAATTTATTTTTTGTATGATTCTTTTTGTCTGCATCGTTTTGGGTATTCTCTGCTTTTTAATTTATTATTGCCATTGTAGTATGTTAAATTTTAATTTTTAATTTAAGTCTATAAGCAATATTTCATGTTTTTAGTTTTTTTTTTAGGAATTTTCATGACGTGCATAAGAAATTGATATTTTTTGTTAAATATAAATAATTCAAATTAGAAATCAATCAGGAATTTTATTTAAAAGAAAATAAAAGCTTCTTTCTTATTACTTTCGGCGTTAGAGCATTAATTTTATTGCCGTAAACAAAATTATTGTTGTTTTTTCAAAATTTCGTAGCCCCTACTTTCGAGTTACTCCGATCCGAGCGTATTTTCCCCCCGTCTTTTGCTTTATCACACACATTAATTTTGACAAAAGGTTTTTAAAAATTTTAAGTCTAAAAAAAGCTGTTGAAAATGCCCTTTATGTTAAATCTTGTAACTGTTTAGTAGGAGGTGTCCTCCTATTGAAGTAAATAATAAAAAGTACTAAATATCTGTGTTTTTCTTCAATAAAAAACAAATTATAGTTTTAAAAAACTACAAAATCACGCTTTTATTGTGGATCGAATTAATAAGTAAAAGAATAGTTCTTAAAGTAATAATAAAAGGGTTAACGAAGAAATGAATGTCATTGGGATAAAAGCGTGGGGTGCTTTATTTTAATTGTTATTATTTCTTACTAGTTCTGTTCCGAAATTCGGAGTTAATGTAAAAATATAGTACAAAGCACCCCACGCTTTTACCACAATGGCATTAATTTTCTCGTTGACCATTTTATTCTTATTTTAAGAATTATTCTTTTACTTATTAGTTCGATTCACTATAAAAGCGTGTTTTTTTTATTTTTAAAATTATCATTTATTCTTTGATGAATTCATCCTTGAGTTTGATATTTGGAGCCAGAATTATTTGGCTCCTCGAATTAGTCTTAAACTTCAATGAATATTAATTAATTGGTCTGAAGAGTATTTATTCTCTTCATTTACGGGGACTCGAATGAGCCCCCTATCGTTGTATTTCAAAAAAATGCCTTCTCTATAGATACAAGTCTTAAGCAATAAAATTGTGTTAAGAAGAAATATTAAATATCAATCGTATTATCACCTTTTAAACGTGTTGCGAAATGTTAATTTGTATCATCACTTCTAAAGATATTGCTTTATCAAAATAAAAAAAAAATATTTAGCAGTTAGAACATAAATTATTTTTATTCCCGTTTGCGGTTTTAGGGTTGCATCTTAATTTTTAGGCTCTAAATCTGGAATAAGTCGCGAAATCTAGAAATGGCTTATGGAATTAGTCGCCAAATCTGAAAATAGTTTATGCAATTAGTCGCCAAGTCTGGAAAAAGGTCTAATGCAGTGGTTCTCAAACTTTCACTACTGGCGGCCTCAATTTTCAAACATAATTTTTATCGCCCCCCCCCTAAATAATAATATATTGAATGCAATAATAATGCACTCTTAGGCGCTAAAGCTGCAATACGATCATAATTATAAACCGTACAAATTAACAAGATAAGTATTAAATTGTGTACATGTTGCTTTTATAAGTAATATATATTTTTTATTTTTTTACGTTTTAGTTCAATTCACTATAAAAGCGTGTTCTTTAGTTTGTTTTTAAATTATAATTTATTTTAATATTAGTTTTACTATACATGATAAAAATCTCAATTCCAGTGAGTAGTTTAACTAAGAGAAAATATACTTACCTACTTTCAATGACTTTTCAATTTTTCTTTGATAATTTGAGAAAAATCCAATAAAACTAAAGAAAATGTTCCCAATTTGCGTGACTTTAATAAAGGACATAAATCACAGACATTTTTTTCTAACAGTACAGGAACGTTATTTTCCAGTAAAACTGTCATATTTTGTTCCCGTTATTGTAGTTTAGCTGTCGTTTGATGATCTACAAATAGCATTTTGAACTTTTTTTTTTCCTTGTGTTTTTTTGACAAGGCGAAATGCTACATTTATGGGTCCATAGTTTTCTTCATAGAGTTCTTTCAGGCAGTATTTGAAAATTTCAGTTCAACTCAAACGTTTCATGTCTATCGCTTTTCTCGTATTTAATTTCCCTATATATATATCTTGATTAATATGTACTATTATTTCAGCAAGTTCTTCAATTGTTGTATCAGTTTCAACTTCCTTCAATAGAGATCACACAGATGCCCATTTTTTTTAATATTCTGCTCATTTATGTTTATGAACCATAACAAGTCGTACAACACACCAATGAAAACCACAAATCGGTTCATAGGGGAAAGTTAGCATGTTCATAGAAAATATTTTTTAGCAAAAGTGGTTGCACAGGGAACTCGATCAAAACAAGTACCTTGATTGTAAAAAAAAAACGTTTGCCACTCTCAAAAAAAGAAGCATATTTGTGACAATGTAATTTCAGTTCCCATTAAGACTGTCTACTAGGAGGATACTGTCAAGGTCACTGTTAATGAATAAACAGTTCTCCCGGAATTAACGATTTTGTGAGCCTGGGTTGACTGCGCCTCATGCGATCGCTCCTATGTTAAAAGTGTATCCAGTATATCGTTGGGTTGGGTGGATGACTTGAGAACCCAGCTCTTTCGAGATTTAACTTCATATCAGTAGGTATTTGATTGACTGTAATGGATTGACTTTGCCCTTTGTTAAAATTAAATGATGTAAAGATATAACCAGTATTAAAATATTGATGCCAGTTCTAATAAATAATTGTTTAAAATTTTTTTCATTATGAATTATATGTTTCAGAATACTCATAAAAATACATCTTCGCAAAATAATCCTTCAAAGTGCTCAATATGCTTATCCATATATCATAAAACTCATTCACATGGGGAAAAAAGCAACAGAAAAATATTATTTACATCTTTCTTAAAAGAAAAAGAGACGGAAGGTTTGCTTGAAGGTCAAATATATGATAATCAAAAGTAGTATTTTTTAGGGGTTAAAAGAAACGCAATAAAAAAAATCTCTCATCGTAGGATTTCAGCAAATCAAACAAAATGTCTTTTTTTTATTTGGTTATAGGATCAGAGATAGCTAATGAGCGTTTGAAGTGGAATCTTTTATTGTTGATGATCATCAGATTATAGATATAAATTATATCAGTGTAAATGTGTATTTTTATTATGTCAGAAAGCATTTTGTTTTACTTCATTCCAAAAAATTATTTTTTTAAACCTTTTATTTTCAATATGCTCGTGCCCCCTCCCTCCCTCACAGGGTTATCGAGCCTCTCCAGGGAGCGTGCTCCACAGTTTGAGAAACACTGATTTAATGAATTAGTCGCCAACTCTAGAAATCCTTATTTCTTAATTATTAAGATCCTAATCAGGAAAATGAAACAAAATCATGAAATGTTTTGTATTGTCATCAGTCATTGACAAGTGTGCGAAATTTCGAATTAATCTGACCTTTTAAATTGGGTAAAAATCGAGTTCAAAGATTCCATTACATGCAAGTGAAACTTATAAAAGCGTGTTAAAAATTAGTTTTACTTTTTCCGTAAATAAACTGAAGAACTTAAATTTCATTTCTCATGTGGCAGTGTTTAATATAAAAATTAATTTTGTATTTTACTTTTTTCATTTATATAGCAGAGAAAATCTTTTCCGCATAGGCAGGTTATGGCATTTTGAAAAAAAAAAAAGAAATTGTTGTCCCCTTTTATGTACATAATCTAAATTACTAACCAATTTAACCCTTGCTGTTATTATTTTTACATTTGGTATTTATTTTAATTCATAAAGCCATATTACTTATTTTAAGAAATAACGACAATATATCGTTAAATTATAGCTACAAGTTTGTGCAATACTTTTATGATATAATACTAAAATTCCTTGAAAATAAAGTTTCAATATATGAAGATTGAAATATCATTACCGTAAAAACCGGCGTATAACGCGCATATTTAATACAAAAAATAAGATCGAAATGTATTTGTGCTCGTTGTACACCTAGTTTGAAAATGATAGCCTTAGAAATTATAAAAGAAGTGAGCATGAAAACATTAGACGTCTAAATATACCAGAAAACTGTTTATTTAAAAGAATGACATTGCTAATGAAGTTAATGAGTTGTAGTGCTGAAAGTATACTATTTTTTCTAAATTCTGGGATAATGCTTCAATCAAATTACTTCGAAACAGAAGAGCATTGCACACATACATTTCAGGTTTCTTCGTATATAAACAGGTTACATAAAAAATATTTTTTAAGTCAATTCCTACTTAGGTCATCAAAGAAAAATTTTGTTTTAGTTACTTTTTATAAAATAATTACAATTAATATAGATATGTATATACATATCACAGAATCACAATATTAAGTGGTAAAATACCTTTTAAATTAACATCAAAAACATTTTAAACACATTAAATTTGTAATTACACATTTTATAATACACGTTGAGTATAATAGGTAAGAATTTATTTTAAAGCTATTGTAAAAGGAATGCTGACGTCTAATTAGCACATGATTATTCAGGTTAAGTGTTTAGGTTAAGTTGAATCTTCATCACAAATATAACAAAAGCTGTTTTATCCAATGGCTGCCATCTGGAGGAATAATATCGACTGAAATACATCTCTTACACCATAATTAATTAATTTAATTTAATTACTGAATTAACTTTTAAAAAACTATATTGACATCAAGTGTCATCCACTATACGTTTAAAAAAATATTTGAACTTGAATGCATGGATAGAAAGTATTTTATTAACGATTGAAAATTTGTACAAGATATATATATATATATATATATATAGGGAGAGAGTGAGCTAATAGTAGAAATTAAAACACGGGGTGCGTGTTATACGGCGAATATACATACACATTAAAAAATGAATATTGGAAGTATAAGAGTTATAAATATTGTACGCCCAATGTTATGGTGTTTAATATCCTAGTCGTATTGTAAACATTTGCTACGTTCATGATTTCAAATGATTTCCAAATGCCTACATGGTTTTTTAATGAAAATTGTACAAACACACATACATAGTACCCATAAGAAAAAAAATAATTTAATCAAAATTTTATTAAATCGAAGAAATGTAATAATGCTGTAATTTAGCAATATTTCCATCTTTATAACTTTTTAAAAAGCTTTAAAATGTCACTTATTATAATCAAAAAGGGAAATCGTTATAGTAAACCATTGCAATAATAATTTTATGACAGCTGAAACATTAGGAGACAGGAAAATATACTTTTAAACTGTATATGTTCAAGTCATTACTCAATATTTCCTTTTTTATGATCGATGGAAATTTCGATATTTGTCATCGTTTGAGTTTTCATGTATTTCATCCAGACAGACGGGCAAAATAGAAATATTCAGCTGATAGGCCATAAAATCTTCATGAAGTGAAGAATATTTTACTACAGGGCTTTATTCTGAATAAATTTCAGAAGTCTGTATTTGATATGCTTTGCTTATTTATATACATTGGCATCATATTTAACAGTTTTTTCCATTGTAAGCTGCTTAAGAAATGTTAATTTATTCAAATCAGGGAAGAGAAACTGTAAAAATTTCTTGAAAACGTGAAAATTTTTAAAAACGTGTATAAAAGAACTATATGAAATTATTTAATGCACATTCAAATATATTTATGATTTATTAGAGACATTAAGTTAACATACAAATGCGTAAAATGTATCGTAAACATAAAGTATAAAATTGTATTAAAAAATTAGTATTAGAGTGTCGAATTTTTAAGTCGATGTATAAAGCTGTATATCTTTTTTCACAAAGACATTTTATTCAATCAAAATATGTTCTATTCAATATATCTTTGACGATGAGATTTTAATGTGCAGATGCTTGCGTTAAAGTTCTTTTAGATTCAATAAATTATGACATGGAATTTTTCAGACTGCCTTCATATTAATACCGTTTGTTATGTGCACCAGTTTTAAAAGTTTAAAGAAAGGAAAGTATGTAGGCAAAAGATCCGATGAATAATCTGGGCGGTGTAACGTTTCATATTTTAATTCATTGAACTTCGCAATTGTTTTGTATGATGTGTGCGGCCGAATGCTGTCGTAAAGAAGTATAGGATTATGCTGATTAACAAGTGGTGTATGTATAATTTTCAATGTTCCATGTTTTTCAACCATGAACTGACAGCAGAATAGGTACAGTTAGATAATTTCAGTGCAGCATATATCACAGATGTTTTAGGTCTTCTCCGTGGTTAATTTTAGCAGGATAAAGCTGAACTAATAAAGTTGAAAGCTGAAATAAAGCTGAACTTTCTGATAGGTTACAGAAATGAATTCCCCATTCCATACACCCACACGCTCACGTACATGCACACGAACACTCACCAACACACACACACCCAAACACGAATAATTTAAAAATATTATATTTCTTATTAAATTTTTTTTATTTCAGTATGATTTACTCATAAATACTAATTTGGGATTCAAGTGGGTCTCACATACCCATGCTTGTAGTAACTGGGATATGTGCATGCTTTTCTTCCTTGCTTTTTTTTTACATATCCTTTCGAAGTGGAGGCCTATTGAAATTATTTACTGCCACATTTAATATTCTGGACACAATTAGATTTTATATTTTGTTTTTGCAGCCACATACTTTCTCTTAATGCATTGTTCTTAGTTATATTAAAATGTTTATAGTTGTTTGAGGAATCCTGTATATTCTGCATTAATTTACAACCTAAAATTT